>JAYRCH010000272.1:600000-1160316 GCA_037179445.1 Phengaris alcon alcon
TTTTTTTACCGACAATTAGCGGTAATGCGTAATACAAATGCCACAATAAAGAAATATTAGAGATGAAGCTCTAGTTAGAAGCATTTGCCAATAGATGGCGTTGTCTAGCACATATTAGCTATTATTAATATCGACAACTGCCAATAGATGACGCTATACGCATCGTTATTAGTTATAACGATACGTTAAATAATGTAGCTATGCTACATATCCCCCCCTGTTACCGAAGGATTTTGAGTGCTCTAAGGAAAAATCCTGAAATAGCTATTAAGCTATATAAAAAAAATACTTTAGGCCTTTGGAAAAATAAAATTTACAAAATTATCAAAATGAAGAATTAGGAAAATAAAAAAAAAATTTAGAACTGGAAGATAGTGCTAGTCTAGTGTTTACACGCATAAAACCGACAACCTTTTCACACCATACCACATTCACATATATTCATACTTCATCATACATACAAATTGCACATCACATACATACTTCAACTTTTATAATGCATCTGGTCATAATCAGTGTGACTCGAGACGCCCTAACACACGAGTATTGTTCTCCGTAACAGAGGTAGAACAACACATGTCGAAGCTAAACGTTATTAGAGATAACGAACAGCAAAAAAAAACGCGAAACTACTAGCCTTCCAACAAAGTAACATACCACTTTAATAGTATTGGCTGCATAAGAAAGACCCCTTATTAAAGAAAAGAATCCAAAAAAAATATCCTAGGTGGATAGAGAGCAGCAAATCTAAAGTAGCAAAATAGTATTGGCAGCAAAAGAAAGACCCTTTATAATAGAAAGAATCCAAATAAATATCCCGAGATGGATAAAGTGCTGCCTAACTAAAGTATACACCTACACAACTCCTCAACAGTGAGAGCTGGTATAATATTCCTAATCAAAACTCCATACTCCAATTCAGTCATTTTAAGCGAAACAAATTTTATTTTTCCAGACATTGAGAAATCAATTTTTAAAAAATTAAAGATTTTTAAGTAAGTTAAGTAAGTTGTCAAAAGTTAAAATTTATTAAGAAGTTAAGTTACTAAGTAAATTCAAAAGTTTAAAAAGAAATTAAGTTTTTTCAAAATAAGTCAATGAATTTATCAGAAGCTAAATTCAATTTTAAAAGTTAAATTACCAAGTAAATTCAAGAAAAATATTCACAATCCTAACGGTGAGTATATCTGTGTTGAGAAAATACAAAAATAATCAGATGTATTCTCTAAAAAATACACAAGAAATATAATTTGTAATCAGTACAATATAAGATAACTAACTACAAAACAACAAGTTCTACAGACTATATAGTACAGACCATATACAGTTAGATGAAAAAAACAGTATAAAGTTTATTAACAATTTTAAACTTTACACTACTACAATAAGGTACTAGTTACTACACTAAGTATATCCAACGCTCATAGTAAGTTAATATTAAAATAAAGTTAAGTTAAAGTTAAAGTGATAAGTTAATAGCAAAATAATTTAGAATACGCATTTAAAGTTATATGTAAATATTTGTAATTAAATAATGTTGAAGAAGTAAAAAGATAAATTATAATTTAAGTTAATCAAAGTTAAGGCCAAAAAATCACATAAACATCATTGAAGATGATGCTGATGTGTGTGCATGTATAGTGTGTGGGTATGTGTAAAATAAATAGTATGTATGATTAAATAAATAATTTACAATAGATAACCAAAAAATTACACAAAAAAAATACTAATATCCTGCCAAAAAGGAAGGACAGGACAAAAAAAAGAATAATAATAAATATATTTAATAATAAAGAATTAATTTAATAGATTTTATAAATTTAATATTATGTCCACTGTGAAAAAAAAACACAGGGTTCCTTATGTATCACGGAACCCTAAAAAAAAACAGTGGGTGTGTGCTGTAACGTTACCTGCCTCTTACACGTGTCCGTTACGTAACCTGAACCAATTCTACCCCGGGCCCAGACGGGTTAGAATACTGAGAGAGTTGGATGTTAAAGACGGCACAAGACAAACACCAAATACTGGACACACAAACCCGGGAAAAGACACCAGATGCCAAACCAGACTAAGCCACGTTTATGGGCGCCAATTGTTCCGGGGGAAATTAAAATAAAAACGAGGTTTCCCGTGACAATGAGTTTATTAATGAAATAGGGGTCGTGGGCAGAAGGCCGTACGGTCTGGTCTAGCCTCTTGGTGTCTGAAGGGTATCGTAGGGGGTCTAAACCACGTGGGGACTTAGCTCAGGGATCCAGGTCTTGAGTCCAGGGGTCTGGCACGTGGCAAGAAGGCAAGAAGTTGGCGGTGCTCGAGCCCGTATCAAAGTGGGCGGTGCTTGTGGCCGCAACGTAGTTATCAGTGCTGGTGGCCGTACAAAGCTGGCGGTGCTCGTGCCCGTAACAAAGCTCCCCTGAACACGGGGTTAAAATATTATAATTATTATAAACTTGTATCTAGAAGAAGTTGAACAACCAAAATTCGGCAGAGAAAAAGGGCGTTGTCCTGTCGCGACAACCCTTTTATACCTCTACTGACATTTGTTTTTTTTTACCGAGAATTAGCGGTAATGCGTAATACAAATGCCACAATAAAGAAATATTAGAGATGAAGCTCTAGTTAGAAGCATTTGCCAATAGATGGCGTTGTCTAGCACATATTAGCTATTATTAATATCGACAACTGCCAATAGATGACGCTATACGCATCGTTATTAGTTATACGTTACGATACGTTAAATAATGTAGCTATGCTACACTATCATACCAAATTTCATCGAAATCCGTTCATCAGTTTTTGAGTGAAACAGTACACAGAACAGTGTAAGAGTATACAAACATCCACCCATCTATACATAAATCCATCCATCCATCCATCCTCACAAACTTTCAAATTTATAATATTAGTAGTATATTAAATTATACAAAAGCATTTTTGTCAAAGCTAAAGTATTTGAAAGTTGAAAAATCTTTAAAACCCTTAAAGGTAAGTTACCCTGCGCAGGCGCCCGGTTTAATTGAAACCAGGCAACCTACGTAGGAGTTATTTTTAGTGCCCAAGTATATGCGCACTATACAAGGGCAATTTCTCTTCGTTTACTCTCGTAGCCCAGTGCGACGGATAACCGACACGACTGGCGAGAGGTCAGGCGCAGGTCCGAATTTTTACATGCCCGTCCGACGCATGGATCATCTTTCTTGTCAGACAATCAGGCGGTCAGCCTGTACTGTCCTAACCAAACTTAGAACATTTTTGAAGTGGAAACTTCTTTAGCGGCGCTGTGTACTTTTTTTGGAATGGGTAAAAATTTCTAAGCTCGCGTCAGGACACGTGACCTGATCGAAAATTCGTAAGACGGATGGAGAGAGGACAGGCGGCGCAGGGCGCTTGCGCGAATTTTCGTGTGTGTTAATGTTACAGTGTGCCACGCGCATCCATGGATGGTGACAGCTGATGACTCGACCGTCAGCGTAGTGGCCACACTGCTGTGTATTCGTGAAATCCGTGTATATAAAGTGTTTAAAATATGGAAATTGAACAAAGTGCATCTATTAATGAAAAAAGTGACGAAGAAATAGCGAAAGAAAATGAGTGAGTACTTTATAAATATACTAGATAAAAATTTAATTAATTTTCATTTTTTAATTAATATAATTTTATTATTCAGGTTAGGTTAGGTTTAATAAATTTTCATTTATTAATTAATATAATTTTATTATTAAGATTAGGTTTCGATCGAATCTACCGTACTGCTTGACGAAATTATTAATATAGATACATATGTACTTACACATTATAGATGTAATATTTGTAATATGTTTGTACTTTATAGCATTAATCTATATTTTCATAACATCACAATATGCACATGTGCGGTGTAGGTTTACCAAACAAATAATTTCGAATGAAAATAAATGAAATAAGATAATAATAAATAATCTCCGTTTTTTCAGAGAAAGAAAAGAAAAAAAAAAGAACGAAATCGAGAATACCAAAGGGCAATATTCAAGTTTTCACTTCTGCCGGCACTCCCGGAGTGCAACCCGTCGATTTTTTTGTTGTTCCAACCTGGGAATGGAACCCAGGAATTCCGAGTCGAGCCAAGCTCTAAGCCACTAGACCACGGAGGCTGTGTATATAATGTTTCAATAGTATTTCTCATACTATAAAAATATTATAATGGGACGTTTAAATTAAAAGCATAACTAACAAACTCGCATATTTTATTACGAACAGAACCGTGGCTATGGGATTAGATTTATGTTTTTCGAACAACCGGCGCCGCCCAAAAATGATAGCTACAGTTGCAACGGCGTAACATACGGGCGGGGAGCTAGAAATGTTGGATGTGGCGGTTTATTGTAGATGGTGAGAAAAGGCTAAAGGGCTGGTGTGGTGCGGAGGGGTGGGGAGTGATGATGATAATATCCAATGGAGGCGTGTTCTGTCGAGGGTCACCAATGTGGGAATAGTGGAAGCCCCAATGGGAGATATCCGACCGAGCGGGTGGTATTCACGGTCAAGCCGAAGCCAAATTGTAAAATTTCAGATGTTGTACATATAGCGCCGAACTGTGAAATCTTCGATAGCGCAATTCAGGATTGTGGCGCTTATGGGTCCGCCATACTTTGTTGAACCCCTAGATTTTCAACCCTAGCCCTACGTTACGTCGTAAGATCAGAGCTGAAAGTCTAGGGTCGAACACAGAATATTCCGATGTGGCTTAAATTCTACAATACTTTATTTCCAAACCAACGAGCTCCAAATTTAAAACACAAAAATCAAGGGTTGAAAGTCTAGGGGTCGAACACAGAAAAAACTGATGTGGCTTAAATTCTACAATTTTATTTCCAAATCAATAAACTCCAAATTTAAAATGCAAATAGTAAATTAAATTAAAACATTTCAACGTTGGTAACACTACACGATCTCAATAGCTATCGGAAATCGAAATAACAGCACTGTAATTAGAACTCTGCGCTAGTACAATAGAGCTGTGAATCGAATACACGAGTATCGACATTATAAAAAATCTCGTCACATAAACATTATAAGGAGTTTTTGACATGTCATGTTCCATAATAAATGTCACATTTATCGAAACAAAATTATCTCTCTATGATTCTAATCGAAGTTGTAAATAGTAGTAATATTATTTGTTATTTCCTCAAAATCTATCTGTATATTCCCAAACCCAAACCCCATCACATGTGTATGAAATAATATCCCACGTTATATCGGTAACAGAAATATCAAACGGAAATTACTAAAATATCCCTTTGTGTATTATTCTACTAGGACAAACATATCGATTAAACGAGAAGCCATCATCGCGTTTCCTATTTACACATCCACGTTACATATTTCAAACTCGTATCTCCGCCATTAATTATACCTCGCCTCGATATGCCACAGTTTAAGTGGCCAGAATGTTCTCTGACATTCCGCGTTTCTATGTTTGCCTGGTAGCAGTGGAAATTGTCAACGGTTATAGGCTAAGGGGCTATCGCGGTACACTTTATTGGTATTGTTATTTGTGTTGCAACATAAATTGTTTCCATTCATGAATTTAACATGATATTTAAAAACTCGAGCATCAACGATAGAATTTAAACCTTCATAAATAGGTATTTTATTGTTTTGTGTGACAGTTTTCATATACAGTTTCTTATTACAATTATGCTGCATAAGTTTAAACTTTAAAATTAACAACGACGGTAATTATATTTTACAAAAAATTTAATTTCACAATATTTGCGCGAATAACTGAAATTATTTGATAAAAAAATGTAGCGGTTGATGAATTAAATAATGTAAATAACAATATGAATTATTTTAATTGATTTATGTTTCACGGATTTTGCATAGTAGGTATGTAATATTTGTTTGATTGATACTGCTATTCATAATGAAATAAAATAAATATGTTAGTACCAATAGAACATTGTTGAAATACGAAACAAGGAACAAAATCAAATTGTATCAGCATGTCTATCTTCTGTATATTATTTTCCGGCTAATCTCTCGGCGGGGCTGATTTTGAAGGAACTTTTACTGGCCGAAATCTAATTTTGTATGGAGTCTACTTCCTAAAAAATTTGGGATTCGTTTCCATTCATTCGGCGCAAATTGTTGACGATGATGACCTCTGTGACTCAGTGGTTAGCGCGTCGGCGCTCAAGCCGGTGGTCGCGGGTTCGAATCGCGCCGAAGGAACAAAAAGATTATGTGTTCCTGGGCCATGGATGTGTATTTAATATGTGTATAGTATAATAAAAAAATACTTCCCTTGTCTGGTCTCCGTAACACAAGTTCTTTGAGAACTTACCCTGGTACCATATTGACGTGGTGTGAAAAGCGTCCATAGATATTCATAGTTATTATTATTATTATACAAAAAAAAAACAAATATATTGTCAGTGTAAATTAAAATATTTTCCTAAAAAATAAAGAAATGTACTCTTACCCCGATTAACCTTTATTTTATATGTCATGTAAATTTGTCTCGCTTGCGTTTTCCGTTCTATTTTATAAATATTTATTTGTGTTTTGTTTATCATAAAACGCGCGCGTCGTCGGGAGTCGGACTCGCGCTCGAATGGTTCCGTATAACGTTTGTTGTTTGGGAGCCCATTTTAAATATGTATATTATTATATTTTTTGTTTTAAGTATTTTTTGTTATAGCCGCAACACAGATACATCTGTGAATATTTCAGAAGTCTGTCTAGCTTTCAAGGTTAAGGAGATACAGCCTGGTGACACATGGGCGGACAGTCGGACAGACAGACAGTGAAGTAATAGGGTACCGTTTTTACCCTTATAATAATAATAATAACTATGGACGCTTCACGCCACGTAAATCTGGTCCCGCGCTAAGTACCCGAATTACTAGTGTTAAGGGGACCAGATTATATAATACACATATTAAATACACATCAATGACCCAGAACACAGAAAAACTTTTTGTCCCTTCGGCGGGATTCGAACCCGCGACTCCCGGCTTGAGCACCAACGCGCTCAACCACTGAGCCTCAAGCTTTGTTTGGATACTGAACTCTAAAAAGGATGTTGCGATGCAGGCGGCTTCTGCCTTGTGACGACATTATTCATCTTTTTATGGCTCGCAATTACCGGCCTCACGCTTTCCGTGAAATATAAAATTTTTCAAAATCAATTATGCATATTTTGGGCAGCAATCAGTAGCTCTGATAGCCCGGTATGTTTTGAGCCTAACATTATAAGGTTGTCCGAAATCAATTATGGATATTTTGGGCAGCAATCAGTAGCTATGATAGCCTGGTATGTTTTGAGCCTAACATTATAAGGTTGTCCGAAATCAATTATGGATATTTTGGGCAGCAATCAGTAGCTATGATAGCCTGGTATGTTTTGAGCCTAACATTATAAGGTTGTCCGAAATCAATTATGGATATTTTGGGCAGCAATCAGTAGCTATGATAGCCTGGTATGTTTTGAGCCTAACATTATAAGGTTGTCCGAAATCAATTATGGATGTTTTGAGCAGCAATCAGTAGCTATGATAGCCTGGTATGTTTTGAGCCTAACATTATAAGGTTGTCCGAAATCAATTATGGATATTTTGGGCAGCAATCAGTAGCTATGATAGCTTGGTATGTTTAGAGCCTAACATTATAAGGTTGTCCGAAATCAATTATGGATATTTTGGGCAGCAATCAGTAGCTATGATAGCCTGGTATGTTATGAGCCTAACATTATAAGGTTGTCCGAAATCAATTATGGATATTTTGGGCAGCAATCAGTAGCTATGATAGCCTGGTATGTTTTGAGCCTAACATTATAAGGTTGTCCGAAATCAATTATGGATATTTTGGGCAGCAATCAGTAGCTATGATAGCCTGGTATGTTTTGAGCCTAGCATTATAAGGTTGTCCGAAATCAATTATGGATATTTTGGGCAGCAATCAGTAGCTATGATAGCCTGGTATGTTTTGAGCCTAACATTATAAGGTTGTCCGAAATCAATTATGGATATTTTGGGCAGCAATCAGTAGCTATGATAGCCTGGTATGTTTTGAGCCTAACATTATAAGGTTGTCCGAAATCAATTATGGATATTTTGGGCAGCAATCAGTAGCTATGATAGCCCGGTATGTTTTGAGCCTAGCATTATAAGGTTGTCCGAAATCAATTATGGATATTTTGGGCAGCAATCAGTAGCTATGATAGCCTGGTATGTTTTGAGCCTAACATTATAAGGTTGTCCGAAATCAATTATGGATATTTTGGGCAGCAATCAGTAGCTATGATAGCCTGGTATGTCTTGAGCCTAGCATTATAAGGTTGTCCGAAATCAATTATGGATATTTTGGGCAGCAATCAGTAGCTATGATAGCCTGTTGATATGATGTTTTGAGCCTAACTAAAACCTTATAATAGTTTTTCAAAATCAATTACGGGTATTTTGGGCTACTGCTTAGGTCGAGACATTTAGACTGAAAAAGAATTAAAAATAACGAAAAAAATTAATACCATATAGAATTACTTAAGCTCTTTATGGTCATTGACCTCACACAGTTAGGCAAAGTCTTTGTTTACTCTTTAAATCAGCTTTTTATATGACGTTAATGCTTGATGCTTACGGAGGTCATTAACATTGAGAGTGCAATGTAAACATAATATTTATTATAACAATTAATATAAGTAATAATAAAATAAAAATTAACTGTTCATTTCATTGTAACAGTTCGAATAACAGGTTGCACCGCGCTGCACAGCGTTATGATACATATTTAGTATGACATCAGTCATACACTGCACATGAAAGTATGACTGATGTCATATCAAACGTGTATCTTTGTTTGTAGCGAATAGAGTTCAATTTTGAATAGCTATCTTAAGAAATCAGCGCCCCTTAGCGTCGAGTATCGTCGTGGTGTGAACTGACCTTTAATAAAACTACACGAATATAATACAAACAATATTTTATACCCAGCTCTCGCGCTATAATTATATCATACCGCTCCATTGCTTACAATAATGAGAGTATTGCTCCCGAGTTCGATTTTCTTAGTTTTTTTCTACTTTAGTAGTTATTGAAATTAAATTCAACAACGAATTATTATTGTAGTCAAACATATTTTAGTACTGATAAAATACATGATCTATTAATAAATAAATAAAAAACAGCCTCCGTGGTGGTGGTTTAGAGCCTGGCTCTCGACTCGGAGGTCGTGGGTTCGAATGCGGGAAGCATTGGAATAACAAAAAATGTTGTTTCCAAGTTTGTTTGTTGGTTAGTACAATGCAGTTAGTACAATGCTGATCACCTGATTATCTGACAAGAAAGATGATCCATCCGTCGGATAATTTGGCATCACATGGGCATTTAAAAAGTCGGTCCTGCGCCTGATCTCTCGCCAGTCACACTCGGTTATCCGTCCCACTACGTTACGAGAGTAAAGGAGGAGAAGTGCTCTTGTGTACTGCGCACGCACTTGGCCACTATAAAATAACTCGGTGTGGGGGGAGCTATTATTATTATTAATAAATTAAATTCTCTTGCTTGGTGTTCGAAACAGATGTCCTCCGAAACGGCTCGACTGATTTTTATGACATTTTCTAGGTGTATTTGGTATGTATTATATTATGTTGTAAGCTATTGTCATACCCCTAAGTGATAATGACCCACTCCAACATTTTTTTATAATTTTTTTTACCTAAATTTTTATTATTACTCGTATTATTTTATGATTTCTCACCCCAATTTTTTTTAAATAATTTTTTGACATAACTATCGGCTTCACTTACCACTTACCTTTTGAAGACCCCGTCTAAATCCCTACCTATAAATCATGTTAAGGCTTCCCTATGTTGGAGAACCAGCCTTAGCCACTGGTATCTACCCTATATAATTATTTTATACCAACATTTCAATAATATCTATAATATCTATGGATGCTTTTACGCCACGTCAATCTGGCGTCCCGTGGAAAGTTCTCAAAGAACTTGTGTTACGGGTACCAGACAACGCAAATATATTTAATACTTTTTATACTATACATATATTTAAGATTTTTATTATATAATACACATCCATGACCCAGGAACACAGAAACCTTTTTGTTCCCTGACGGATTTCGAACCCGCGACCTGCGGCTTGAACGCCAACGCCAACTACTGAGCCATAGAGGGCCAACTTCAAGGTATCATTTACAACCCACAGATTTTATTACACGTTGAAGCCGATGGTGGCTTAGTAGCGATTAAACAACTTTAGATTCATAGTTCACTAAACCATATCCGCATAGTAATATTGCTGTCCTAATTACGGGATATCGGTGACGTCACGGCGCATTGTGACGTCATTCAATCAGCGCCAATTGTCGCTGGAATATTATCCTATGGGTCGCGTCAGCACGTGTTGGAACACCGTAGTTGAATACTCCATAACGACTTCTAGCTGCAGCATCCATGCATTTTAAGGTATGAGATACGTAAATATATTAGTACTTTGTGTATTCTTACTAGCTAGCTAATCTATACTAATATTATAAAGAGGAAAGATTTAGAAGAAGATGCACTTCAATATTCGCAGACCACCCGCTGAAGGTGGGTCAAGATGAAGTAGACAAATCTAAAGATCGCCGTGTTAAAAAAAACTCACGTCATTTGCTTAAATTAATTTGGGTTCAAACAACAAAAAAATTTTGTTTCCAAATTTGGTTAGAACAATGCAGGCTGAGTGCTAAGTGGGAGTTTTCCTTTTCGCATTCGATCGTGAGATCAAATAACAATTTCCTAGTAAACGCCAAACGCTCTCACGATCGAATGCGAAAGAAAAACTCACACTTAGCACTCTGATCACCTGATTGTCTGACAAAAGTAAAGGAGGAGAGTGTGCTATTGTGTACTGCGCACACACTTGGCCACTATAAAATAACTCATGCGTAGCTGGCCTGGTTTCATTGAAACCGGCTACCGTCTCCCAAATCAATGTGGGGAGCTATTATTATTATTATTATAAAATATTTTGTGAAAAAGATTTTAGTTGATACGCTAATATCCATAAACCTATTTATCTTAAGTACCCCGTCCTGCCCTATCCTCCACCGTCCCAAATATGATGTTTTTGTGCTTGTAGGAGTTCTTCAGTATCAATTTACGTGTGTGTATATATATATATATATATATATATATATATATATATATATATATATATATATATATATGCTTTTTCGCTCGGGTATACCACCGGTCCCAAGTTCACCCAGTTCCCAGGCTCGATGGAGCCTTTTACCTCAGAGCGTGACTGATCAGCCTCACTCGCAGCATACGAAGAAATGTGTGGGCTATGCTTTCTTGCTCGGTTACACTCGCCGATCCCAAGTTCACCCGATCGAGCCTTTCACCTCAGAGCGTGACGGATCAGTCTCACTTACAGCCCACGAAAAAATGTGTGTGCCATGCGCCAAAATAAGTTTTCTCTTAAAAAGTCTTTGCTACCTCTTTTAATTTCCTGTTTCTGTGAGGTTAACGACCTCATCGCCTTAAAGAGCGCAATGTAATTGTAGCGAGCTACGACCTCTCGATATGTAAGTCCTTCTTACGCTTGAGTGGTGATGGTAATAATACAGCAGCAATTCTTATATTCTCCTTTATTCGTGCTTATCACAGATACGTATTACAAATGAGATATGTCTAACACAAATACTACAGTCTACACTGAGAATAGCCTTTTACTTATCTAAAATAATACAATAATACTAATACTAAAACTAAATAGGCTTTGCTTCATGACATATATCAATGTCAAAAATGACATTGACACTTACTTTTGTAATTATGCAACTGGTAGCGCCATCTAGGAGCGTCGAACGCCACTATGAATGGCATCTCATAATATCGATAAAGCAGTATTCCCCCCCCCCCTCCTTTGCAACGAGTGTGCGTCGAGAGTGAGTGTGCAATGGCCGACAGCCGTGTGTTATTTAGACTTTTCCGCTACTAATTCCCGCCCACGAAAGTGAGATATTCCTATAGGAGAGAACGCGATAAGAATTCTGGAAGGACTAAAGTGTTGTGAGCAGAAGAAAGAGACGAAGACTCCAGCCGCAGATGCCCGCACAGAAGCTGGTTCGGTAAGCGTATCCTCTCCTTCTACCTTTCCATTACATCTAATTATTACTGCATACTAGCCTGGCGACGCCAGATACCTCCTGAAATACAGTCCACAAAAATATCGAAGAGAAATTATTCGCTATCGCCAGACACAAGGTGGCCCGCGCGGCCAGCAACAGTAATAATTTCATTTAGTATAATATTTTTTTCGAAGTTTTTAAGTATTTTTCTGCCTAAACGTATTTACATAAGCAGTAGATCATATGCCCAAAATATCCGTAACTGATTTTGTACAACCTTATATACTGCAGTACCTACATTATATTGTTAGTGTTAATGTCGTAGGATGTAGATGGTCCTTTGAAAAAAATTGCATGGATACTTTGCTTAAGGTCACCAATACCACAGGCCCGATTCTCGTATTTAACTTAGACTTTCAACTTAATATCATTTCATTATAAATTAATCATCTTGTTATCATAAATTGACTGAACGTAGGTACGTATTCTACTGGACTATTTTAGTACATTTAAAATCCCAATAACTACAGTCGTATTGAAATTACATTGACTACAATTCATATTTATAGCGAGTACAAAGACAGCTGTTGCTTGACATTTGTACGATCCAGTGTTGCCAATTGTCAGTTAAAGCGTGTCTTCGGCTCATGTTTTTTTTTAAACATTACACAAAATCATCGAAATTGGGGCGTGGCTATGCATATTTGTGTACGCAATACACAATGTTTTTGTCCGCGGAGACGGACGGAAAACATTCCCCGCGTGGGTAGAGTGGGAAAGGCAAAAAAGTGATTTGTGCGTAAAGTAAATATTTTATGTTATGACATCCTCACATGTCAAAGTGAAAAAAAATCCTGTTGACGGTTCGGTTCGAGTCAAATTGGAGTTAAGTTTATACATAAAAGAGAATAAGGTACCGGTTTCTATGGATAAGTGGTTCGCTCAATCTACAATCAAGCTTCGATACAATAATAATTGCATCGCGGTGAAATTCGTCGTTGGACGTTTGTTTGAAGTTAACTAGAATACGATTTTGCTGTTTGATAGGATCCGGACTGTATCGAACAAGTATCGAAGCTGCATTATTGTTGGATTAAAATAGCAAAATCAACCTCCTGACGTCTGGTAATCAAAAAGTTAATCTTAAAATCAAATATAACTTGATGTTATCTAATATATTATAATCTCATTTTCCAGGGCGTTAAATGTCTAGTAAATATACGACGAAAACATAAAATTTATTCCACCACAAAGTACAATAAGCATATAATCTGAAGATTTATCAGCTTCTCTGCCTAAATCTCAATTCTGATACAATGAGAAATTATCTTTTGTACACGGTATGAAATGTATAATAATAAATATCGCATTTTAGGCCACAAAATGTTCAAGGGCATAAGTAATTTGTGGAAAAAACTAAATTTTCAAAGACACAAACACAATACTGAATACACCATCAAGTAACTGGCTAACCGACCTTTGCTCGCAATTCTTCTTGATTTAAAAAAAAAAGAATCATAATATTATATATCACCCGGTCAGACAATATTTTTCTGACCGGGATTCGAACCCGAAACACCAATGTGCCAACAACGAAAAAATTATACAAACGCATATCAAACTGCCATTTAGACTGAGATTAAATTTTTTTCTCCTAAAAGCCCCTAACTTAATAAATTTCATGGCAATACTTGCAGCCGTTTCCAAGATTCTGATTATATATATACAAGAATTCATCGTTTAAAGTATAAGCATGAAAAAAAAATTATATGCATGAAATTGTTGAACCAAAATATTTAGTTTATGTAGTTTAGTTTACATGTCTGTGAGAATTTATTGCATCCATATGCCTCATGACAAGAAAATGTTTTAAAAAAGTTTTATTCAATTCTTTTAAAAATAATTATGTCTCATATAATTTAATGTTGCTTTATTCAAGCAACGTCTGATTCCTTAGTATTCGAATCCAAAACAGCAAGTATTGTCTTGTTGTTTCGTTTAACTTTAACACAATGCGACGTCTCTCGAGTTTATGTTACCCTATAGACCTAACGGATGCTTTTACAGTTTATGATTCCCTGGTAAACTTGATATCCCTTGAGTCATATTTATTTCGGAACCTTTTTTATAAAAAAACTAAGCAAATCTTTTGAGAAAATTAATTCGGGAGAAAGGAGAATGTGTTTCAAATGTGTGATCAAAAATGGTTAGGAACCTATCACAATGTGGTAATAGTGGAAGTCCCAAAGGGAGATCTCCGACCGAGCGAGGTGGTATGCTCGGTAAGGCCGAAGCCCACTTGTATGCATACCGCCGATCTTAGAAAACTTCGATAGCGCGATTCAGGATTGTGGTATTAATTGGTCCACCACAATAATAATGTTTTAAAGCTATAGTTAAAGGGCCCCCGAGACAATCAAACAGTTTGACTCAAACCTTACGTGTTTGATACAACATTTTGACGTTGGTTTGATCGGTTAGTCAAACGGCACTGTTCAGTTTCTCTGTCGCTTCACTGTCTGTTCAAAAATATGTTATTCCATCAAACGAGCTTCAAACCCCTAAATGTTTGACAAATCGTTCAAACTATTTAACTTTGTAGGCGATCAAATTGGTTTGACTCAAACCAAAATTTATGTATTTGAGTCTAAGCGTTTGATCGTCTCGGGTGTCTTAAGATTTTGACGCATAGTTTGAATACCTATAGATTTTAAAACTAGCTTTCAAAAGAGTTATAAGAGAGAGAGAGACTATTTTTATTCTTTCGTCTGTTTATCCATAAGAGCCATAGCACTCGGCGTATTTTTAAACGCTTATATGCGCTTTAAACGCGGATCGAATGAATTTCTTTATACAACAATCAGGTCAATCAGAAGTGACACAACATTACTATTTAAAAATGTATTTATTGCTTTTCGAAGTATTCTTCGCGAAATTTGACACATTTTTCCATACGATGGAACCAATCATTGAAGCAACCATTCCATTCGGAAGTTGGGGTCTCCAAAATGGCCGTTTTGTAGGCGTCCACAGCTTCTTCAGGTGATGAAAATCTCTGACCACGCAATTTATTCTTTATTTTAGGGAAAGTATAGAAATCATTAGGGCTTAGGTCGGGGCTGTACGGCGGATGGTCTAATAATTCTATAATTTCTTGCTCTAAAAACTCTTTTGTTCTGTGCGCGGTGTGAGAACTCGCATTGTCGTGATGGAGGATGATGCGGCGGTTGCAGTTCTCTTTACGGAGTTCAGAAACGACCTGTGGCAAACAAATGTTACGAGTATCATACCATTCTGCATTAACCGTTCTTTGTCCCTCAAGAGGAATAGTCGCAACATGGCCGGTTTTGGAGACAAACGTGCCCACCATTTTTTTTGCAACACTCCGTGAACGAACAATTTTTGTTGGCTTTAACTCATTTTCGAACACCCAAACTCGTGACTGGTTTTTTGTTTCGGGTTCGTACGCGTATATCCAGGATTCGTCACCTGATACGATGTTGTATACAGCATTTGAGGATCCTGCGTGGAATCTTTCGAGAGTTCTGACGCACCAAGTAACGCGAGCCGCTTTTTGCTCTTCACAGAGCAAATGCGGTATCCATCGGGAAAACAACTTTTTTACACCTAATTGTTCATGCAAGATTATTTGTATTTGACTCATGCCAATGTCTAAAGTTGCCTGAATTTCGCGGTATGTCACATGTCGATCTTCCTTAATCAGCTTACGCACAGCATCAACGTTTTCTTGGGTGACTGCAGTTTTTGGACGACCTTGACGGGGATCATCACTGAGCTTGACACGTCCACGTTGAAATTCAGCAAACCAGCGATAAATTGTGGTTTTGGATGGGCTTCATCACCAAATGCAGAAATCATCCGGTCAACACACTGTTTGTTTGTGTTAAACCACTTCGAAAGTCATAATAAATCATCGCTCTAGAATTTTCTCGAGTCAATTCCATTTTCTCAACGACTAAACAAGTTTGACAAGACCTTGTGACAAGACCGAGAATATTTTTTAAAAGAAATAAACGGTATTCGATTTTTAAAACCAAGGAGTTTTAAATTAAAAAGATTTTAATATGACAGGAACAGTGGAAATATTCCATTCCCGATACTTTTAGTGCAGCCCTCGTAGATCCAGCAATAATACAGTTACGATACAGTTCCGATATGAAAAAACTATAAACACCAGTTAAAGATATCAAGACAATGATTTATAATTCAATAAAAGTATGGTAAGTTAATTAGGCGGACGGTGTCGGCGCGCGTCCCTAAAACATGCGTCCTACGCCTAAACGTTTAAAATACGCCGCTATGCTATCGCTCTAAAGTACGTATTTATTTTATTCTCGTCGAGCGTAGGAGCAATAGTCTGATCAAATTAAATCTAGCAACAATATTATCCTTCTGTTTGTATACGGAACCGTCATTTCCGGCTTTTGTCGCGTATCCCGTTTATTTGATCGCATCTATCGATCGCGTATACCGTTTGTTGATCGCATAGTTCCGCGATTTCAGAGTTCTGCATAATATATTTATCGATTTTTCTCGCCTACATATGTGCTTAACTGGTAAAAATATACACTAATATAAGTTTATTAAAACTTTCACTTGTTATATTGCTAACGTCACGAAGGTAATATTTAAAGCTTTAAATTTTAAAGAAATGTAAACTAAACATTGCCCGATAACCTTTTTAAGTCTTTTCATAGTATTTTTAGAAAATAATAAGGCGTTATGTGTTATTTGCACATAACGAAATTGACATAAAAACATCTCGCCTTATATTTTAAAATCACTTGCATTGCAAACGCCTTCCATAAATTATAGTTGCAAATCCGCGCCAGCCACACTTGATCTATTTCTTGAGCACGCCAGCGCTGGCATTATCTGATTATTTACACTTGTGTACACACAATCGGTTTCAAGTGTATTTTAGTATAAAAATAGCGTATAGATGTGCAATAGACACGGCTATTTTATACGTGAATACTCAGCAACACAATCACAACAAAATGGCTTTTTTCGATCGCACGCAATGTGTCTGCAATTAGAGGATTAAGGACAAAAGGATTTAAAAAAAACCGACCAAGTGCGAGTTGGACAAGGTTGCCGTATCATTGTACCAATATTTTACATTATTACTTATTAATTCGTTATTTTTATTGAAGTTTCCAAGTAAGTGCATTTTACAAGTTAGGCCTCTATAACTGCTGAACTAATAAAGTAATATAAGCCGTTAATTTTTTCAGATTTTTCGAGCCAGCCGTTTAGCTTTTAGAGGGGGTCCGCCCTATTTTAACAAAAAATGCGCTTTAAAGTTATCTAATGTATATATCTCGCAAAGGAACTCCTAAATCAAATCAAATTAAAAGACATATCTAATGATGCTCCAAACTATGGGACAGACGCGAGAAAAAAAAATAATTCCCAGCTTACGTGTAGCACTTTTTCGACGTGCTTAATACACATATCCATGCAAATTTTCATCTTTATAGCACTAGCCGTTTGGACGATAAGTAGAATATGAACGGACAGACGGACAGAGAGACGGACATGACGAAATCATAAGGATTCCGAGACTTGAACTACGGAACTCTAAACAGTAACTATATTAAATATTAACATGGAATATGCAAGCTATGCTGTTGGGATTTTTTTCGACTTTTGTTTAATTTGAGCCTTAATGCAGCAAACGTACCAGGAGCCCATGAACATCAGGGAGTTATCAATTATTCCAATTGACAGTTTTTCAATACCCACACCGATATTCCATTTATCCGCGTTGTCAGAAGCAAAAAATGTGCTGCGCTCATATTTTGCTTATATTTTTTCAATCCGGTAAGCTTTTTAGTAAGCGATTAAACTATTTTATAGCATGGCATATTTCCAGATGATCTTTGATAATATTTCACTGGATTTTGCAAAAAAATGGTCATAAGTTGTTGAAAACAGGTATACAAATATAAACTTTGGTGATAATTTTTAGTTTAACTTTAACGGACGCATGCAAATCGAATTGGAAATGACCACCAAAATCATATTTTAAATAATTGTGCTTTCGTCTTTGGCATTGATTTTTAGAGTTCCGTACCTAAAGGGTAAAAACTGAACCCTTTTATGAGACTTCGCTGTCTGTATCTCGTGAACCGTGATAGCTAGATAATTGAAATTTTCACATTGAATTTCTGTTGCCGCTATAAGAACAATATGTAGGTATGTTGTATATATTATATATATATATATATATATGTATATATATATTGTGATAGTAATGATGATGATTGTGATATATTATGAAATTATTTTAATGAATTAAGACTGGGTTTTAATGTAGTCATTAGTAATTTAAGTATGAATTATTTTAACGTATAAAACATGACATTCATTAATATAGAATACCTATTATTATTGTTGTTTTTTTTATTAATATTAATGTAGCTCATTAGAGCGTAGAGATTTATTAATTTGTTTCATTAAAGAGAGAGAGAGTATTAGTAACTCGTGATTAATTATTACTAATGTAATAATCACGAGATACGAAATCCAACGAAACAAGACATTGAGTACGTAAACAAGGTAACATTTGCTTACTCTAAAATTTTACAATTCTGTAAAAATATTCATGTATCGCATGTGACTATTGCTAAAAATTAAAGAGGTTAGATAATCAGCTACATAATAAGCTGCGTGATGGTGCAGGTTCGATGCCGAGATGTGGTGTGTGCCAATTAGACTTTCTCAATAACCCTATACTGCCGCTAGACGTGTTCCTGGCTCAAGGATGTGTATTTAATATGTGTATTTGATAATAGAAATCTTAAATATAAGTTTAGTATAAAAAGTATTACATATTATATTTACCGTTGTCTGGTATCCGTAACATAAGTTCTTATGAACTTACCACGGCATCGGATTGAAGTGGTGTGAAAACGGTGTGTTGAAGTGGTATTATTTTACTATTATTCCGTAGTTATTAGCTATCTCCCACCTGATTCACTTCACCTACAATCAACTTCACATCCAACAATAAAACCATCCACAAAGAACCTAATAAGCCCAATTCTGATTCTGGTGATGGATCGTCGTTGACGTCACCGCGGTGACGTCACTCCATCTGTTCCCGTCACCTCGCCACCCTTTGTACCGGACATAGCCATTGTTAATATAACTGATTTATAGTTTGGTCCCCAACGAAATTGCCTTTCGAATTGGTGGTGGGCATGAATATTTACGGTAAGGCTTGTGGATGGATTTTCTGCATGAACTCTTCCGACTATTGGAAACTATAACTAACAAGTCGCTTGTGATATGGGGCTAAAACAATTCAGAATTGACGTAAAAATTATATACAACTGTGCCACTATAATTATAGATGTCTACCACGCGCAAAAGGAAAACCAGCGGAAAACGTTTTGTCGCGATGAAAAGTGGCCTATGTCCTTCCCCGTGGTCTTTTCTATGGAAATAACTATGGACCCTTTACACCACGTCAATCTGGCTTCATCAAAACTTGTGTTACGGCGACCAGACAGAAGTATATTTAATATTTTTATACTATACATATTGTAATATGTTATACACAAACACATCCATAACCAAGAAACCTTGAAAACTTTTTGTTCCCTCGTCGGCATTCAAATCCGAGACCTCCGAAGAGCGCCTTGGCGCGAAGCCACAGATCAGTCAAAATAGAATTGTGTTGATCATAATAATTACTGTAGCAAAATAATTAATACGACAGCAATGCAACTTAATAATAAAATTATTATGTACGAAACTATAGTAGGATACAAAAAAAATGTAAGTGCTACGAAATCCTTGTAGAGTTACGATGTGTGCTACTGTGTCCTACGTGTGAGCTAGAATGTGTGCTACGGTGTGTGCGTGTGTATGTCACCTTGGGTTTGCTACGATGGATGCTACGATGTGTGCTACCAGTGAGCTTGGATGTGTGCTACGGTGTGTGCTACGATGTGACCTTGGGTGTGCAACGATGGATGCTACGATGTGTGCTACAAGTGAGCTACAATGTGTGCTACGGTGTGTGCTATGATGTGACCTTGCGTTTGCTACGATGGATGCTACGATGTGTGCTACCAGTGAGCTTGGCTGTGTGCTACGGTGTGTGCTACGATGTGACCTTGGGTGTGCAACGATGGATGCTACGATGTGTGCTACAAGAGAGCTACAATGTGTGCTACGATGTGACCTTGGGTTTGCTACGATGGATGCTACGATGTGTGCTACTAGTGAGCTAGGATGTGTGCTACGGTGTGTGCTACGATGTTTGCTACTAGTGAGCGAGGATGTATGCTACGGTATGTGCTACGATGTGACCTTGGGTGTGCTACGATGTTTGCTACTAGTGAGCTACGATGTGTGCTACGGTGTGACCTTGGGATTGCTACGTTGGATGCTACGATGTGTGCTACCAGTGAGCTTGGATGTGTGCTACGGTGTGTGCTACGATGTTTGCTACTAGTGAGCTAGGATGTGTGCTACGGTGTGTGCTACGATGTGACCTTGGGTGTGCTACGATGTGTGCTACTAGTGAGCTAGGATGTGTGCTACGGTGTGTGCTACGATGTTTGCTACTAGTGAGCTAGGATGTGTGCTACGGTGTGTGCTACGATGTGACCTTGGGTGTGCTACGATGTTTGCTACTAGTGAGCTACGATGTGTGCTACGGTGTGACCTTGGGATTGCTACGTTGGATGCTACGATGTGTGCTACCAGTGAGCTAGGATGTGTGCTACGGTGTGTGCTACGATGTTTGCTACTAGTGAGCTAGGATGTGTGCTACGGTGTGTGCTACGATGTGACCTTGGGTGTGCTACGATGTTTGCTACTAGTGAGCTACGATGTGTGCTACGGTGTGACCTTGGGGGTGCTACGATGGATGTTACGATGTGTGCTACGAGTGTGCTAGTAATTGTGCTACGAGTGATCTAGGACGTGTACTACGACTAAGTGTAGCTATACTGCATATCGTTCAATCGTCATGACGCTACCGATTGGATCAGCTTCGTATTGGCATAAACAGTATTGAAACGTCATACCAATCCAGGGTCAGTTCTTACTTATC
Source organism: Phengaris alcon alcon (assembly GCA_037179445.1). Taxonomy (NCBI): domain Eukaryota; kingdom Metazoa; phylum Arthropoda; class Insecta; order Lepidoptera; family Lycaenidae; genus Phengaris; species Phengaris alcon. The sequence continues at coordinate 621,218 of JAYRCH010000272.1, forward strand.
CAATAGGTAGCGTCATGCCGATTGGACGATAGGCAGAATGGTGTACGGCCACATTAACTATGTTACAATAAAATGTATTGAAGCAAGCTTTGATTGGTATAGGATCAGGTTCACACTTCACACCGACACTCGACGACTTTTAATAGCGATACAAAATAGTGACACTAAATTTACGAGAGGCGTCGCGCGACGCAGCGCTGCACATTAGTACAGCATCTTCAATCACCGTCGCGTAGTAATCGTCGTAAATAATATCTAATACTAAAACATGCTCCGGTCCGAATGAGAGCAGACACGCACACGGCGCATTCATCTGTCATATTATGTAAAAGTAAGAGGAGAGTGTTCGTAAATTTATGAAATGTAGTTAATTTTAAGGGTTTCATACCCAAAGGGTAAAACAGGACCCTATTGCTGAGACTTCGCTGTCTGTCCGTCTGTCCGTCAGTCCGACTGTCTGTCACTAGGCTGTATCTCCTTAACCTTGATAGCCAGACAAATGAAATTTTCTTAGATGAATGTATTTCTGTTGCCGCTATACGCAAATACTAAAAGCAGAATAAAATAAATATTTAAGGGGGGCTTCCATACAACAAATGTGATTTTTTGACGTTTTGTCCGAAACCCTTCGTGCGCGAGTTCGACTCCCACTTGACCGGTGTTTTCATTATTCTACTATTATTATAAATCCAGCCTCTGTTATAAATGTGCAAGTTTATGAGGATGGATGAATGGGATGTATGTGACTCTTTCACACAAAAACTACTGAACGGATTTGATGAAATTTGTTATATTACTAGTTTAGTCTCTGTATACACTGTACTATGTACATAGGCTACTCTTTATCCCAAAAAAGTACAGTGGGTACGGTATTTACTCAGGCGGAGAAGCTAGTTAATTATATTAACACGAGCGGACCTGACAGACGTTGTCCTGCCGGGCTGATTTGTGAATCTAAACCATCCAGGGCGCCACCCAAACGCATACAATTAAATTCATTCAAATCGGTCCAGCTGCTTAGGAGGAGTTCAGTGACATACACACGTACAGTAGAATTATATATATAAAGATTTACAAGGAACTTCCGCAAAGTAACGCCAGATTCTATTAATTATCTAGCTTTGCTGTCTAATATAATTATCTAGCTTTGCTATCTAATATAATTATCTAGCTTTGCTGTCTAATATAATTATAATATTGACTTCTTATGATTACGCGAACATTAAATCCGAGACAAAATCCATAAAAGTAGTTTTGTTTGCAATAAAATAATAACAATTCTTTGTAAACAGTACCAAGTACCTTACGAATGTTAAAAACGCTCTACAAACAAAACATTTTAAGGTTTCTTTTCAGTAGTAATGAGGTTTTCCAAGGCATTTTATGCTGAGCTTATTGTTTTATTCCCGTTCCGCGCCACGATCACTTCCTAATTTGTATAATAACCCCATTCATAACTGCACTTTGTATTTAATATGTTTTAAAATTAGGAGAAAAGCCCAGATGTGTTACTATTGAAATAAGTTTAAGTACAGTTTTATGAGAATTGTACGAATTGTGAGTGTGAAATTTAGTAGGTAAATTAAAGTTTATATGAAGGAAGGTATGCAGAATGCAAATTTTTAAATAATTCTTAATGCTTAGCTTCAACTTCTTCTTCTGCTTTAACAACAACACACTCGGATTATTAACACACACTACCGTTTGATGCATACAATTTAGTTACACGTGAGCGTTTTTCAATCTGTCACAACATTTATACATATAAGAGGCAAAAGAACCCTTATAAAGTTCAAACTTAAAAATATATGAATTATTTATATGCAAATTTCGACCTCTAGCACAAATTTTAATGCGTTTAAAATATTATCTATAAGCTATAATTATATTATGGTTGATCATAAAAATATTACCAAGTCTACTAAGGCTATATTTTAAGTAAGATCATAAAATATTACTAAAAATATATACTGTAAAAACTTTAATCTCCATGTTCAAAACTCAAATACTTTCATGCCCAGATAGGTTATTCGTTATTAAATAAAACTTGTATAACTGTCCTACCTGACGCCTACCAACGTTTTGGAAACTAGCCCGGCGATAAGAACCGGCGTAAGAACTCGTGTTATTTAAATAACTGTTTTTAACCCCCGACGACGGCATTTCAGGTTCCTTTTCAGGACACTTTTCAGTCAGTGATAATTTTACAGACTAGGAACGACAGACTGAGCATACCTCACGCGGTTGTAGCTCTCTCGCGACACACCACCACCTGTGTCTACTGTACCAACTGCTTAGAGGACGTCATTGCCAAGATCATCAGGCGAACGATGGAAGCGTCAGTCGAAGAAGTATTTGACCATAACGTCAGAATGGCCATAGGAGACGGGCCAATAAACGATTTCTACTTAACAGAACAGTACAGTACAGTGCTGAATAGAACAGCTTCTAAACATTCACCCCTTCTTGGGCCTCCAATAGCTAGACGCTCAACGAAAGCGTAATTGCGCGCCGATTTTCTGTGACACCATGTTTTCGGCAGTCTACTAACCAACACAAGCCATCATCTTCCATTACCATGGAATTAATAAACACAACTTTTAATTTTATGAAACGTATAATGTAATATACGATCGAAAACATCGATGTTTACAATGCGATTTATCGAACCGATGTCTTGAAATGCTTTCGATATACTCGATGTATCGATGATTTTTCAGTTTTTAGTAGAAAAACATCGAATCGATTAAAACCAATCAATTTTATAAAAACTCAAGTTTGATCACTAAAACTTTTTCTATAATCTTTTTTCCTATTTGTTTATTTAAAAAAAGTTTATTATTAAATAGTGGACTGACAATATAATACCGTCGCGACCAACGAGTACTAAAAGTGCACAGAGAACATTGTTTTATACTGAAATAGAGACGAAACTTGAGCCCAAAATTTGGCCTAGCACGCTAGCGCCGCGCCGCTTGAATTTAATGCGCAGAACTAAAAGCGATTGTCCTGGACAATAACATAGGTATTCTATTGCTTAGTGTTTATTATTATAGCGGCAACAGAAATATATAAGCGGTAAAAATTTCAACTGTCTAAATATTAAGGTTCATGAGATACAGCCTGGTGACAAACGGACAGCTAAATCATAGTAATAGGGTTCCGTTTTTACCCTTTGGGTACAAAACCCTAAAAAAGTACTGGATGAAGACAAAATATCGATATTTTCACCTGATACATCGAAAGACATCGATGTACAGTTCTCATTTATCGAATCCAAAAAAACATCTATGTTGACACCCCTAATATAATATTGTGTATTATACAATGAGTTGAGGAGTGTAAATCCCCGGCAATTGAATCGACGCAATTATCTGCGCAGCATCCCAACTAATTAATTATAAGCCGTGCGGTTTCATATAATTGGAAATTGTATAATAAGTGAATCAGTGGGATCGCGTGGTGAACAGCTTTACCCACGTTTTGAAAAGAACATTTGAAAATAACAGACAAGACAAGACGAGTCCTCACTCGGATGCCCTTGCACCCAGCCTAAGCCAAACGACACGATACGTGACGCGCTGCATTTTTAAGACAGCGATACAAAATTAAACTTTATTCACTACACAAGAACATACACGTTTAATTGTAAACGTAGCCATCCGACGCACGCGCTGCTCAACTGAAGATCGCGACATGAGACCGAAAAAAGACAGACCGCGGAGCTACTGTTTTGTATGAATTTATATGGAGCACTAAATAATCGCGCGTCACGCAACTGGTGAGAGTGGCCAGAGAACCTGATTCGCCGGTTTGCTGGTCGCGCGTCGCGGTCGCATAGATCGGAAGGTAAAGAATAATTTACCTCTCGCAATAAAACGTGTGCCTATTTTCTTGTGTAGTGAATAAAGTTCAATTTTTAATCGCTATCCTAAAAATGCAGTGCCGTGTCGCATCACAGTGTGAGCTGACCTTACGGGGCTTCAAAATTGGTAACGTACTTGTAGCTATATAGGTAGCACTCTGATCTTAGCGACCAGCAAACCAGCGTATCGGGCTGTCTGGCCTCGCCCGCCGGTCGCGCGAAACGGTCGTCGCAGCATTTGTTCAGTGCTCCATTTAAAGTTATACTAAGTAGTAGCTCCCCGGTTTTGGTCGCCGGTCGCGGTCTCGGTCGCCGGTCGCAGTCACAAGCATCGGTATGCTACTTTACCTTAGTGATCGTATAATTATTCTCAATTTTGTATTTCTAATTTTTAACTATACAATATGTCGCATTAAACTACTGGACGACGCTAGTAACTTTTCATTAAAAACTGGCATATCTAAATCTAGATATCTATCTAAGATAATATAGTTATTTGTATTGAATATGCTCCGTAACAACTGGGCTGATCTTGGTACAGATATACAGTAGAGCACGAGGAAGAGCATAGGCTACTTTTTACCACCCGAAAAAACAGAGTAAACAGAGTTGCCGTGGGATAACGTATTTACGCGGTTAGCTGCGGCCAAAGCTAGTAATATTATAATATCAAGAAACACAATTGATGAAAAACAGAAAAAAAAACAAATTTTATATTTCCGCGTAAATGAATAATAGCATTCAATTCACAATATTACAACTGTTTGTAAGCTGGCTACCGTTAAAATGATTTTGATGTTCCGACAATATATTAAATGGTATCAGTGAGCACGTTATTCATTTTATTAATATGAATACAGTTACAGTTATGAATACAATACAGTTTCAATTTCCACTAAGTGGTTATTGCAATTATGTAAAGTATTGTTTTATGGGAATTTCCGACTTATAATTATTATTAGTACCTGGTTTACCGAGCTTTGCTCGGTATTTCAGTAAAACTATAAAATAATTAAAATATATATACAGGGTGTCAGAAGACCACTTCCATTAACTTTCAGTTATGATTATACTACTTTTTCACATTTATTTTTTATTTTTTTCTAGTTTCATTTTTTTTAATTTTTTTTTTACATTTTATACCTTTTAATCATAAGAACAAGATTGTTTAGAAGTAGATTTTTTTAATTAAATCAATTTTTTTTTTTACTTCACTACGCAATGTAATTTACGCACGCCAATGACCAATGACCCGGCACGGCGCCGCGCCGCGCTCCTCTCCCAGTACCTACACGCGTTCAACGGTGGTGTAACATGCGGTGACTTAGAACCGTACACACACAAAAGTGACGGAAAGATGATAAGATAAGATTCCAAAATCAAATTTTGGAACTCGGACCTCTGATCTAGATAATGCCCTAGTCCGGATTTTCACCAACTACCAAGTAAAGATCCTAATTTCATAACTTCAAATAATTTTTGTGGAACCTTGATGACTATCCTACGGAACCCTCTTTGGGAATCCCTGCTCTACACCACATGCAGTGTGGTTCGTAAATACCACGCACAAAATGTTGCTAAGCAAATAACAAAACCAGTGTACATTGCAACTAAATTCTTAATGTCCAACGGCAATCATCGCTTTTCTACACCCACGAACGTACTATATATACTAGAAACTATAAGATCGTCTCGTTTAAAGTTTAAGATTGTTTCTGTCACATTAATGTACAATATCGACACAGTTCCTGCTCGACAAGTTTTTAAACATTTTCCTGTGCTAGTGGACACCTCAAATTCAAAGGAAGTGACCGCAACAACTGCAGATGTGGTTAGACTACGTTTTTACATGTGAGTATGTGCGCGTGCGCACGATTCGACATTTTTAATTTAATGCCTGGCCGAGCGGCAACTTGACCTATCCTTACTAATATTATAAATGTGAAAGCGTGGATGTTTGTTACGCTTTCACGCAAAAACTACTGAACGGATTTCGATGAAATTCGGTATGGTAGTAGTTTAGACTCTGGATTAAACATAGGCAACATTTTTATCCCGAAAAAGTAGTGTTCCCGAGGGATACTATACTTACGCGGGCGGAGCCGCGAGCAACAGCTAGTAGTACATAATATATTATGAAAATGTTATGCTTCTCACTGTTTCATAGTCGACATCAAAAAGTGTTCTTTGAAAAACCATTTTAAATAAAAAAAATTGCTTTGATACTATAAATATACTTGAAATACTAAGTATTTGGGGATACTTTTGTATGGCACTGCCAACACAATATGGGAACAAAATTAGACTTTTATTTGTTGCAAAAAAATGTAACTATTTTGTACTAGCAAATTCAAGGTCAGATTTTTTGGTTATCAGCTCGTATCAGTGATTTCAACGGAACAAGCTAAACAAATATTGTAAACGCGAAAGTTTCTATGTATGGATGTGTGGATGTTTGTTACTCTTCCACGCAATAACTACTCAATGAATTTTGACGAAATTTGGTATGGTAGTTGTTTAGACTGCGGATTAACACATAGGCTACTTTTTATCGCAGCAAAATGTACGGTCTCGTGGGATTTATTTTTGCTTTGCTTATTGGTCCTGCAGTATTCTGAAATCATGTGGGTATTTCAGTAACCCTGGTGCAGCTCCTCCATAGCCGGAGTATCTTATATTTTTACTAGGTTCCATGGATTTTTAATATTACAGTTAAGTATTTTTTGTCTACCAAATATTATATTATCTGGAAGATTTCAAGCACAAAAGACGCCAGTACTACAAACTATGTATGGTACTACAAACTGTATACCTGCTTAGTACATATCCAAAAACTAAACCCGCTAGGTAAAAACTGTGTACATATTTTAAATCACCGCAACAAAAAGGTATATTTCATGGAACTAGTCACAATATTACATGTAACAAAAATGTCGTTCCCGTGTGCAATTTTTTATATACCTTGGCCTTTAGTCAAGATGCATTCGATAATTTCGACGGCGACGTTCGAAATCAAAAATGTATGGGATTTGACATAAGTCGCCGCTAAGTGACATGTCGCTTGCGATGCCTTATACCAAATTCCATACATTTTGTTTTTGAACTTCGCCGTCCAAATTATCGAATGTATCTTGACTGTTGCCCTGGTCCCAACTAAAAATAATTGTTATTGTTTACCATGAAGTCACTAGTAATCAAATTGTATTCACCAGGCTATCAGCAAACTAAGGAGTCAACCAAAACATTACATTGAAATACCGTTCAAATTAGTGCTCAAATTAACCATAGATTGTCGAGTTATCATGATATTATTATGAATATAAAGGATAGGATGACATCTCCTGCACGCATTGCGGCGGGCGCAGGCTGCAGGGGCATAATCGGGCGAGGACAGGGCAAACAGGAGCGTACTCAGCCGAGGGCGGAAACACCAGCTGGCGATGTTTATGTAGCTTATACAATTATCGTAACAGTTTATGGCGGAGAAATGAATGCGCTTTATATGAATTTCTTATTGATATCTTATGTTTATACTTATAAAGAGAAAAAGTTTGTAGCATTGAATAGGCTCCGAAACTACTGTACCTATTTTGATTAAATTTAGCACAGATATAGAGTAGACCACGGGGAGGGACACAGACTACTTTTTATCGCGATTTCGCGAGATTAACTTTTGCGCGCACGAAGTAGTCTAGTATATTATATTTAAGTATCTTTTTTTCTAGCCATGTTATACAACTTGTACAGAAACGCGACAGGACTTGATCAGCAATAAGTGCGTATTTCGAAACAGGCGGGATTTCAATGCAGTCATTATTTCTCGCTTTTGCTATCCACATTGTCGTTCATCTACAGATTGTACATTTCGAGCCAACTCACACCGAAACGAAACGATAACGCGACACGGCGCTGCCAACACGTTCATTGCGTTATCAGGTCTAATAGGACCGAAAGTGAACTTGTCGCCGGAGCGGCATAGAAAATACTGTTTAAGAACGCTGGTGCGGCACCAATATATTCAGTTTGCTTAGGAATAGAAAACAGACAGTTACTGCTTTGTTTATTCCCTTGTTAAATAATTTTAAAAGGCACAATAAAAACGTATGGGGTCGATTGGTCCTGATAGGGAAGATTTTTTTTCATCTAGTGCGGATATCTGGTTCTTTCGAGATTATATCCGATGACCTGATAGCCGCACTAGATTTAAGGAGAGTTTGTCTAGTGCAAAGCTCAAGTGCAGTTGCAACACGATAGGTATCTATCGACTACCATTGGGGTTCTATCAATGATAATAATTAGATTACAGTTACTGTAACGTAACTAGTAACTAAAAATATTTCAGTGGCTAATTAAAAATTAATTATAATTTATATTTTATTAATAATTAACAATGATTATGTTATATTTTTTACTACCCAACTGCCAAGAAGGGCAAGTAAATTGTATATAAGCTTATGCATGTCGAACAGATCAATTCGACCCTATAACGCTGCATGGACTAGTTTACAAACAGTTCTAGAATGCCTGATACAGGTTCAACTGGAAGTTAATGAAATAGGCCTATGTAATGAAAGCTTAAATTCAAATTCATTTATTTGCCAAAAATATGGTACAGTAGATGTTTACATATTTTATTGAGTTCGTCATATTCTACTACATAAATAGTGTGCAAATACATATTTTCAGTTTTTCATATTAGAAATGGTTGTTATAATTACATTAATTAATAATATAGGTAGTAAAAATTATCAAAACGTCAAAATATGTTAAATTTGTGGTAAATATAATATAATGTAATGTCATTCTTTTAACATTTGAATGTTACTTGATATATACATTCGATCATTAAAATATTCATTGATTCTATAATATAATATGTCTGGTTAAGTAGCCATCCATGTAACTCTCTTTTAAAATTTCTCTCAAAAAGGTTTTTGAAGTAATCAAATAGTTTATTGTATATCGATACTGCCATACAGTAAACATTTCTACTACAAATTGTCGCTACTTCTATCTTCTTTATAAAATAATGATGTAGATTTTTGTTCACGAATAAACACACATTTCATAGATGTACAGACACCCTGTCTGTTATACAGTACGAATAAGGGTTTACAGGGTTCGATATAGCTGGCATTGGACTTCCAATGCCAGCTATATTGATGTATTTACATCTAATGCACTTCTTTTGTAGTTTAAATACTCTTATTAGGTCTACCGAATATCCCCATATAATCAAACCGTATCGTAGTACGGAGGCGACATAACCATGATATGAAAAGAGTGCTGCCGCCGTATTGCAGTATTTTTTATATTTTTAACTACGCTCACATATCTTTAAAGTTTTATAAAAAATTTGTCTTATATGTTCTTTCCTTTTTTTTGGTTTTAGCATAGCTGTTTAAAATTGAACTTTATTCATTACACAAGAAAATACACGTTTCATCATAAGAATTCGAATGTCAGGTTAAGCCGCGCTGCACAGAGCATGTGCAGTGTGTGAATGATGTCGTATGAAACATGTATCTTTTTGTGTAGTGAATAAAGTTCAATTTTGAATAGGTAACATAATTTTATAAGCGTAGCGTCGCGTATCGTCGCGGTTAGAACTGACGCTTAGTTGTTAAAAACCACCATAAACAATGGTATTAATAATGAATACTAGCTACAAAAAATAGGTACTTGCTTGCGATTAGTGAGGAATTCAAATATTTTCATCGGTTATTTACCTTCCTACGCCTCGCTTTGATGTACTACAAGGCTGTATTTAAACGGAAACCCGATTACCACCATGGCAACCTTAAACCAAATAGGAAACAAACTCTTTAAGGATAAAAATATATGTTATAAAATTGCCAAAGGAGACTGATTTTCTTGAAAAACGTCCAAAATGTATAGGTACTATTTCCAAAAATATATTTTTCCGATTTCGCAATTACGCGACTTACATTGATTAAATTAATGTCCGTCGGAAATAATAATTATTCTATGTAAATTATAGACGTATGTAAAACGACGATTCCAAAAGGCATTAAGAACGTGGTTGTAGGGTAATTTATTTTCTAATAAAGTCGCGAACGGTCGGTTTGAAATTAGTTTTGCAGACTCAGGTACACGATGTGCCACAAACTGATTACAGTCTATTCGCGTTAAGATGTCAGTGAATCATGCGTACATATGTCAAAATTGATTTATTCAATTGTTTAATGTGAACACGAGACTGGCTGGGACTATATCGGCATATATATAATATGAGAATAGAACTCTGCGCTAATACAATAGGATTGAAAATCGAAGTGTCAAGATATGACATTGAGAATAAATGACATTGACATTTGGCCCGATACTTGTGTGTTCGATTTTCATCTCTATTGTATTAGCGCAGAGTTCTATTTTCAATACTCTGAATTTTCTCCGGCAATCCGGTTTCCGGATCATATAGTCCCAGCCTTACGCAACATTGGTCAATTTTGACATATGTGTACATCACATATGTCATAATTGACCAATGATGCACTGTCTTCTTAACGAAAATATAGTATAGCCATTAAAAACTCGCAAGCATTTAAGAAAACAACTTTTTTTAAGGTCAAGGGGGAAAACTAGCTAACGCCCGAACCCCACATCAAGTAATTTACTTTTATTGAATTATAAATGAATCGTCTGTATATCATAAACTAATTTTTGGAGTTTGGACCAATCAATCAATCAAAATCTATATAATGTGCCTAAGATTATATATGATGGTACCATTATTGATTACTCAGAATCGGCTAAAAATTTAGGATTCATTTTAGATAGTAATCTCTGTTGGAATGCTCAGGTTAATGAAGTGAGCAAAAATATACACCATTCGTTGCACATGTTGAAGAGGCTCCAAAACTTTTTGCCTTTGCACACCAAAATTTTCCTTGTCCAAACACTTATTTTCTCCATCCTCGACTATGCTGACTCCTGCTACTTAGATGTTACCGAAGAGCTGTTAACAAAACTAGAACGCTTGCAGAATCTCTGTATCCGTTTTGTTTTTGGCTTAAGAAAGTTCGACCACATATCAGCTTTTCGATTAAAACTCAAGTGGCTCCCTATTCGTTTCCGTCGCAACTCCCATATCCTTTGTTTATTATATAATGTCTTGTATAATCCCCTGTCTCCTTCCTATCTTCTCGAACGATTTAACTTTTCTCGACCCCTCGATACACCTTGTAGGTCCAATGTTAGAACTAATCTTTCCCTTCCATCCCATCGCTCCAACTTCTACTCCTACTCCTTCACCGTTCACGCAGTCAGATTGTGGAACTCGCTCCCCCACTCCGAACGAGACAGTCCCACCGTTACTATTTTTAAAAGACTTTTGAAAGAGTACTACCTTCTATCTCTATCCATATAAATACTGTTATTATATATACATATAGTATTTATATAATATAGGCATATTATTATATTACTTATAGTATTTAGGTATTGTATTTTATATTAATTATTTTGATAGTGTATATATTATTACATATTATAATATTTTATTTATATTTTAGTATAGACATAATATGTAAAATATGTATTTTTAATTGTGCACGTTCTATCTGCCTTCTTTTATCCCTTTTCTCTCCGTAGGGCTGCTGGAAGAAATTTCTTTTTAGAAATAAGCAGAACCTTTGTGTCATTTTTCCATGTAAAGTGTAATGTTTAAAATGTTTCTTGTGTACAATAAATTGTTAAATAAAAATAAAAAATAAAGGGGGTTTGACGTTTATGAGAATACCATTTTGTAATTTTAACACATCGTGACTGGATTGTAACTGTATTATAGAGGAATTTAAATAGAAACGGATTTAATTATCTACCTTCCAGTGGCGTGGGGCTCCTGTAACTCCATTCCTATCGTATTCACTTACCACTTACCTTTTGAAGACCCTCATCCAAATCCCTACCAATTATACAGGCTAGGGCTTCCTTATGAAGTAGATCCTGCCTTCGCCACTGCGACCTTTTGATAGGAAGCGCTAAGGTTTATAACATCGAGAAAATGAAACACTATTGGTATATTCCAACAAAATATTATTCGCACAATGTAACAACCAAACTAGATAAATTAGACTTCACAGTCAAAACACTATTATGAGTAACAATGGGTGGTCACACAAAGGAGCGAGAACTAATGCGAACATTTTTACCATTGTGTTACTTTTTAATTACTGTTCGAAAACTCTACTTCATTATAGCGAATGTGATCCTTCATTGGGAACTTTCTCAAAAACTCCCTACATCAAGTTACTAGAAGCTGAAAATGTAGTTAGTTACCAATTATAATATAAAACTGCAAATGTTTTTTTTTTTCGGAATCGCTTTGAAATTTTGTTTTTCAAGATTTGTCTTACTTGTTGACCTGCCACCGGTTCGGGAACTAGCTCGCGGCGCGTCTCATTGCGGTGTGAGCTGACCCTTAGTCGTAAGAGTGACACTGGATACCACAGAGTAAAAAATATAATATAATAGATACTTACGTGCAGAGAAGCAGCTTTCATAGAACGAACCAAATGTGATGACGTCCTCTTCAACGGCCTACAATTATTACGCACAATCGTGGACATACCGTATGCTTTTAGTAGTGCAATCAATTCAAAAGCTAACTATGTAGTAACCTTTTTCTTTAATCTGTGCTGGGTATATCAAAAAGTATTTGACGCAGACGCATGTTTTTTGTTTTTTAATAATATTAGGTATTCTGCAATATGTAACTCTTTATTTAGCTGGTTCAGCTGCTTGAACTCCTAAATTTAGTTAATCTGTAAACTGATGTCAATTGTTTTAGATGCGAATAAATAAAACTCGCTTCACGACAATAAAATAAAAAAATAAAAAATTACAAATACCCGAAAACTTTTAATGGATAAAGTTTTACAGTTAACTAAATTTATTTATTAAATCCAAAACATTAGAATTATTTTGTTTTTGCCATAGACAAATAAAATAAGAATGCTGTGCTCGTTGAATAGAATCAAATAAAATGTATTTTTGTTTTCTTTATTTAAATAGTTTATTGTACACAAACATTGACAAAGAAAGACGACGAGGGCTAAGCAAGGAAAAAAATTTTCCTTTATCAAAGTTTGCATTGCATTTCTTTGCAAATTTAGAATGTATGCATGCTCACATTCTCAAGTTATACGACGACATAGTAACTATCTACCAGGGCAGCATACCTCCCTAAGCGTTCATCACGGGTTTCGATTAGGCAACAATAAACCGGTCGACTACCTAAGCTATGATCTCATTGCTATGTAAATTCCTTCTCCACCGAACGCCGGTAATAACATTTGCGTGGGATTTTACAAATCAAATCGATCTTACCCTTCGACTTTATGGTTTAAAATGTTTTATCGCTTATATTTTATTATCGCCAATTACAGTTAAAAGAAATTTCTTTCGAATCATACGATTCTATAATAGCGTTCTTTTTATGTTTTTCATACTTCTATGATAATGAATATTGTGAATACTTCTATGATAATTCAAGTCAGACTTCATGGAATAAGTGACCATTTCCATAATATTTTTGACATCGTTCACTTGACAGTGAACTTTGCCTACTTTTGTCATATTTTATAAGATTTTGCCACTTTCCCATTGCTTTCTAATTCGAAATACGAAAAAATTTAATTTTGTAACAGTTTTTAATTGTTTCTCATTATTGAAGTAAGCTGTTAATTAATATAATTTAACATTTTTCCATATGGATAGACATCAGCAACAAATTTTGGTCGGGTTAGTCGAAGCGAGCTTTAAGGGTCGTAATTGTAGAAAACGACCAAAAAAGTGAGCAAAACTAATACTCAATAGATTTACCAATGAACCTGGGGTTTCAGAATCTCAAAAACCTGATGGAATTTGCGCGATCTGTCCAAGACGTCAAAAATCGCAAGAAAAAAAAATACATGCATTACCTTTATGTTCCGAACATGCTTTTTCTTTCTATAATATATGTTAAGCTCAAGATTATGATGAAGAATGATAACATATGTTTTGTTTTGTTTTGTTTTGTTTTTTTATACATTGAAGTTAACTATTTTTCTTTGTTTCCAAAAATACGTGTAATGTTTAGAATTTGAGTTCCTTTGTTTTTAAAAATGCAAAGTGTAAATGACGTTGCAAACTTTAAACAAGCAATTTATTTGATTATTATATGATTGTTTATTATTATTAATTATAATAAAGTCATAAAATATATAATTAATTATGTCCTGTGTACTATTTGCCTGTATAGAAAACGTAAGCGAAATGCTGTATGCGCGTGTTAAAAAGTGTCTTCTCCTTGACGCAGAATGAGTAGTTTATATAGTTATAGTTTCGCTGTGTTCGGCCGTCTGTCCGCCTGCTCATCTGCTAACTTTTGAATTGATGAAATTTAGTGCCCTTATAGAGTGCGTATAAATATTAACTTTTATATTTATTCATGTAAAGTGGGGATGAAATTCGTTATACCTACAGACTATACCCAAAATAAAATTACTTATTCCAAGAGGGTGATCAGTATACAATTCTAATTTGAAAAATAAATATAACATGTGTTAAATTTAACAAGATTATCCTCTAAAATAATTAATGTTGATTCACAGAGGCGCGGCGAACAAAGCCCTTGTCGCGAGTCACCCGAAGCTGGTGCGACGATATTTTTGCATACCGTCATTACATCCGCAAGTAGACGTCCATCGCCTTGAGGGTCAAGCGTCTGGAGTCTCGCCACAAGGCTTCAGTACCTTTGTGGTGAGAGTGCCGACGCATTTTTTGTCGACCTTCGAGGTGGAGGAGTTCTGGCCGACGGGTGTGGTCGGCGGTAGATTCCGGGGGAGACTCCGGAACGAAGAGCGCATCACGTCGCCGACAATACGTGATAAAGTGTAGTTTAACCCCCTCACTAATAAAAAGATTCACACAACGGATAACTTAAACAACGTTGCTGTCTTTGTCTGTCATGTGACTTTTCCAACGCATCAGACTAAGACAGCAACGTTGTTCAAGTTATTCGTTGTGTAAATATTTTTATTAGTAAGGGGGTCAGTATATAATAATAATATCATGTATGTTAGTCTGTAAGGTATTTAATAATATGGGCCTGTGCTGCCTGAAATAAACGTTATTTAAATTAATTAGTCACATATTATTATTAGCATTGTAGCAAAATATCATGCGAGTAAAAATACATTCTGTATAGCACTGGCAAAGAGAATGTAGCTCATACTAACTACTGATGTAACTTAGACATGGCACTTTAAATAAAAAAAAAGTGTTAGAAATTCAAAAGTTTACCGTATCTTTTATACGTCTAAAAGTGCAACAGATTCAAGCCTAATATGAAAAAAAAAAAAATTTAAAAAAATACTTATTATCGATTTTGTTTTTTTTATTTTAAGACTTTTTTTTTATTTAAGACCCAATTATTAGGTTAGAAAGGTAAATAAAACAACAAAACAACTATAATTCGATCGTTTTTATTGCATTTAAAACACAAAAGTAAGGCAACGGTTCCACGAGCGTTTTTATGTAGTCGTGACAGAAAAAACTGCACTATAAATAGAGAAATAAATAGAATATAATGTAACTCGACGCTAATACAATACAGCTGAAAATCGTGTACAGCTGTCAAATCTGACATTAAACTCTTGACACTTCGATTTTCAGCTCTTGTAGGTTAGGTGCAGAGTTCCATTTACAGTGCAGTTTTTTCTATCACGAGTCGCGACCACAAAAAAAACTCTCGTGGGAACGAGGGCTAAAGGTTTGTAACCAAAATATTTCAGGTTAACTAACATACGGCATAACCTGATTATCTTCAGTGGTTATCTAAATAGGTACACTTCTGTGGGCCCACCAGGAACATTTGACTGTGGCGTAACCAAGTAACGCAACGTTATCGAATAAGAATTCTTGAAATATGTTCATGTTGTCAATATTATTCAAATTCAAATTCAAATTTCTTTATTTCAGACTACCACGGTCCATGTGTTAGTATTACATACATAAAACATAAATAACTTTAGGGTTGGTAATATGTACTGCTCTCATATTCGTTAATTCCCGCACGTAGTTCCTCAGTATAGGTGCACGAAGATCATCTGCCACAATTTTGTTTGCGGGCCCTTGAAATTGGAATCCAATACCTGCAAATGATGAAATTATACTACAGTTTAATTATTCGCAATACTAACAAAGGTTCAACTGAATGTAAAATTAGATCATTAAGTATGTGGTAAAACTGTACAATAGTATATTAAAAATAAAGTATAAATATTATTGTGCTCCTATTTTAAACTATACAGGTTATATGTCTGTATTTTTATAAATAAAATATCAAGTATAACCAATATCAAGCTTATACACATATAAACTAAAACGTTACAAGCTTAATTCTTAGGATGCACATTAAAATCACTACACAATATATTTAAACAAATTCATTTATTGAAACAAATGTATTCTTAAGTCTCTTTTCATTAAATCGAAAAGATAAGGAAAAATTTTATACATTTACTCACCGATATTCTTTGAGTTCAAGCATGACTGTTAAATAGTGGATAAATACATGAACTTAGTTTATTAAAATCATTGTTTCATCATAATAAATATTGATTTCGAGTTCACTTCACTAAAAATTACCGTTTTTTTTCAAATAACAGAATTTTGTAATTGTTGAAATTGATTTTTCAAACTTATAGAATTATGAATTTTGAAATTTAAAAACGATATTTAGTTATAATTTTGAATTTCGAACGCCCATACTTACGATCGCCAGTTGCGACACCCTGAGCACTGGCAAACAGCAACTAGCAACCATCCTTTCCCATAGATCATCTTCTTCATCATCATTCTTACACCATCTGACAATATAGTTAAGTATCGTGTCACTTATATCATACACTTCTCTTATCTATATTTATTTTTTTTAAACTGTAACCCGACTACGTAAATTATATAGCCTATTTGCCTATGTTACCCAGGCGATTATTACGAATCTATTGACACTTAATTTATTAAAATCGGATCAGTAGTTTAAGCGCTACGGTGGAACAAACAAACATACATATGACACTGGCAAAATCTAAGTTTGCTTCGCCGTAGTCGGGTAAAAATTGATACTTATTTTTATCAACGCTGTTGACAGTACCAGGATATCATATACACTAAAGATGTAAATCAAGCCACTTCAAAAGCATTTCCTGAAGAGGCGGATCGATCAGTCTTCTTGGAATACGTAAGAACCCGGGCACTCCAATGCATCTTCGAACCAAATGGATTAACTTCCCCTTGCCGGCTCCCTGGAAACTGATTTTGGAGTCCCGTCTTCAATCGCAAGACCAGAGAGCGCTTTTCAACAAAGAAAATATTACATAAATCCAAAACGTACAATAAAAGTGATTTGTTGGATCTAATTGACAATTCATTTAATCTTAGTTTTCCTAGCTTGTAAGTTTTAATAGTTCAGCAGAATGAGATTACTACTATGTCCTTTGTAATATGAAGTGGTCATATTTTATATTCAACCTGAATTATTAGGTATGAGTTTAATTTTTATTTTTCGTTGCGCGTATTTATTAGCGATGATCCCCTCGAATACGCTCTATCACAGAAATGGCGCTGGGCAGGACAAATAGCGAGACTCAAAGACAGGAGACGGACCTTAGAAACCAACATGGGTTGGACCAAGTGGCATAAGAAACAGAAGGCGCCCAAGAAATAGACTGGTTGACGAAATTTTTACAATAGCAGGAAAATAATGGCGAAAGAAAGCCTAGGAAAGAACTGCATACAACAAACTGGAGGACGCCTATACCCAGAATGGGGTACTCTGCTACTGAAACTAGAAAATGGCTTATTATTATTATTTACTTGCTTTTTCCAGCGGCTCCGCCCGTATAATTCAAAAGCTCCAAGCTCGAAATCTCAGTACTAAGCTTGGAGCCGTAAAATATAAATCCCGTGACGTCACATCGTTTTTACGGCACACATTACGCTCAAATCCCGCTTACGTACTTCCTATCCCTTTGTTTCGACCGAAATATTTACGGGAATTTATAATATGTAGCGTGTTTATAGTTTTGGGAGGGACCTAGCCTAGGGGGTCTAGGAGGTCGTTAAAAAGTCACACGTTTTGTCCGACCATATTTTTAGGGTCCGTAATTAACCTTTATATTGCGTATAGACTTATACTTTAGAGGTGGCTCACCTCTCCACCAGAGGTGACTCTCACCTCTGGTGGAGCTCACCAGAGGTGATTTTTTTTTCTCAATCTACCCCATTGTGTGGTGTATCCACGAATTTTTTAGTTTTAAATATAGGCGATGTTTGATACGCTATTTTTTTGTAAATTGAATTTTAGAGTAATCGGCCATGTTTGTCATTTTGAGCGAATCGTAATTTAAAAAAAAAAACCTATTGCGCGATGATAGTTACGGAATCTTCATTATAGGTACATGTTTTGTCCTGACATGCTCCTGGTTAGATTTATTTAAATAAATAAATAAAATATAATCATATTTTTATACAATATGTCTTTACGGAAATTCCTGAAAACTTTCTTAAGTAAGAAAAGCTTCGTTTTCAAGCACCAAATAAAAATTGTCGAAATGAAAACTATATTTATAGTACATTAAATAAGTAAGAAACGACCATATCGCTAACGTACTGAATAAGACGATTACTTTTTATCGGTAGGTAGATGTCTGTCGATAAAAAATTATCGACTTATATACATATATTCGAATATATTTCATAATTTATTTCATTACAAGCAATTTGAATGTCTGACTACGAAAGGAGTATTAATTGTGTACTTTTCTCTGATAGTTTACTTACAATTTAATTATATCGATATTTTTTTATATTTTGCTTAGAACAGTCCAACTTATTAACTAACTATATTATGAAAAATGTCGTGTAGGAAAATATCGTTGCTTTGTCGTGTAGCTCTAACGAATTCAGATAAAAACAGGGACTGAGATAAATCAATTATTTATCAAGTTTTATTTATCTACTGATAGAAAATAATAATAATAATAATATCTATGGCCGCTTCACACCACGTCAATCTGGGCCCGTGGTAAGTATCCGAAGAACTTGTTTTACGGGGCCCAGATAACGGGAATTATATTTAACGTTTATACGTATATGCATTAAGATTTTAGTAAGTATATTAAACATGTTATTGAATAACATCCATGACCCAGCAACATAGAAAACTTATTTGTTCTCTCGGAAATCGGAGGGATTCGAACCCGCGACCTCCTGATTGAGTGTCAACGCGGTAACCACTGAGCCTCAGAGGTCGTTAACGTCGCTCTCTTTATTTTTCAACCGGATTCATACGGATTCGTAATGCGAAGCGTAACATAATAAAAATGACTAGGGAAACATAAACTGTTACAAGTATTATTACGTGCTGTATCATCTCTATGGCCATACCACTTAACAGGGTGTTCATATTTTACACCTGCATCACAGTTGGCCACGAGTCGTGACGCAGTGGATGGGCAAATTGCTTTAATTATTCTCTGTCAATGTCGTGCATTATACACCGGTACCAGGCGCGCAGATTTATTAGGATGTGCATCAGGATGTATCACGTCGTTATCACGTGTGTCTTGCGGACATTATCATTATCATCCCCCGAAAATATTTCATTACCTAATTACTTGAAATCGAAACAAACGAAAACGAAATTGAATCTTGTAATTGGAAAAGATAGTTTATTTTCAACAATAATTTAACTTATTATTTCAATTCATGGCTAAAATAATAAGAAAAAAATATATGGATTATTTGTTTTTTTTTTGTGATGGATACAACAACAACTTCTATAGCGATTTAAAAAATTAGTTTACCAATAGAATAGTAAAATACTACAACTACCAATACTACACTAGAAGTTGCCAAATGAAATCCCTGGTAACCGTACATTTTCCCGGGATTAAAAAGTAGCATATGTCCTTACCAGTGGTCTACTCTATGTCTGTGCCCAACTTCATAAAAATCGGTCCAGTAGTTTCTTCAATGCAAACAACATAAAAATAAACAAATGATTCTCTTTATATTATTAGTATAGATTATATTATCAGAAACTTAATAAAGGCTATACAGGTGTATTCAGACCAGTCCCGATAACTTCGTGGGCTTATATTAGGCCATGAGATAGATCTATTGGTACAAGTAATTTAATTTTAATCGATTGTTTTTGTAAAAGTTAAAATTTTAATTACGCAATGTACAACGTACATAACCACACAGGCGGTCGGAGGCGAGCGCGCGCGGGGTAGGCCGCGCAAAATATTCGCATATTTCGGGGGGCCAGGTGCGAATATGCGAATAGAGAAAATCAGCTGATACTAGCAGCTGTACCGTATGTAGTAAATAAACCACGAAAATTGCATAGATTAAAAACAATCTTATTTAAAGTTAGATAGCTCCGTGGCTTAGTGGGTAGACCGTTTGATTCGCACTCGGGAGAGTGCAGTTAGACTATTTCAGATCTCAAGTACATTATACGGACGCTCTAACGGTGAAGGAAAACATCGTGAGGAAACCCGCACATGGTTTGCCCCAGATGTATTGACCAGTCATTCCTCTGGACTGACTGACTATGCTGTGAGAATACCGTATGTGGGTAACGACATTTAAAAACCAACTGTCCCAGGCACTACAGTATTTCAAAAGTGGTTACTTCGCTCGGAGAATACTGTATAAATCATCCAATAACGGATGAAAAGGCCTCAATTTATTTCAAGTTCTAATAACATTCAAGTACATATTTACTAATTTTTGTTAAGTTAACATTTAATTACTTTAAATTTTTTTGTTCTGATTAAGAAAAATAAATGAAAATAAAATGAGATGAGGTACATACAGTTAAATCGAACAGCAAGTAGCAACTGTCCTACCGTGCCGACGTCTAAGCATTTTAGCCACACTGCGGGCTCCAAGACGAGGATCCCGGCGCACTGTCTAAAATTTGCTTCTCGATATTTACGGCCAGTTGCCGCCCACCACTGGAAGCTCAATGGGCCTATTTTCTAACACTCGCATGCCTGTGTAATGGTACGCGAGTCTGAAAGATGGCGGGCATGAGGATATCACCTCCGGTAACTCCTTAATGCCTCTGCGACATTCCCAAATGCTTCACATAAGCACATAATCATCATACCATAGTAACGCGTAGTATACGCGTATGACGAAGGCATTTTAGGATAAAAAATCACATACAAGTCACAAACACGAAAAACAAGTCAAAACAGTTAATACTTATTACAAATAAAACAGTTATTAAAACAAACGAAAGTCAAAATAAACAAACGAAAATTAAAACGAAGATAAGTAGATAATTAAAAAACTAACACGGAACGTCACTTGAAAACGCGGGTTTACACTTACAGCCAACTGACCAAACTGAGAAAATGATTTTATGTAAAAAACATAGGCATATGTCCAGAAATGTATCGATAGTTTATATATCGATAAATTACTATTTAATTTGCATAGGCATTGAATTGTATGAACTTATTACAAAATCTACTGGAGGCTCAATGCGCGTAAAAGAGCGAAGAGAGAGGCGCGTGGAAGACAATAATACCATCAGGCGATCTGCCTGCTCGATTGCTGGGCATAAATCATAAAAACCCAGCTTGATATAAAAACAGTAACTTATTTATTACAAAAAACTAAGGAAAAAAATCATATCAAACAATTAACTAATTTAAATATCGACTACATACACGTAAATGTTTCAATTTTCATAGGTAAATTACCTTGCGTAATGAGGTAAAAATTATAAAATTTTTGATGTGATTAAAAAATCTACTTCTAAACATCTTGTTCTTATGATTAAAAGGTTTAAAATGTATTAAAAAAAATGAAATACTTTTTAAAATTTACATTTTTGTAATGAGAAAAAGTAATATAATCTTACCCCAAAGTTAATGAAAGTGGTCTTCTGATACCCTGTATATTTATTTTATAGACATAAGAATATACTTTGCAATATATCTACAAGAACAAAACAAACCTCCTTTATTTATAACCTTTATATTATGAAAAATACTCATTGTATTTTTTGAATAAGGTAAGGTGAACGAACTAACACGGGAGATCATCATTCATGTGGGGAACATGTTACATAATCATTTCTACACCTGAGCTGTCGCGGGTACGTGAGTGTGGTGCAAATGTTACAAGTGACTGGAATTTGGTTTTAACGTAAGAGCTATGGGGTAGGCACAGCTACAAAATATTATTATTTAAAACAAACTGTCGAAAAGTCAAAACTGTCAAAGAAAAAATGTTTTTTACGGTTTATGATAGTAATAATTTTTTACGCACAAAAACTAAAGAACATGAAATAATAAAAAACATATGAACAACAAATCCACAGAAGTTGAATTGCTGAGTGGGATATTACCTAACTATTGCATGTGCTATTGCCATTAACAGAAATTAAGTGTATCTTAATAATAATAATTATTATTTTTTATTATTATATATATTTATTACTCTCCTCTGAAACAACACAACCATGAATAACATATATACAATAAAAAAAAATATATAAAAATTTTCAACAAACATTCTCCATAATATGGCAGTGCAAAGCCCAGAAGGAAAAAAGTACATAGGACAGTACCATAGTAAAGAAAATAAAAATTCTTACTTAAAATTAATGTTCACGTGTTCAAATACGAAAAAGTGAGAAAAGATGACAATATTATGACGTTTGAGTTTATTTTTGTGTTTATTAAATATTATGTAATCAGAGTTTAAAATAACATAAAATAATTATGGACTACATACATAAAATATAAAATATTGAGTAATAATTAATACAAAGAAAAGTACTACATTTACATAAACAGTATTGAGAGACATGAAATGTACGTAGCTAATTATATATTTGTTGTTGTAATAGATAATACTTAAATTTGAGTTTAAAGTTGTTAATAAATTGTAAAGTAGGATTATTTATAGATGGGGAAACGTGAGTGCGAGGAGGGATGGTCAAGCAGTATCTGGCACATGCATTCTGTACTTTTTGAAGTAATTTCTTTGATCTTGACAAAATACATGGTCCAGTCACCACATCTGCATAGTTTAATTTAGAAAGAATAATGGATTCACAAATGGTTATACGCAATTTTTTAGGTAAAAAGTTTCTATTTTTATATAACATTTTTAATCGATTAAAACAATTCCTAACCAATTTTATTATTTTTCTCAAAACGTACATTTTTGTCCATAATAACTCCTAAATTTCTTGACTCAGTGACTCTTTCAATTTCTTCGCCTTTTATATTGACCGACAACTAAGTGTTACATATATTTTTATTTCATTTAGCTATTTAGATTTATGTAGTTTGAGCCTAGAACCATATATTTTGTTTTAGCAGTGTTTAATACTAATGCATTAGTTTCAGACCATTCAGATATGCGTCTCGTTGTCATCATTTAACCAGCCCCGGGCCTTTATTAGATTATCTGATTTAAGAGAGATGTATAATTATATGTCGTCAGCATAAATGTGATATTTACAGTGAAGTATATGTTGGATGATGTCTGCAGAGTATAAAATAAATATTAGAGGTCCAAGAACTGATCCTTTGGGGACACCCCTATCGAATCTACATGGTTCCGACCGAGTAGGAACATCCTCGCTATTTCGTATTTCAATGACTTGTGACCGATGTTTCAGGTAACTAGAGAACTAGAGAACCACGAACCCATAATATTTTAGCTTAGATAGTAATAGGGGTACGTTTATGGTATCAAACGCGCCAGAATAATCGAGTAGTACCAGGAGGGAACGGGAACGAAATATTGTCAACAACATCCAGGAGTGCAGTGGTCGTGCGTGGTCGTGCTGCGGTTTTTACAAAAGCCAGATTGAGCTGATGGCAAAATATGATTGATTTCTAGAAACTTACTTACTTGTGCACAGACTACCTTTTCAAGTATTTTGGGCATGAATGGTAGTAAGCTTATAGGTCGAAGGTCTTTAAATTTTGTTACATTGTTTATTTTAGGTATCGGTTTTACTATTGCACGGTGCCAAATTTGGGGAAAGGTGTTAGTTATGACTTATGAGCGATGTATTTATTACGTGAGTTATAGTCCTAAGACATATTATAACGACTGACCAGTAGTAATAACATAGCTAGTGGTATACCATCAATACCTAAAGCGTTGTATTGAAGTGATTTTAGAATTTTTAACACCTCACTTTCACTTACGGTAGAGCAGGTAAATGTGGAAGTGCCGAAAGTGTTGGTCTCAAAGTAAGTGAATTCAGATTGCGGAACTTTGTAGCAACAAGTCAAATATCGTTAGGACGCTTTCGCTAAAGTGTTGTGTCATCATAATATCTTCTCATATAAATTATAGAATGCCAGTAAATAGTATTATTAAATCATCAAGGTCACTCATGTCAATATCTTTAATAGATCTGTAATTTAATCTGCAATTGATTTTTGTCACTGCAGGTTTCATTTTGGGAACATCTATATAAAACGAAAGGAACGCGTGACTACTGAGGTCAGCTATATAGTCAATTGATACTCAGTCCGGGTCAGCATTCCTACAGACGAGGTCGATCAGAGTTTCGGTATTGGATGTAAATGATTGCTTGTGAGGTACATTGACGCAACCGGTGGATGGACAGAAAGTCAAAAAATCTCCAGATAAATATATAATATCATAAGGAAGTAGGGAAGTGATAGTTAGGGCATCTAAAAACAGATTTACAGATAGCCAGGGCGGCCGGTACGCCGTACCAATAAAAATAACTTTGACGTTAGCCTTAATCGACAGCAACATTTGCTCGACGTTAGGTGGTGATGTGTAGCGTGTGTATGTTTGTGTTGTTAAATCCTTCTAATGTAAAAGCCCACACCACCCTTGCGCGAGTGCACGGCGTCCTGTCGGGGTGTGTGCACCAGCCGGTAGCCTGACACCTTGGGTGCGCGGTCGTCATCTCCGGGTCTTAACCACGTTTCGTTAGTAGCGACTAAGTCGCAATTATGTCTATTCATGGCAACTAAAAATTCCTCATGCCGAGATCTTAGGGAGCCGGGATTTAAACAACCAACTTTCTTACGAGTATGTGGTTAGTTAAGTTCTTTAAAAAATATTAAAATTATAGTTACTTGCCGGTCACCTGGATATGAAACATCATAATATATATAATACGTGAAGTAAAAGCTTTAAATACAGAATTATGCGAATGGAGGAGTATGAAATTTGGCACAGTTAAAGTTTCTGTGGAGATCATCGGGGGCTAATAAAGATAAAAGATTTCTTTGTTTGTTTGTATTCATTAAATGGTCTCCGAAACTACTGTCTGATTTTCATGAAATTTGGCGTAGATAATAAATATAACATAGATAGACTAAGGGGAAGAATGTACGGTTTCATATGGTTACAGCAGCTGAACAAACACCAATAAACACTTTATATTTCAAAGATAATATCAATGTCTATCCAGTATCCACGTAACATCACCCGAGTATGACAAGCCTGCGTTCGAACTGCACCGCTATATCCTAACTCTTTTCAGTTGTACAAACAAACTTTAATTGGCCCGGAGCGAATTTATAGAACATGCTGTATTTAATTTACTTTAGCTGCCATAAAATTTTGATAGTCGCGCGGTGAATTATACTTCGCCATGTTAATTAAAGTGGCTAATGTCTAAAACGTGAATTATATCTATGTAGATAAGCGTTAATACAATTGATGGGAAGCATAAAAGCAAAATTAAAATTTTCCCCCGAAATTGTCAAGCTGTAAGTGAGATGATGATGACAAATTATCACGAAAAATACTAGATCAAAATCGGTTTATCTGTTAACTTTGGGACGGACACACACAGACACAGACACGTCAAAATTAAAACATTCCTCTTGTATTCAATACACATCTTTTAAATATTTTTATATTTGTTTAATATATTTTTTAATTTTATTAAGAATGATTTTAATTAATAATTATATAGTGTAGTAAATTTATGATAAGGTAGATGGTATTTTAATTTATAAGTTTGCTGTTCTGAATTGTTATATGTAAATATTTTTATATCCATAAAAAACAATTTCGCCTTTTAATATACTAATTACTAATGATATAATATTATGTAGTATATAATTTATAATATTATACATTTTGGACCACCTCTGTGGCTCAGTGGTTGAGCGTATTAGATATGGTTATATATAGAGAGGTATAGATACCGATAAAATATTCGTACTTACTTATGAAGCAATTAGCAAACATACTTAATGTTGCTCGGTAATAAAATACACAAGTCGGATATTAATTTAAATACAACATACCAATTGGTTTCGTTAGTTCCGTCAAATGTTTGGCAACACCAATATTAATGCCGTTCGAATATAATAACTACTATGTTAAATATTAAACCTTAGTTGGTTATGAGTCGTTGATGTAATTATTAATATTATTACAAAAGAATTGTGTAATTAGGTTTAAAGATTCTTTATTATCAAGGCGAAGCTGCCACTTACACGATAATATGGTTTTCATTAGTTGTCTAAATACAATGATCGTTCGTCGTATGAAATTTAAGAGGCATATTACATCTCGACTGTGATTTTTGTGTAAAATGGCCAATTATGACGTTCTTAATCTCAGAAACAAAGATACATTAACAATTTTGACATATTGAATAGTGCAGAATAGCTATTGGCCTAGTTCGTAGCGGACTCGCTGTTTGTAAATTTTGCTTAACTTTTTAATTAAACCCAAAATTGCAGAGAAATATTTTCATATAATGCGCGAAGGCACTTTTTTGAGCTCCTGGATTGAACTACTGTTCTAAGCAAATGAAATAATAAAATGAGAATTTTATCTCCTATATAGTCGTATAGTTCGTAGCGACCTTAGAATTTTGAAATATATTTGATTTAATATAGAAAAATCTTATTCTAAGCCAACAAAACTTCGAAAATAACTTTAAGTTAACTGTGAATTACTCCTATGTACGATAATATTGCTAAGCAAAAATTATACCAAAACAATTGTTACCTCATGAGGAATAAAGATTTTTACTAACCTATTTCAATAAAAACGTTTAATACAACTGGAAAATTTCTACAAAATGCGAAATGTCGGGAACGCTTCAAATACCTAATCTCGCAGAGTGCAGATTTGTAATAGGGCTCTTAATATTATTACAAAAGAATTGTGTAATTGTGAAGACGAAATGTATAAACATATTTGTCGTTAAAATCTATAATTATAGTCTGTGCATAGATTGTAGCAACCCCAAGACGGTAGTGGTGGTGGTCTGTAAAAAGGGGGACCACAGCCGGTGAGGGTTTCACACGAAAGCTGTAAAAGTCAGGTGACGCACTTGTTTGTTATTTCTGTCATTTCAATTTGTTTAAATATTTCCTGATTATATTTTACGGTTATTACTTCTTTACTTCTGTTTTATATTTAAAATAATAAATAATTGAAATAATAATGATGTAATTATAATTGGGAAGGAAAGTGTAAAGTATATTGTACACAATATAATATCGTCTGGGTTATTTCTAGCTGTTATACATATTGCTTAATAATTTGAATCGTTATAGGCGGTACTACTTAGTGTAAAAGTTATGAAAAGCCACAAACGGTTTTCATGTTTGAAGTATCTACAGTATCTACTACTCTAAACCTTATGTAATATAATATCAAGGTATATAATGTCATTAGTAATTGTGTTGTTAGATTTATAGTGTTATGCAAATAGAAATAGATATAGATATTTATAGTGTTATGCAAATAGAAATAGATATAGATATTTATAGTGTTATGCAAATAGAAATAGATATAGATATTTATAGTGTTATGCAAATAGAAATAGATATAGATATTTATAGTGTTATGCAAATAGAAATAGATATAGATATTTATAGTGTTATGCAAATAGAAATAGATAGATATAGATATTTATAGTGTTATGCAAATAGAAATAGATATAGATATTTATAGTGTTATGCAAATAGAAATAGATATAGATATTTATAGTGTTATGCAAATAGAAATAGATATAGATATTTATAGTGTTATGCAAATAGAAATAGATATAGATATTTATAGTGTTATGCAAATAGAAATAGATATAGATATTTATAGTGTTATGCAAATAGAAATAGATATAGATATTTATAGTGTTATGCAAATAGAAATAGATATAGATATTTATAGTGTTATGCAAATAGAAATAGATATAGATATTTATAGTGTTATGCAAATAGAAATAGATATAGATATTTATAGTGTTATGCAAATAGAAATAGATATAGATATTTATAGTGTTATGCAAATAGAAATAGATATAGATATTTATAGTGTTATGCAAATAGAAATAGATATAGATATTTATAGTGTTATGCAAATAGAAAATTAAGAATAGTGAGTATGTATTTTATTAAATCTCAAAGTTGTCCCACATGTTATGTTATTTCCTAATTAATAAACAACTTTGACTAAATTTAGCAAATAACGTTTAGATAAAAGTTGAAGACTCGTTTAAATAGACAATTTGTTTAGTATGTAAAAATGAAATTCATTATAAAATTATTACAATGTCAAAGGATACATTAGCAAATAATACAAAATAATCACAATAAAAAAATTACATAAAAGGTATGATTTTAAAAACAAATAAATAATTATACCTTATTATGTCAATTTTGCAGAATTAAATCCACTTGCCATTATAAAATAAAATAAATTCTAACATTAGTAAAGTCAATCTAATATATTATGTCAATTTAGTTATATACTTCATTATTTATCGATTTATTTCATCGTTTCTTTTAATGTATTCGTCAAGAGTATAAAAAGAGTTTTCTGATAGCCATTTTGATTTTGATTTTAAAATTAATTCAAATTTCAAATACTCAAATCTGTCGGGAAGTTTATTATACACTCAAGCCGGCGGTCGCGGGTTCTAATCCCGTGAAAGGAACCAAAATCTTAAATATATAGTATAAAAGTATTAAATACCTGTAACACTCATAGTACGGGACCAGATTGGCGTGATGCGGAAGAGTCTATAGATATTTTTATTATTAATTTATGTATATTTTAGTCATAAATTTTTCCATGTCTAAAATTCCTTCCGTTATTGTGTTGTTCGTTCGAATATTTTTTGTGCCCTTTACATACATTTTAAGCCGTCACGTCGAGTGATGCCGGCGTGTGTCGTTATTTCCGCCAACGTATAATGAGCTAGTATATTCCCGAGGAACGTGTATAAAATTATTTTGCAGTTGATCTACAGGACATGAAAAATAAAGCCAAATGAAACGTTTTTTTTTTAGTGATTAAAGTTTAATTTGGTATAGCGAGCTCAATAATGCACCGCCGCGTAGCGTCGCGTGTCGTCGCTGTGTGAACTTACCTGTATAACTTGTTTACTATGCAATTGAGCTTGTTTCTTTTGTTGAGTATTTGATTGTAATAACCGCCTCCTTAATGAATAACGTAAACTGTACAGTCTCTTCAAAAAAACAAGATACTTTGAGCCCGTTACATGCATTTTAAGCTATCTCGTCTCGCCACGCTATTTCCGCCAACACGCTGTATGTAAAGTGATATCTACGTTTAATGAGCTAGCATATTATTCCCGAGTTATGTGAAAATATGGTGGCTGTGGGATATATTATAGTAATAATAAAAATATAACTTATTATAATATCTATGGACGCTTTCACACCACGTCAATCTGGTCCCGTGCTAAGTTTTCAAGGAACATGTGTTACGTGTACCAGACAACGGAAATGTATTTAACACACATCCAAGACCCAGGAACACAGAAAACTGTTAGTTATTTTGGCGGGGTTCGAACCCGCGACCTAAGGTTTGAGCGCACACGCGCTAACCACTGCGCCACAGAGGTCGTCGATTATAATTAATCTATCTTAAAATATTATGTAGAAGAAAATATTCACGTAACAAAATAGTCTTGTTTTTATATTGCAATTGAAAAAGACAAATTATTATTTCCAAATGGCCGTCCCTTCCGGCCCTACCCTAGCACAATGAGGGTGTTGGATATTTTTTCATCCGCTAGGGGGCAGATCCAATGCACACAAAGCGTCATCTGGTGGCGAAAGTGGTATCAAAAACGGCCAATAAGAATTTTCGATTCTTTTTCAATCACCAGGCGGCGCTTGGTAGCCCGACGGCCCTTGTCGTGTCAAACAGCTGTCAGATGTCAGGAATTTAAAAACCCTCATTAGCAAAGAAAGACGCAGCGCGTTTTATTTGATATTTAGCATAATGTCAAATGTCTCTAGCAGTAGCGAAGGCTGGTTCTCCATTTAAGGGAAGCCCAGAGAACTGCTAACTGTTTGTGAAAGTTTATAGTTATACTAAATAAATAAATAATAAAATAAATAGCCCGTAGATGTAAGATCAGTTGCAGTACACAAACAGTACACAGTACAGTCCGTAAATATGTTGTATGTTAGGAAGTTTCAAACTGTACTGTCATAATTACTATGTGTCACTTTAATGCCGGTGGGAATCGGGTTATATGCCCACGTGGCTACGGATCTCTATACATTTCATACTGAATTGTCGAATGGAGCGACGCGAAACGTTGCGTCGTCCATTGTAAATTGAGCTAAGCTAAGCTTCCCAGCTTATAGTTTTAGCAAAAGGTTTTAATCTTTATATTTAGCCTATTTTTAATTTTATTCTTTAATTTTATTTTATTTGTAAAATATTACCTAGATTACGTAATAATGACAATATTATAAATTAAACTCCGTAAAATCGGTAAGTTTTTACTTCCTAATACTTCGTATAGGAAAAATGTACTCGGAAAGTTAATTTTTTACGTCACCTCATTTTACATATTATATTCGCTCGTAGTTTTGTAGGTCGATATAAGGTAAGCTTATTAAACGTTGCCAATGAAAATTGTGGTTTATCCCACCGTGTATAGAGCACAAATTGGCACGTTCCGCGCGTTTGTTATTGGATTTATATTGTCCCATTCACGGGTTCGGCACGTACATATTGCATAATGCATATGCATAGGTGACTGAATTTGTAAATTGTAACATTCTGTAGATGTTTGTTTGTATCCACAAAGCACGCAAACATAGACTGGGAATGGACATGAATGAGGTAGAAGTGTGTGAGGGAGATAGAACGATTACAAGAGATGTATTGTTTTATCTCCACTAATTGCTGTAAGCTTTGTACATTGTTTGTAAACCGATGCAGAGAGGCAATACATAATATAAACGTAGCGAAGTAACGCGTCGTCACAGTCAAGTAAATATAAATTTTCGTAGTTTCACCACCAGCTATCCCATATGATTAGAAAAAGCCGTCGTGAGATGCCTTGCAAACGTTTAACATCGAAACTATGTATAGTGTCGTGGCAACGCGTTATTTCGCGTTACTCGACAAATTACTCTTCAAAAATAGATGAACGATACTTCAAAAATAGATAACGATAATCCCGACTATTTGAAACCATAAAATTGGTCTCAAAACATTGAAATATTCCGTTTGAGAAGTTTTTTCATCAGCCCCGTAACCTGGCGGGATCATGTGAGTCAGGGGCGTAGCTAATATCTATAATATTTAGTGGTCCCTGGTGATATAGGGCGACGAACATGCGTATCTTCCGAACGTCCAAATACTCAAATACTTCCTTAATTAAGAGTCTCAAATCATATTAAGCTGTCTTTATCATTCTGTCAAGCAGAGCTAGCTTGTGATTTAAGAGCCCCTCACTTTAAGTAGCGTTCAATATTTTGGCCGTAAATACGACAACTTGACTTACTTGACTTACTTGACAACCTGTTATAAAAACCGCCTCCGTGGTCCAGTGGTTTAGAACTTGGTTGACTCTGAAGTCGTAGGTTCGATTCCCGCGTTGGTACAACAAAAAATGTCGTTTCCAAGTTTGGTTAAGCCAAATGCATCACTTGATTGATAAGAAAGATTATATCCATGCGTCGGGTGCCCATGTAAAAAGTCGGTCCTGCGCCTGATCTCTCGCTAGTCGTGTCGGTCATCCGTCCAACTAGGTTACGAGAGTAAAGGAAGAGAGAGTGCTTTTGTGTACTGTGCACATACTTGATCACTATAAAAAATAACTCCTGCGAAGCTGGTCTTGTTTGAAACCAGCTACTGTCACCGAAATTGGTGTGGGGAGCTATTTATAATAATTTATTGTTACATTCGTATTTATTTTACAGGGCCTGTCAAACAAGCGCTTTAAGCCCTCGTCGAAAATTCAGCATATATTTTGTCTATTCAAGAGATTCTCGCTGAATACGCAATAGCACAGTCATAGTGTTATATTCTGTTCAAACCCAATTTAATCTAAACGTTATCAAATTCCACCAAATTAATGTATCATTGTATTTCTTCATTGCACGGTAAATAAGTGGCATTTAAATTGGGAGCATTATAGTGCACTATTGTGTTGTTTATTATGTGCCTTAAGCAGAGAAGTCCCGAATATGCCCCGCGATTAAGGCACGATCCGCTCCTGAGTCGACGCTTCTATTTTTCAACTATTTGCATTTCACTAGAAGTCGTTTGAGCGCGAATATACAACTGAAATAAATCTTACGGTCACCGAAATGTCTTATGGCTTACCCTTTGATTACGTTTCGTATTGCTGGAAACAGAAAATGTTTGACACTTTACTTTCCAGGAAAAAATCGTGTAAAATTGTGTATTATATCAGAATGAAATGTAATTGGGTATGTCTATACTATACTCAATATAGTATTATATACATACCCCAGTACATTACAAAATGAAAAGATTTGTTTGTTTGCATTTAACAGGCTCAGAAACCACTGGACCGATTTCGATGAAATTTGGCATAGACATAGAGTAGATCACGGGGAATGACTACTGTATCTAGACTACTTTCGATCACACCAGAATTTAGGGTTCCCACGGTATTTATTTTTGCGCGCACGAAGTCGCGGACAGCGGGTGGTAGAATTCCGATCTTAGCGACTGCGATGCGCGACCGCGACACACGACTGAGGCCGGCGAATCACGCGTTCCTTGACTTTAATACAATCCATAGTAAGCAATGGATCACGCGACCTGGACTTGAGTCGCGCGTCGCGGTCGCTGAGCTGGTATCGAAATAGAAATAAAGAATAATAATCTGCTTATGGATTTTGATGATAGACTGTAGCAGATTGGAATTGTTATATTACCTATGAGATTATAATAGTACTCGGTGAGTTTTTATTCCGCTTCGAGAGAAACAGAGTATAATAGGTACATGAAGTAGAGCACTATGGCATACTTAATTTACTGTTTTTATAACTTGGTGTAAATTTATCTTACAACATCTCACTAGTAATTTTAAATAATTATTTACTAACTATACATTTAAAGAAGTATTTCAGACAAAAGAAAATGAAAACTACAAATAATTTTCACCCTATGACGTTGCGAGTGATTGGATCGTACAATAGCGCGCGGCGCGTGAGGCGGAGCACCGCCGCAGTAGGGTAACCTAAATTCATGATCTTTTTTATATTTTCCAACTTTCAAATACTTGAGCCTTGAAACAAATGCTTTTGTATAATCTATTTATTTTCTCTCAAAATTTATAAAAATCGACCTGTATAGCCTCTAGCGGGTAACTTATTTTTATAAGTTGTAAATAAAATTTTAGATTTATTCACAGCGCCGCGCAACAGCGCTTATAAAGATTTTCCTAACATTTTGTTTATTTCATTTGAATTATTATTAAAAGTACTTACAAACTAAAAATACCAAGCCATAACAGTTTTTCTAGGCTCCGTCTAAAAATCTGGACCAAAACACCGTAGCCTTTTCGATTGGATTTCGAATTACTGATCGATCAAAACTCACTCTGTATTGTTTTTCTGTTACCCTAGTACAGAAGTTTCCAACCAGTAGGCTGCGCATTCCTAGGGAGGCGTAGAGAGATGTCAAGTTGGCCAAACCACACAAACGTTGTTTGATTTCACAAATATTAATCGACGCCTCGTCAGTCCCTATTACACAAGTTTTGGAAAGTTACAAAATTTACTCATTATCATACAAAAAGAGAGTATGGAAATTTATATCGATAAAAATTACTTTTTTGCAATAAAAATGTCACTGGGGGCATTAAGTATTATTTTTAATCCCATGGAGTGTTCGTATAACAAAAGGTTGGTTACTGGGCGCATAGACAAATTTTTTAGGGAAGACCCCCCGCGGCAGAACGCGGGAGAAACCCGTGGGCGAGCGAAAGGAGGAAAACACACTTTGCCAACGAGGCACGAACTTGACCGGCGGTCGACTCCAAACGGTGGGGTCCCGACCCGGAGGCCGAGAAACGTGTATGGGGCCACTCCCGCACGCGCCGCGTTTATCGGACCGCGCACTCAACCGACCAGGAGAAAGGGTGGGAGAAAAACTTCCGGGCCCGACTTTTGTGTCGGGGGGGAAGATACGCCACGATGACGACGGGGTGGCATTAGGGCTGCCACTCGTCAGGCACCGGGCGAGTAGAGAAGGTTACACCGGCATTTGGTTTGCCGGTGCAGGGAAGGGTGGGGGATTCCATCCAGCGGTGGATGGGGCGCATCATTGCACCTGGGTGAGGTGCATCAGTGCGCCAGATCTCCTCTTCTCTTCGGGGGCGGTGGAGCGAGCTGCGTAGCTCTGCTGGGTCCTCTAGGGGGACGGCATCCCTAGGCAGGCGGTCGGGCGGGCGTGCCATGGCGCCAGGTCGGTCAGCTCGACGAGGCGCGAGGCATCCGCTCGTGCGAACAGTTTCGCGGAGAGCTGGTCCACAAAGGCCTCCACGCTCTCCACCCTGAGATTCCTCGATATGGTGGTGTTGCAGACGTACCACGGGGCGCCCGCAATTCGGCGCAGCACCTGGTTCTGGGCTCTCTGCAACAACCCTTTCTGGGGTGCAGAGAGCAAGTCGTGCCACGCAGGTGCCGCGTACGTAAGGCGGGACCGTACGTACGTCTTGTAGAGGGCGATGCACATGCTCAAGGGGATTTACGGGGACGCGTAGGCTGGACGCAGCTGGGCTACCGCTGAATGAACCTCGCCACTACCGATGAGCATTGAGCGGTCATGGAGAGTCGGCGGTCTATGGTGACCCCGAAGTACTTCGCCGTCCTTCCTCTTGGGATTTCGGCGTTACCGATCTTCAGAGATGCCGGAAAACCTATTATCGTAGAGACGGCGAGCGTCTGGGACTTGCCTGCGTTTACAGATAGTCTCCATTTTCTCAGCCAGTCCGGGAGAAGGTCCAGCATCCTCTGAAGCTTGATGGCGGCGTGGTCAGGAGTCAGCGAGCTGTTGATGTAGGCGTACAGCGCCGCGATGGTGCCAGGGTCTTTAGGCACGTCGCTAGCATAAAAATTTTATAGGCCCGGAGAGAGCATGCTACCTTGAGGCACGCCAGCGGTGATGGGGCGCTCGCCGGAAAGAACTCCGTCGACGCGGACCTTCTTTCTCTCTTTCTTTCCGGCCGGAAAGAAAGAGAGAAAGAGAGGCCACGAGCCTTACCAGAGCGGGGGGGACATTGGCTCGGATGTGCTTGCAGAGCAGATCTTAATGCCAGACACTGACGAACGCCTTTTCCATGTCGAGGAAAACTGCGACCGAAGAGTTCTTTCCCAAAAAGATACATGTTTCATATGACATTATAGTCATACACTGCGCACATGCGTTATGCAGCGCAACCTGAAATTCTAACTCTTACAATGAAACGTGTATCTTCTTAGGTAATTAATAAAATTCAATTTGATTAGCTATCTTAAAAATGCAGCGCCATGTCGCATATCGTTTCATTTCGGTGTGAGTTGAACCTTATGTGT
Source organism: Phengaris alcon alcon (assembly GCA_037179445.1). Lineage (NCBI taxonomy): Eukaryota > Metazoa > Arthropoda > Insecta > Lepidoptera > Lycaenidae > Phengaris > Phengaris alcon. The sequence goes on from JAYRCH010000272.1 coordinate 656,978, forward strand.
TATTCAAATTGGTTAATGTCAACTTATTTACCGTGCAATAAACAATGTCACATAAATTTGGTCGCATTTCATCCTTTTGTCTACGTTAAGATTCAGTCGGGTCTGAATACAGTATAGAAATATTTTTTTCCTATACTAAAGCGCGTATTCCACCTCACAATAATAACCTAATAACTATAATTTTTATAAAAACTATAACACGCCTGTGTTACCCGGGCTACTATTACGAATATTTTGACACCTAATTTATTACGATCGGATCAGTAGTTTAGGCAAAACAGTGGAACAAACATACATAGACTGCCAAAATCATTACCCTTCCTTTTGGCTTCGCCATAGTCGAGTAATTACGATCCCAAAAATAAAGCCAATTCGAATTTAGTCAGTCAGAAGCCACACTTCATCCGATTTAGGATGCTAATTAGGATCCTTACTTCCTAAATGCTCTTGGCTGAATTTAGTTACTGTATCATTTAGGACGTCTGAATTCAGGGAGGTGGAAATACGCACTTTAGTTTTGAAAGGACAAACACAGGACCTACATATAATAAAGTATGATTGGAAAAAGTTAATACTGAAAACGGGGTATTAATTGAAGAAAAACTCGTAGGGTAAGTAAGTAACGGTTAATTTACCAAAGCAGACCTTATCGTAGCGATAGGGGGAGTAAAGTAGTTTTATGGGTCTTATCAGTATAATACTGGCTCCATTGTACTGTACCTTATGTGGGTTTCCGCATATTGCTGAGAAACTCTTGGTCCATGTATTTCCTAGTAAATACAAGGAATATTACAAGATCTGTCGAGAAAAAATACAATAAAATATACACAAATTGTGTGACTATAATTAATCTACGGTAAAAAATATATTCCTAAGTTAATATGGGTATATGATTACCTACACAGAAAATAATCAATAGTTGAAAACTGTAACCCGACTCCGCAAAATATATAGCCTATGTTACACGGGCCATTATAACAAACCTATTGACACCACATTCAATGAAATCGGATCAGTGGTTTAGGCGCTACGGTGGAACAAACATACTTACATACATAGACTGCCAAAATCATTACCCTTCCTTTTGTCTTCGCCGTAGTCGGGTAACTACAGGAACATAATAACACAAAATAGTCGATCCTACTACTATAACTATAAATGGTACAGTTTGTGAGGATGTATGGATGTTTGTTACTCTTTGACACAAAAACTAATGATCTAATTTTGATGAAATTTGGTATGGTTGTAGTTTAGACTCTGGATTAACACATAGGCTTTAGCGCTAGTTCCCGTGGGATGCAGTATTTACACGAGCGAAGCCGCGGCGCAAAAGATACTCTACGATAAAATGAAAATTCTACTTTTACATGCTTTTTTCAAAATTATTATGAAATAAGCCGATATTATTTTAAAAAATTAAGCAAAAGCAAAAGCAAAAAAGCAAGCAAAAGTAGCTAAATCGTAATTTTCTTGTGACTTGCGTGTAAAAACACACGTTTTTTATTACCCTAAAATTATTTCTATGAATAATATTAACCTTGTAGGGCGCGTATGCTAAATTAAGTCTAAAGACTTGGAATTAACTTAGACAAGATGTAAGTTAGGTTTAGAAAGTTCTAGACAAGCTCTAGCTGAGGGTATTCGGTGCAGTTGGACATTACTTGAAGCTTATGAAAATTCACACCATAACTATTAACTAACTAGTGTTCTCGAGATATTATAACTAAAAACATCTAATACTAGACGATCCCCGTGACTTTGTGCGTGCGTAATGAAATCACGCCGGAACCATACATATTTCCGGGATAAAAAGTAGCCAAGAATCTCATCAAAATCGGTCTAGTAGTTTCGGAGCCTATTTCATGCAAACAAACAAACAAACTCTTCCTATTCATAATATTCGTTTAATAATCAAACTCCACCGAAAAGGCTTAACCGATTTCTATGAAAAATTTGTGTATATTCGGTTGATCTGAGAATAAGTAATTAACTTTTTAACACCAACTAGTCTAGCCTAGTAGCATGGCAGACCGTTTCTTGGTTCAACTAGTCTTCATGTAAAATAATGCCAAGACGGGGCCATAATAAGGCTCGCACAGTCAAAAAGTTGCCAAACGTAATACTTGGCTCTACCAAGCTTCTAACGTCCTTATTATTACCGTTAATTAAACAAAATCTACGCCGAATCTAAAATACATGAGTACCTTTTAGTATAAGGAACATATTAAGGAACATAGGAAAAGGATAATATTAAGACAAAATTTTCAGCACAGTTTGACGAGAATTGTGCAACTGGAAGAGTATGATACATTTACGGTAAATTAAAGATTATATTGTGGAGGAAGGAGCGCAGACAGGAATTTTTTTGCTTAGAATAATATAAAACAACAACACACACCACCGCAGATTATTAACACACACTACCGTGCGGTTTTTTTTTAATAAATGGCGTTGGATTATAATAATTTATCAGTGTCCAGTTGAAAAGGCGGGAAATAGAATTTTCGTGCAAATTTTCAACACCGTATTTCGGAATCGTCAATTCGATAGTCTAGTCAAACTCCAAGTAAGTTGTCAGTACAGTCAATGAGTCAAGTGGTAGAAGCTTTACTGAAAGTTCCTAGGGAGTTTTGGAGAAACACACAAAATAGCACGCTTTTTGTAGTTGTACCACTTGCCCACACTTGTGCACATCAACGAATATACATAATGGTCAATATTCTACTAATATTACACATTGAAAACCAAAATAATACAAATTTTGAAGGAAATACAAATACAACAACGTCACACATTGAATTCCCCGACAAAACTCCCTACCGTGCGTTTGATAGATACAATTATGTAACACGTTGGCGTCTGTTAATCTACCGCAATATTTACATTTTTTCTGTCTAAGCGGCAAGAGAACCATTATAAAGTAAAACTGAAACGAAAATGAAAGTTTTTATTTCCAAATGAAACTCAACAGAAAAAAAACTACCACCGTTTCAAACCTAACCCGCCGAGAAGATTAAAAATTATATGAATCATTATGGGCGAATTTTGACCACAGAGTGACCTTTAGTTGTATTAAAGCTACTATTTTTTTCGCCTTATGCCTAAGTCTACATAATTTTTGTGATTTCTATAAATTATACAACTATAAATGTAAGTGGTATTAAATAAAAAGTAAATACAATTATTAACTAGTCGTTGCCCACGATTCCGTTCGCGTTTATCTAAATTTATATATCCCACGTGAGCCATATACTTCCGGGATATACTATTCCGGATCGTATCTAACATTTTAACCACAACAAAGAAAAATGAAGTTTTCGTGCTTTTTTATAAAAGCATTTATTGTATAACTAGATATTTCCCGTGACTTCGTTGGCTCAAAAGGAAATCTCGCGGGAACCGTACATTTCACTGCGATAAAAGTAGCCTATGTCCTGCCCCGTGGTCTACTCTATATCTGTGCCAAATTTCATGACGATCGGTCAAGTGGTTTTTTCGTGAAAGCTCAACAACTAAACAAACAAACTAATATTCACATTTATAATATTACTAGTAAGGATACAATGCTGTGTATTTTTTGTCGCTTTGTACGGAAACCTCCGTGAGCGAATCCGATTCGCACTTGGCTGGTTTTTTTTTGTAACTAAAGGAATTCTTACTGCTTTAAATCGGGCAATCCCTTTGCTTGTTTACCGTCTATCCTATAAAAAACGGAAGTTTTATATCTAAAGACAAAGTAAGGTAAAATATTACATTTTTGAAGTCGGTTAAAAATAGCGCGAATTGTACAAAGAACCTGGGAAACCGAGCTTTGCTTGGAGTACTAGGAGTGCGGAAAAAAACAGATGACATTAGTTATTCACAAAAAATAATTACAAAAATATCAGTATGACCGAGACTCGAACCCGAGACACCAAATTGCCAACAATACAAAATAACAACCCATACGCAGAGTGAGCCACGCGCTTGACATATTTTAAGGATCAAAATAACATATATAGGTAGGTAATATCTTATTACGCAACTAATATAAAAAATACCGGTTGTCTGTAAAGTCGGTTTACTGACGATAGTTGAACGTGACAACGTCAAAAACAACAACAACAACAACAATAACAATAATAATGAGGTAAAGGCAATGTGAGGTAACGCTGGTAGTTGGTAACGGTACTTGGTTACGATAACGGGTAACAGGTAACGCATGAGTCATGTTTTTTCGCGCGTGCAGCCGGCTCCATCGATTTATAAGACGTTATCACGTCAAAAAAACTATATAAAAACTCAAAAATTCGTAGTTTGCATAAGACCAGGGTCAAGGATATACATTCGATAATTTCGACGGCGAATTTCGAAAATAAAAATGTATGTGATTTGACAGGCATAGCACGCGACATGTCACTTAGCGATGACTTATGTCAAATCCCATGTTTTTGATTTCAAACTTTCAGCCGTCGAAATTATCGAATGCATCTTGACTAAAGGCCCTGGCTAGATCGATTTTTCACTCCCATAACTACGTGGGCTAAATTTCACGGAAATTGTAAAAAACGTTTCCAAGATTCAGATTATATATTTATTTACAAGAATTGTTCGTTTAAAATATAAGATAAAGAAATCAAAAAGAAAATCCCTAAATATGGGCGGAGAGAAAACTTATTTATTTAATTGTTTCTCAAGAAATTCGCGAGGCAAGTAGAGCGATCCAGGTGGACTTATTCTGATCGAAATAGTATTATAAATTCTGTTTCATAAAAATGCATTTTTTTAAATTATAATATATTTTATCCAGGAATGAAATGATCATTGTAACCTTGAAAGAAAATTGTTCCATCTAACATTTTAAAAATATGCAATGTGTAGCAAGTGATTGTGTTTTGTTATAATATAATATGAATTGTATGATATAATGTAAGAAGTAAACACCTAAAATGACACCTGTAATAAAAGCGTTAATTCGTGTTAAAATGGCACTCTGTCGAACGCTTTGTAATTGTAGTTAAAGTGAAAATCGTCACAACCGTCTAGGTTAAACATGGCTATTGGCTAATTTACTCTAAAGTTTTATGTGAGCCTAGTTTTATAAAAGTAACAATTTGCCATACTTTCGTATTCTGTGGGATTTAATAAGTAAGTGATGTATTCGAACAAAAGACATTGGGCGTTTGTGCTCGTATCTGATACAATTTTCATTCATATTTAATTTTCTGTAAATGAGAAAAATGGAGTTAATGAGTAAATTGTTGATTATAATGTGATTATATGAATATTCTTATAAATTATATAAAGTATCACAGTATTTACCCCACCTCCTGCAGATATGCGACCTGTGCCATTGCATTCTAGATGCAATTACGCTTACATCGAACCTAATTTTTTTTTATCACGCGGCTAATTGTTCCATAGTAAATTCCCATTGCTTTTATTAAACTATAGGAAAAATAAAGACGTTAGATATTGCAAGTGGCTATGATAAATTCGGTAACTTACCATCAGGTCATCTGTTTGCTCGTTTGCCAGGCATTCTATTCTCTATATAAATAGATAAAGCCACATACAAAATCCCATCAATTGGTCTAGTGTAAAATCGTAGACCAATTTAATTTCAAACCAAAATCGCAACAATTGCATTCGAATAATACGTGATTAACAGTGGTGATATTACTCGATAATTCGAGTTCAAACTCAAATTAGTATTTAGTTTAATATGAATGCTCTGTCAACACAATTACAAAATAGATTAGTGTTTCAATTTCGGTATATCGTTTTGATTTGACCTTTTAATTAATGATCTAATCGATATTATAAATGAGAAAGTGAGAATAATATGTTTAAATGCAAAAATGGAGTGAATGTCTTTTTAAGATACGGACCAGGAAACGAGCAGACGGATCCCCTGAGGGTAAGCGATTACCGCCGCCCATGGACACTCACAAAACACCAGAGGAGTTACACTTGAAACTCCTCTGGTGTGTTGTGAGTGTCGTACATTTGCTTTCTTCGTCCTTAAAATCCCTAAGCCCCCTTGGGTCTCCGGTAACCTCACTCAGTTGACGGAACACAATGCAAGCGTCATGTCACGCCGGTTTTCTGTTAGGCCATGCTATTTATCCCGTCGAGCCGCCCATTCGTGCCGGAGCATGGCTCTCCCACATATGTTATGCTTGTAACTCTTACACGCCTAAACCACTGAACAAATTTGTTATGAAATTCGGCACATAGGCTACTCTTGCGAGATGTATGGTTCTTATAGGATAGATAAGAACAATTTTACCTCGTGACGTAGTTTATAAATGTATCTGATTATTTTTTCTGCAAGATGTACGGTTATTGTACGGTAGATAGAAATGTTACAAAAACGAGACAAACTTATTTCGTTACAGAATAAGTCCGCGCTTAACGTCGTCCAGATCGACCCGATATGGATATCTCATTTATTGCGAAATTGCGGGCGACGACGGGCGAATAACTTTATTTCCCGGCTCCTATAACGTTATGTGGCCCTGGTAGATACGATCTCATCTATATCTTGTTAATTTGATATGTTTGTTTATCCTATTACTTTATAAATGTGAAGGTTTGAGAGGATGTATGGATGGATGGATGGATGGACTGTTTCACGCAAAAATCTACTGAACTGATAAAATTTGGTATGGTAGTAGTTTAGGCTCTAGTTTAAAACATAGGCTACTTTTTATCTCGAAAAAGTACTTTCCATTGGATACTGTATTTACACGGAGCCGCGGACAGGAGCTAGTTTGCTTATAATATAAAAATGTTGTAGATGTTGTCTACGCTAGCCTTCGTTCATTATTTCGAACGTAGTTTCGTAATTAAGACAAGATAAGTTTGCTTGAGGATGGGATGGGTGCTATTCAAGCCAGCTTAAAATTTTGTTCTTGATGCAATAATTTAACAACAATATACACTGGCGGACACATAAACTGCATCATAGTGCAAGATAACTTTTAATGAAATATAATTAGTGAAAGTGCAAACTATTTTGATTTATTTCAATGATAATGCTAAGACTAGTTCTTAATCTGGTAAAAAAAATCAATTAATGTGTATATAGGTCAACTTTTCTCACTAAAAGAATCAAATTACTCCTTTTGCAGCTTTTTGGAATGAAACAGTGAATAGAACAAAAACGGCTTTATTATGAAAATTTTACAATACTAAGAAAAGAAAATGTTTTTTTTTTGTTTTTAATAAGGTGTATTACCTCCTCTTGCCCTAATAACTGATTCAAGTCGGTTTCGCATCGACCTGACCAGTGTTTTTAAAAGATCTTGCGGAGTATTGTCCCAATCTTGTGACAATGCAACTCTGAGCTCCGTAACCGTTGTAGGGACCGAATTTCTTGTAAATACAGCTCTTTTTAGGTTGTCCCACACGTGTTCTATCGGATTGAGGTCCGGGCTACGTGCTGGCCAATCCATGGAACGAATCGCAACCTGAGTAAAGTATTGCTCAACTTGTCTCGCTAAATGCAGACGAGCATTATCCTCCATCAGAATGAAGTTTTCGCCTATAAATCCGCTCAAAGATACCACATGAGGGTCAAATATCTCCGTTATATAGCGATGTGATGTTAAACCACTGTTACCACGGCGATGTGTGTCTGCGTCAATAAACACAAGTTCAGTTCGAGCATCCATCGATATGCCGCCCCAAACCATAAAAAACCCGCCTCCAAATGGAACCCTCTCCTCAATGCAATTTTGAGCATATCGCTCTCCTCGTCTACGCTCATCAGTAAATAATACGGAAGCCCATTGCTCTTTAGTCCAATTTAAGTGTTCACGAGCAAATCTTAGTCGAGCTTGCCTATAAGCTGCAGACAATTTTGGTCCATTTGCGGGTCTGAAAGGTGTGATATCACGCTCTCTTAAAACGTAAACGTTCTGTAAACTCGGGAAACCGTAGACTGGTTTACATTTAAATCTGCAGCAGTTGTTTTTTGGTCTAGGCCTTGCTGCACTAGAGAAACAATTTGTGCGGCTTTTTCGGACGAAACGTCCATATTCGTGAGATAAAAACGTGTTTAAAATGGAAACAGAGTAGCAATTAAACAATTAGTAACGATAATTCAACATGTAACAAAACAAAAAAAATAACCATCAATCACAACATTAACGTAACAACGAGTTAATCTTTAGAAAATTGACAAAATTTCTTTTATAGAATATTTTCTTTCTTTTATGACACAAGATATAAATATATAATATAACAAATTTGATTTTGTTTTTGAGTTTATAAACCAGACATTATTTTCCAATACTAATAAATGTAAAAAGTTTGCATATTTCGTAATAAAATTTGATTGAATGTGTTCTTGCACTATGATGCAGTATATGTGTCCGCCAGTGTATATTGTTGGTATAATAATAGTTCTATCTTTACTTATTATGGTTATAATTTTATGTTTATTTATAGTGATTTATGTAAGTATTGTTTTTGTATTTGTAATGTGTATTGTGTATTATTTTTATCTCAGTTAGTTGCGGTTTACAGTCGATTGTTGTGGTCGCTAAGAACTGCATGCTACCTTTAGACAGCTTAATTAAAATAACTTAAACTTAACTTCTTAACTAAAGCTCCTTAAGAATTTTTACCGTTTTTATTTTTGGATTTTAAGATTTATAATGATCGGGCCACTTAATATACATTATTTTTTAACAAGAAACTCTATATTAGGTAAGGTTTAATATGAGACTACAAAAAATAAAATTTATGTGGATAATCAGGTCCAAAAAGGCTTTTGAACTTGCGTCTCTTACAATGATTATTTTTGAAATAACGCATTCGCTTTAAACTATATTTTTTTGCAATTTTCTTAAGCAGAGGATATTGTGTCTAATTTATAAGAATAAAATAACTTGTTTTTAATATAATTAGTCTATATATAATGTGTCTAGCATCTTAAATTGTTTTTTAAATTCTTTTTTCGACAACAAAGGTTGATTTTACAAACTTGTGCGATATTCTTAGTAGAATAATACCACTTTCTCATTTTTTTAGTTTATATTAAATTCTTATTAACGCAAATTTTACGTAGATTTCGAATATACTAATATAAGCTAGTGCACTCATACGAATTTTCGTCGAAATCTGCATTTTAACGAACCTAGGTAACCTAGGTCATATGTCAGATTTGAAGGGTGATAATTATGCCTGACGTAATATGTCGTTTATCGCTTGGGGCGCCCGAGAGGTTAACCATCATAACCATAATATTTACCATATTGTTTAACCCTCGGCGAAAACAGGGTGTTACAAGTTTGGCGTGTCTGTCTGTGTGTCCTTTGGCGTGTCTCGCCGTGTCTCCTAAACGGATGAACCGATTATGATCTAGTTTTTTTTTTGTTCGAAAGCCATGACCGAGAGTGTTCTTAGCTATAATTCATCATCTTCAGCTGCTTGACAATTCGTGGGTTACTTAAAATTTTTATTGTGTTTTTTCACATTTTATACGATGTCTTTACAATTTACATAGTATGTCATCGCTGTGATAGTAACAGGTGACACCCCTGCTGGCGGGGGCCATATTAATCTTAGTTAGCTCACCGCCGCGGCTTAAGTGACCATACATTCTCGTTCAGTATTTATTAAAGCCGTATTAGCGCCATAAAATACTCGTGAAAAGTTTATTTTAACATTTCAATAGTTACTGTTAACATAAATAGTATTTACATCACAATTATTTTTCTGACTAAACGTTTTTACATCAGCAGTCTGTTAGATATTAAGTACATAACAATAATATGTAAATTCCTAACATTTGGGGCGCTGTATGTCGTTATTGTTACCTGCGGGCTTGGCATGGCGATCCGAAGAAATAATTTTAATGAAGAAATAGTCTATCCAAAACAGTTCGTTGCAAAATAGCTCTTATTCCATGGTCGTCAATAGAGGTCAACATTTCTAAATAGCCAGATTTTTTTAAATGGCTGCCGGGAAATCGTGTGTCAAAAACGAACAAATATTCAAGTAAATGATTGAACATAAAGAAACTATTAGTCTAGGAGCGTCATGATGTGGAGTAGTTGACATTATTGTAAGACTAGTTGACATTGAATTAAGAAAACGTTTCTACTTTAGCTTCCAAAAGAGGCCATTTTGTGAGCTCATACTCGGGAAGAAAAGAAATCTTGTTTCTCATAACGACGATGCGTCGACCTTGCTGCCTTACAATAAGAACTATTTTGCTCCGAATGGTATTAATGTTTCTTCAATCTGTCATTTTGTCTTCGGTGTTTCTAGGGTGCCTAGAAATGCCTGTGCTAAGCCTGATGTAATATTCGCGGGAAGCGTGCCAGCTCCTCCCAACCGAAGTGTCCGTAATTGATTATTAGGAGACGTTATATATGTAGGTGTAGATGTAGAAGCTGTAGGTGTATGCAGGTAGTTATTTATTTATTCCACTCTTAGCTAAGACAGAACAACGCCTGTTGGGTACAGCTAGTATTTACATAAAATAATTATCTGATGCGCAAGCATAGTATATTGAGCTAAAGTTTAATACTGTATACGTATGTATGATAACCTATGTACGGTACATTATACATCATGTCTAGAGTTTTGCGTTAACCTACCGTAGGTAATTCGCCATCATCAAGGAGTCAAGTGTTTAACTCCACATCGTACATAGTACCTCGATACCACCCACTACAGAGTAGTTATAGCGTAGAGAGTGTAAAATATAGATATATAGATGCACTTTGCACTATTTTGCACTTGCTCCGCTACATTGATGTGTACGTAGATTGCACTACTACAAGCATACGACGTGACCACAATTCTCCAATCGCGTACACGGCAATAGTGTCAAAAATCACATTAAGATTGTGACCCCTCGAAGGGACGTCTAAATTTTCAAATTTCGTGTTAGTTTCAATGTTTTGTGAGATGGGAGAATTGTGATGTGTTGTTGGTTGTCATGACGACAAATTTTTAATATTTATATATTTGTGTCCAATGAATGTTTTTAAACTAAAACTTTATAATATAAGAATATTAAATGTGAATAATATCAAACAAAAAAGTGGTTATCTACTGTACTGTGTGTATCAAAAATAATAGAATAAAATAAATATATCATATTTTACCTATACTAAGGATAATAATAGGTGAGTATATATTTCATTTTCCAGAAGATGTCTTGCTTTATTATCGTCCATTCGTCCATGACCTATGAGAGAAGGAGACTCTTCTCGCACGACGCCGGGCCCCTGAAAAGGGCCTTACGGCGGAACACCAACATCAGGGGCATAGCCCCTCTAATTGGGATGACACGCCCAGTACGAGTACTGGGCGCAAAGAGTCAAGTTTTTGGGAAGACCCCCCGCGGCAGAACGCGGGGGAAACCCGTGGGGGGGCAACACGATACAAGGGAATAACGCTATGCCAATCCAGGCCCAACCGATAACCGGCGGTCGGCTCCAAGCGGCGCGTGGGGGTCCCGACCCGGGGGCCGGGAAACGTGTGTGGTTCCACTCCCTCACGCGCCGCGTTTACCGGACCGCAGACGCGAACGACCTGGGGAAAGGGGGGAAGTATAAGAGGAAAAACTTCCGGGCCCCGACTTTATGTGTCGGGGGGGAAGGTGTGTCAAGGAGGCGACGGAGTGGCAAGAGGGCTGCCACTCCGACAGGCCCCAGACGATTTATTGAAGTTTACACCGGTAGGTTTGGTTTTCTACCGGTGTAGGGGAAGGAGCGGGGGGGATTGCGATCCCGCGGTGGTGGAGCGCCTTTACAGGCGCCTCGGTGTGGCGCAGGTCAGTGCGCCAGGACTCCTCCTCTTCGAGGGCGGTGTTCGGGCGCGCCGTTGCACCTGGACTCCTCCTCTTCGGGGGTGGGGGGGGGCGCATCATTGCGCCTAAGCTCCTCCTCTTCGGGGGTGGCGGGGGTCCGATGGGGCTGCTGGCGGGACAGCGTCCCTCGGCAGGATGTGGCGGTCGGGCGGGCGGGCGTGCCACGGCGCCAAGTCGGTCAGCTCGACAAGGCGCGAGGCATCCGCTCGCGCGAACATGTTGCTGGCGAGTCGGGCCACGAAGGCCTCCACACTCTCCATCCTGAGATCCCTCTCGATGGTGGAGTTGCGGACGTACCAGGGGGCGCCCGCGATGTAGCGCAGCACCCGGTTCTGGGCTCTCTGCAGCGACCTCTTCTGGGGTGCAGAGAGCAGATGGTGCCACGCAGGTGCTGCGTAGGTGAGGCGGGACCTGATGTATGTTTTGTACAAGGCCGTCCGCATGTTGAGGGGGATCTGAGGAGAAGAGAAGGCGGAGTGCAATTGCGCGGTGGCCGATTTGGCCATCGACACTGCGTGCTGGCGCTGGGCGACCATGGAGAGACGGCGATCTATGATGACACCTAGATATTTCGCCGTTCTCCCCCATTGGTATCTCGGCGTCTCCGATCTTCAGAGGAGCTGGGAATCCCGTTCTCGTGGTGACGGCGAGCGCCTGGGACTTACCTGCATTCACAGACAGTCGCCAGTTGCTCAGCCAGTCAGGGAGAAGGTCCAGCGTCCTCTGAAGCTTCAGGGCGGCGTGATCGGGTGTTAGCGAGCTGGTGATGAACGCCGTGTCATCGGCGTATAGCGCTGCGGTGGTACCAGGGTCCTTTGGCACGTCGCTGGCATAGAAGTTGTACATGCTTGGCGAGAGCACGCTGCCTTGAGGCACGCCGGCGGTGATGGGGCGCTCGCCGGAGAGGACGCCGTCGACACGCACCCTGAAGGTGCGGCCGGAGAGAAAAGATGCAATGAGTCTTACCAGAGGGGGTGGGACGTTGGCTCGGATGAGCTTGAAGAGCAGACCTTCATGCCAAACACAGTCGAACGCCTTTTCCATGTCGAGGAAGACTGCGACCGAGGATTCTTTCTTGTTGGCCGCAACGCTGTCCGTTGCGGCCAACAACAATGGTGGATGACTCTTACCAGCTGAAGAGTGGTGCTCAGCTCCGACCTAAAACCGAATTGGTCCTTGCGAGGAGGGAGGTGGGGAGCAAGGTGCTTAAGGAGAAGGATTTCAAAGGTTTTCGAAAGGATTGAGAGGAGGGTTATGGGGCGGTAGCCCTCTTCCCTTCTCAGGTTTTTATGGGGTTTGGAGATAGTGGTGATTATCCCCAACTTCCAGGTGGTGGGAAAGTGTCCGGTCCTGACGATTCCGTTGAACAGGCGGGTCAGGGCGGCCACCGTCCTGAAGGGGAGATGGCGAAGGGCAGAGTTGGGAATACCATCTGCTCCGGGGGCCTTCTTAGGTTTGAGGTGTGCGATGACCTTCTGCACTTCCCTCGGAGAGAAGGAGAAGGAAGGGGGGGAGGAGGGAGAGAGTAGGAATACCTTTACCTCCTCGGAGACCGTTCGGGCGTGGTCCGTTGCGGTCGTAGGCAGTGGTGAAAATTGGCGCTCGAGGTGTTCAGCATGAATCTCTGCTCTATCCTCTGCACCGTACCTTAAGTTACCATCCGGGTGGAGCAGGGGGTAAACAGGGGCAGTGGCTCTGGTAAGACTGCGGCAAAAACGGTGTCGAGAGGGCCAGTCCTCTCCCGCCTCCTGGATGCGTCGGGTCCAGTTTTCCGCACTGAGGAGCTCTAACTGAGATCTTACCTCTGCGGTGAGGCGGTTGAGCTGCGTCTTTAACGCTGGGCATCGGGTGAGCTGCCATCGTCGTCGCAAGCGCCTCTTGTCGGCGATCAGGTTCGCTAAGTGACGAGGTAATAGGGGCCGCTTATATTGGCGGTGGGTGGGCGGCTGGGTAGCCGCATCCATAGCAGCTGCAATCGCCCCGGTGAGCTGCTCCGTCATGGCTTCGACGGTTTCAGCAGAGTTCACCGGGAAATTTGGCGTGTTCTCGTGCAGCTGCAAGGAAAAGGCGTCCCAGTCACGAACTGGGTAGGAGGGGGGGGGGGGGGGACGCTGACCGGGGAGGCTCGGATGGTGGCCAAGACCGGGAGGTGGTCACAGCCATGGGCCACGTCGAGTACCTCCTGGTGAAGGTCGCCTGCGATGCGATGGACGATTGCTACGTCCAAGACGTCTGGGGAGTACGAGGGGCTCTCAGGGTAATGGGTGGGGGTGTATGTACCCACCACCGTGTACCCAACTCGTTCGGAGTCGGCAAGCAGTCGTCTGCCGTCCGCATTTGGCGCGCGGGAGCCCCACTCGGGGTGCTTACAATTTAGATCTCCGGCAATCACAGTCGGCTCATCTGATATGAGCCTGTGGATGTCGGAGATATCTAAATGTGACCCCGGGGGCTTGTAGCACTCGAATATGCGGGTGCGGTGGGTGCCAAGTGCCACTTCGATGCCCAGTGCATAAAGGGAAGACACCGAGGGGGTTGGGAGGAGTTGGTGGAGGAGCCTCCTGCCGACCAAGACAGCGAGACCTCTGCACGCTACTTCTCCTCCGAGATGATCCTGGCGATACGTAATATACCCAGGAGTATGAAGTCGGTCCGAGGGGGAGAGATGGGTTTCACTTAACAGAGCAATGTCAATCTCGTGTTCCCTAAGGAGATGACGGATTAATTTTGTGGCGAGGGAGGCCCCTTCAGGGAGGGCCGACAAAAGGGTTGTAAAAATGTCTTCCCCGGCCTGAATTTTGGAAAATATATCCAAGGCCAGGGAGAAGAGAGCGCGAATTAGATCGGCGGTGGATTCAGGGGCCTCGGGGGCCTTTCTCCTGGGGCGACGCTGAGAAGGCGGTGGGGCGATTGCTGGCAGGGTGGCGGCAGCTGCTGCTGGATTGGCAGGCTCGGTAACGACCTCGGCCACTTCGGTAGTTGTAGTGGCCGCCGGAACCTTGCGCGAGGCACGAGAGGTGCGCGGGGGGCGCGGGGGGCGCGGGGTAGGGGGGGGGGCGACAAGGCGGCATCGACCTTAGGGAGCGGAAGCGCGAGGGGCTCGTATTCCGAGTCCGTTGCTGCCGCAGAGGTGGCTCCGGACTTGGGGCCCTTCTTCTTCGTCCTCTTTCTAGTCCTCTTCTTCCGTACAGAAGGGGTGGGGACTGTAGATGACGAGGGACGGGGTGTGGGGGCGTTGGCCTCGGCCATAAGGGATGTGGCCGTAGGCGGTGGGGGGGGGACCTCTTTCTCCGTAATGGGAGGGTCGTGACTTACCCGGGGAGCGCGGTAGGCGCGGGCAGTAGGCCCCGCACGGCGGTTCCGGGACTCCCGCTTAAAAACCGGGCAGGTTTTGCTGTTGGCCGGGTGGGCCCCCTTGCAATTGACGCAGGTGGGCTGTTCGGTGTGTGGGCGGGGGCAGTCAGCTGCGCGGTGCTCTTCGCCGCACCTGACGCACGCCAGCCTACGATGGCAGTTCCGGCTGGAGTGCCGGAACTGCTGGCAGCGGTGACATTGGGCGGGGCCGTCCTTGCCACGCCAGGCTTCCACCCTAATACCTGGCATGTATAGAAGCTCCGTCAGTTGATAGATCCCGGGGAGCAGGTCCGGGGTACGCTTCAGCAGCATGAAGTACGGGCAGCCGGGGCGGTCCCTCCTAGCTAGGATCCGAGACACATACTCGACTTCGTAGCCCTTCTTTTCTAGTGCGGCGGCTATGGCATCGGTGGGAGTGTTGACCGGCAGGCCGTGGATACCTACCTTAAGTCCACGGTCCTGCGGTAGCGCGTAAGAATACCAGCTTACGTGCTCGGTCTTGCTCAGGTCGTCCAGGTATTTTTGGACGACATGGTATTCTTTTCCACCTCCAGGGGTGAATTTGACCCCTAGACCCAGCGGCTTCGCGTTGGGGGGTGGCCGAGGAGCTCCGCGAGGTTGCTGAAGTGCCTCACCTAGTCCTCCAGCTTTTCCACGATGAGTGGCGGGCAGCGGGGGGCGGGGGGAGGCGGTGGCGAAGATACATTCCGCGTGAGTGTCGCGGTTGTTGCCGTGGTTGTGTCCATCGGCGATGCGGCCCTCGAGGTTGGGGCCGATGGAGTTCCGGTTGGGGCAGCAGTGGTCACTGCTGCGTAGGTCGCCGGGCGGTCAGCGCGTTTGGCAGGCGGCGAGACATCAGATGATACCTCCTGTCGCTGCCTTTTGGTTACCTGCACGGGCGGGGCGGGGGGCGGGGGCATGGTGCTCGACGAGGGAGCCGGTACGGGGGCCCTCGGAGCAGGAACACTTACCCCTCTTTGGTCCTCTTCCGGCGGGGAGGCCGGCGAGGGGAGGGCGAGCTGTGGGCTCGCAGTAGATGGTGTAGGCGGTGGGCGCGGGGCGCTCACCTCCTCGGTGCGGCGCATAGGGCGCGGCGGAGAGGCCGAACCCTTATCGGCTGAGCGGTGCGGGGGCCCAGACTCGCGGCGGGTCGCCGTCGGAAGGCATTGGGGCGAGGGGGTGTCAGTACACCCCCACGAGAATGCCGAGGACGGCCCGGGGCGAGCGGTATCCTTGCCGCTCAAGCTGGGCTCGGTGGCGGAGAGGTATGCGCGCTCGGACGTGCGCGAGCTCGACCTCGATGAGGTGGCGCTACGCGACGCACCAGAGCTGGCGCGGGAGTGGCTGGGGCGGTCGCGGCTATGTGGCCGCGAACCACGATCAGCCATGGTGACGGGGCACTAATTTAGCGTCCACCGTGAATAGGCGACATGTTCACAATGTCACAATGTCACATACACTAGACATAGATGTTACACATGTATATAAACAATTAATTATAAAGTACTCACAGTAACACGAAAGGTCTTCACACAACACAGGTAACACTAAACACACAACACGTATTCAGTGTCTAAGCAGTCACTATTAGTGTACGTACTTGCACGGTGATAAGGAGAGGCTGTCTCCCCGTGACCCGACGTTGGAAACAGTTTCCAACGGGAGGCCAAAGGCAGTGCAACCCCTCAGCAAGGCGGCAATCCGCTCGATATTCTTACGAATAACGAGTAGATTGACGATCGCGATTGGGGTATAACGGCACTGCACTTAGGGGCGGGTCGGCACGAGCGTGGAGTGAGCGCGACACTCGACACGTTCCAAGCGAGACGGCACTACCGCGGAGTGAGCGGATCACTACGACGCGGAAGGAACGAGACGGCACGAGAACGCGGAGTAAGCGAGAGCACACTATCACGCACGAGAGACAGGACGATCCGGTCTCCATGACCTATGTAGTGAATAATATCTGAGTCACACGCGTGATCGTACAAGTTCGATGCCGGGTTGTGGTGTACCAATTAGACTTTCTCAATAACCGTATGGGTACTGACGCTAGACGTAATACAATTTACCCCCATCTTCTGTGACATCATCATCATCATCATCATTAACAGCCATAGGACGTCCACTGCTGGACATAGGCCTCCCCCAAAGATTTCCACAACGAACGGTCCTGGGCCACCCGCAACCAACGGCGGCCCGCGACCTTCATAAAGTCATCGGTCCACCTAGAGGACAATAAGGGTTACTCCAACCGGTCGGTCCGGTCGGTTTCTGTGACAACCCTGACAAAATTTGGATCGTCCTATGAAAGGTGTTCCTCTGTACGTAAGTATATATTTTTACTCTGTGCTAATAGAGTTATACTCCATTCAGATCCAATTTAATCTAGACGTGAACAAAGAGAACTATAGAACACAATACAATATGCTACGAATTTAGGTAAAGGTTACTTATTTACCGTGCCAAGATAAGCAGCGACACGTTTGCTCGAATGACGGTTTTCAAATTCGTTACATCTGACAGCTTTTTGACACGCCAAGGACCGTCGGGCTACCAAGCGCCGTCTGGTGACAGAAAAAGAATCGAAAATTCTTATAGACCGTTTTTGATACGACTTACGCCACCAGATGACGCTTTGTGTGATTTGGGTGTGCTCCCTAGCGGCAGAAAAAATATCAAAAACCCTCATTAAAAAAAAACAAGGTAACACAAACTGACTAACTAGAAAATTTACCGCCAAGACATTAAAATTACTTACCAACAAGTACAAAGCTTATCACTTTTCGAAGTTCACATTTCGAACTTGAAAGCCCTCAGGTATTGCGAAGTCTCTGAGGCGAATCGCATCTGCCCTCGGGAACTTGCTCCGTGTTCACGTAATGTCAATACTCCGTAAGTAAGAATTAATGAAGTACTAAGGCAGCATAAGTATAATGGAACTCATCTTTTGTTTACAGCGGGACAGATGTAGTACGAGCTCTTACATATTATTATTACCATGCATAAAAACTTCAATAAAAGGTAAACAGTACACTATACAATGAATAGATAAGTATTTTATGTAAGTATAAAGGCCTCCACAGACGAGAGGCTGACTCGATCGTTTCAGTTAGCAATGACGTCAGTTCGGCCTGAACGGATTCGAACACATACACGGAAAAAATCGCATCCGACCGAACTGACGTCAGTTCGGCCCTTAGATTAATAACGCCTAGATAGTCTTCAAACAAACGCAACGTACAAAGTGAAGCAAGCAACAGATAGATGTAGGCGTAAGCATTACATACCGACACGCACACAAACAAAACTTTAAAGTTGTGGAGTTTGTACAGTTTTAAGGGACAATTGTTGCTCTTAAAATTTGAATTATTGTATTTGTTTTTCTTAATATTGTGAGATGTAAAAATATAACTTATATTTCATTTTAAACCATCTAAATACGATTGGTGAACATTATTTATATCAAACTGGTATTAAGGAATATATTAAGGATTATATTAATACTGGCAATAATTTAACTTCATAGTAAAAAAAATCTGAAAATATTTAAAAAGTTGCAACTATTACTTACCCATGAAAATCCTACTAATATTATAAATGAAAAAGTTTGTGAGGATGGATTGATGTTTGTTACTCTTTGACGCAAAAACTACTGATACAGAAACTACTGGACGGATTTTCATGAAATTTGGTATGGTAGTAGTTTAGGCTTTGGATTAAAACATAGGATATTTTTTATCCCGGAAAAGTACAGTATTTCCGCGGGATACCCGATAGTATGCTTACGCGGGCGGAGCCGCGGGATTCAGTTTTAAAATAAATTTATTATTACCAGTAACACTTTCACAATTCACACTAAGGCAGCAAAAGGGCGACATAATATGATTTTATTTTAAAATGTTTTAAATGTTTGGCTTAATACAAGTAAAATTTTTTATTTAAAGCTTTTTTAATACTTTTTCGATGCATGGTGACACCCAATAACGCCACAAGCCGTCATGTTTTTAATAGCCGGAGATGTATGCACTAGCGCTTGACCTTTACAACTGACGGGTCGTTCGAACAAACTGAGCCGATATGGCTCAGTATGATTTACTTTACTTTTCATGCTCGTACCCGGTTTCTAGGTGTTTTATCTAAGGTTCGGCCCAAACGGATTCGAATGTACACGGAAAATTGCCCCGAGATTCGTTCGTGTTTTTAGGGTTCCGTAATACTTAACGATTTATTTAGAATTAATGTCATACATTTTTCCAGTAATATGTTATAGAAATCAAATCTCTTTTTTTTATAGTAATAGATAGTATATATAGTAAACCTAAAGAGATTTTATCAACCATAGTGGCTCTAAAGTTTTAAATACTTCAATGAATTCTAATAAATAGTCTTTAGACCACGTGCCATTTTTAGGGTTCCGTACCAAAAGGGTAAAAACGGGACCCTATTACTGAGACTTTGCTGTTCGTCCATTTGTCGCCGTAACCTTCCTATACCGTGACAGCTCGACAGTTGAAATTTTCACAAATGATGTAGGTATTTCTATTGCCGTTATAACAACAAATATTAAAAACAGAATAAAACAAAAAATTTAGGCTCACATACAACAAACGTGATTTTTTCCGATTTGTACGGAACTCCTGTTGCCGACTCGCACTTGACCGGTTTTATTTTACGCTCGAAGTTTATTACTGTTCAGTCCAATTTTATTACTGTTCAGTCCATCCGTTCAGGTCAGAATTAATGTTGCCAACTTAGATGTTTTACAAAGTTTTACTACTAAATTTAGTATTTAATTCCCTCTTTAGTAGGAATTTAGTTGTTAGTAGTGGTTTTGTAGAAAATAGCTAGACAGTAATCATAATATGCAAAATGACCTGCTTCTATGTGCTTATAAGACACCTTATCAGAATAGCACATAGTAGCACGCGTCCGTAAGTCGCTTAAAACTACCGATTTAATTTCTATATACGTAATATTTCCTACTATATTTTTTTTGAAAATCCCTGAAAGGTTTTTGTGTTTACAAAATGCAGTGGTTTTTTGTAAACATACATTTTCAGTTTTAATCGCACACAGACGATACAATTTCGCATCCGTTCGGGACGAACTGAAGGAAAACCGGACCGGACCGTGTATGGGGCCCCTAATTATTATACTAATACGTGAAGCAGTGGCGGATTAGACTTTTTGCCGCCCTTACCATCTATTTTGGTCCATACTTAAAAAAGCTTATCAATTAAATAATTTATTTTTATAACATTAATAAATAAAGACAGACAAGACTATATTTGTTTTATCGAATTATTAATACTACGCCCACGAATAAAAAAGTCAATTGAAATGAATTACATTCTATTTCATAAAAAAATTACTGCAAACTAATAAAAAGAAATGAAAACCAATTTTTAAAATAAATTGTTACATTTTTTCGGGTTGGAAATTTTGGCGTTCTGAAAAATGTGCCGCCCCCAAATCGTGCCGCCCTGCGCCCGGGCCTCATAGGCCTAGGCGTAAATCTATCCCTGACGTAAAGCAAAAACAATTTTACGAGAATTGTGCAACCTGATGAGTATAAAATTAGGTCGGTAAATTAAAGTTCATGTGGAAAAAGGTGTTAAGAAAGCTAATATTATTTTAAATAATGATAACATAAAATTACATAAAATTTGAAAAAAAAACAACAACACCGCACACAACCTCAGATTATTAACATTAACCTCATCAACCTCTTCTAGTGTATATAATATTACTAGGTTTTGTCCGCGGTTTCGCCCGCGTGGAATAGTATTCTTGGAGAAAAAACTTCTTCAGCAAATAACTCTACTCATTGCAATATACTTCTGTATACAATATTGAAAATGTTTTTTAGGGTTTCGTACTCAATGGGTGACCCTGTCACCTCGACACGATGTGCGAGATCGCTTGATATACATTTTTCGCGCTTTAATATAAATTTTACGATATCTTCTAAATATAAGATATTATTCATTTAAACTGTATAGTATAAAGGGCTACTATAATGTGTATAAAATGGTTAAAGTGAGTAAAGAATTTAATTTGATAAGGATATATTATGTATCCGTCTAAATAGCTTCTCTAGAGAGCTCCGACAAACGATAAACGAATAGGGCGAAGCGCGACCTTCGACGCGCTAAGTCCCTGCATTTTAAATCTGTAATATCATTGAAAATATTCATTTAAATTACATGCTGTAAAGGGCGATATTGATATACATTATATGCAGAATGTATTGAAGGTACTTAATTGGATAAAGATTAGCGCTATATTGCTTAAAATTGCTTCGTAAATAAGCCATTATTTCTCGTAAAAAAGTAAAGGATAAAAAATGGTTACTGTGGATTGGATCCTAAGAGATAGATATATTACACCATTGTGGACCTCTTAAATTGTCAATCTTACTCTACTATATTATGCATGTTATATACATATAAATATTTATCTTGAACCACTCTATCTATAAAAAATACCTGCATTAAAATCCGTTTTGTAGTTTTAAAGATCTAAGCATACATACGGACAGACAGTATAAGCGAATTTGTTTTATACTATGTAGTGATATTTTTATACGTTAAAAAAATGTATAATATGGAATATAATACATAATTATACTACCTCATTTAAATGATAAATACATGGGTAATCGAGCTTTGCTCGAAGCTCTAGTAGATTTTTAAAAAAATAAAAAGAATCACAAAAAATGTTTACTGGGGTTCGAACCCTCCACGTTCCGAATTTCCGAACAACGCAAAAATTAATCAAACTGCCAATCGGACTGATATTGTAGAGTCGAAATTATTGATTAGCACGACGAAAGAAAAAACATATAAAATTAAACATGCGCAACTGCGCATGTTTAATAGTTATGAAGTGGAATTTTCTAAGAACGGGCCACTTTTCCCTATGAAACTCGCAAAATATATTTATAATACTAGGAGCGGAGGAAAACGGAAGAGTTTGCGAATAACTAATATTGTGTTACAGCTTCTCGATACCCGCAAATATTGTCTATTTGTCATCTACCCGTCCTTGATGAGTCAATGTTTTTCATATCTACATTGACTTACCCTATTTTCGTTAAACGAGGACAGATTTTCTTGGGGACGCTGGGGTGAGCATAATTTTATATTTAGTTCGGAAAGTAATACGAATGTGCGTACTTTAGAACTGGAAAAATAAAAAAACTTACACTGAGGGCGTTTAATTTATTATTGCAGCTAAACTATAAAATACTGGGATCTGATTGATCAAGTTCCATTAATTTCCGCAATATGGCGAGGCTATTTAAGGTCCCGTGGTTCACGTATCGGAACCCTTATAGTTTCGTCATGTCCATCCGTCCGTCTTCGGCTTACCGTCTTAACGGTCCCCACCCCCTCTAAAAGCTAAACGGCTGGCTCGAAGAATCTGAAAAAATACATGATGGTAAAAATACATGGATGGCCAAAGTTTGTAAAATTCGCTTCCTTGGAAAACTTCGTACTAAAATTACGGATTAATAAGTAAACATGTAAAATATACAATAATAAATGGGTGGCTACGGAACCCTGCTCTATGCGTGGATAGTAACAGACGCTCAGCAAGTATAACCAAAAATAATTGTAAGTTTATACTTCTAAACTAATAGGAATAAATATACTTTGAAAACTTTTTTTTTTGTTATTTAGTTTTTTGTTATTAAAAAAAACCTTAGGTCTTTTCATCCGTTATTGGATGATTTATAAAGTATTCTCCGAACGAGTAACCACTGTTGAAATACTGTAGTGCCTGGGACAGTCAGTTTTTAAATGTCGTATGGTTGTCCAAGCACATACGGCATTTCTTACAACATAGTCAGCCAGTCCAGAGGAATGACTGGTCAATACGTCTGGGGCCAACCATGTGCGGATTTCCTCACGATGTTTTCCTTCACCGTGAGCGTCCGTATAATGTACTCGAAAAAGTAGTGGGTAAACCGTTTGATTCGCACTCGAGAGAGTGCAGGTTCGATTCCCGGGTTGTGGCGTGTATCAATGAGACTTTTACATATCTCAAGTACGGACGCTCTATTACAATACGTCGATGCCTAATACGAAATTGTGTTAAAATATTGATAGAAAATATTAAGACGAACCATGAGTTCAGATATTTTAGGTACATCAGAAATAACAATTAGGTAACTTAACTAGAAATGTAATGTAAATCATTTTTCAATGTAAGGGTCAGTGCACACCGCGACGATACGCGGCTCTGACTTTTTAAGATAGCTATTCAAAATTGAACTTTATTACGCACACAAAAAGATGCACGTTTCATATGACATCAGTCATACACTGCACATGCAGTGTGCAGCGCGGTGGAACTTGACATTCGAACTCTTACATTGCAACGTATATCTTCTTGTGTAATGAATAAAGTTCAATTCTGAATATCTATCTTGAAAATGCAGCACTATGTCGTTTCGTTTAGGTGTGAATGGTGAATTAAAAAAGTTCGACTCATCCCAAATATCTGGTCACCCCAGCGTGACTTGCGATCGCGTGACATGATGATGGATGTGTAGGGTCATAGAGAAACGTTACGCGCCGACTCATACACGGCTCATACAAGTCAAAGTAACTCGGTAACCGAGCTTTGCTCAGAGCTCTAGTAGATTTTAAAACATAAAAAGAATCACAAAACTATTTTACCGGGGTTCGAACCCCCCACATACCGAACTTTCGAACAACGCGAAAATTAACCAAACTGCCAATCGGACCTACTATTAGAATTTATTGATATGTTGTTGCACGACGGAAGAAAAAACATATATAACTTAAAAATGCGCCGTTTCACAGGGATCAAACCTAGCTCAACCTATTTTTCTCCCCCAAAACTCCCCGCACACTAAACTCCATGGTAATACTTGTAGCCGTTGCCGAGATTACGATTATATATATACAAGATCGTCTCGTTTAAAGTATTAGATATCACTATTTTAGCGCGCAAGAAAAATACAATGGCACATTTATTTTTTACGTTTATATTAATTGAGTCTGAAATCCGAATAGAGTAAATACATCATACACGACTCATACAAACTCGTTCGTTACAATCATTTTGGATGAATCGTATCATGTTCTCTCTTTATACAACCCGCACACATATTACTTTATTTTTATAACGCTTTTACTAGTTTCACCTTGTATGTTTGCTTGCTTGCTTGCTTGTTTGTTTGTTTGTAACCGACTCCTTTGGGCTCGATTTTGTCCTACTTTGAACGATCAGATTTAATTCAAACTTTGCACACCTGTCAAATACCGATCACAATGCAATAATTCGATTAAAATATCCGATTATCCTGATTAAATTCGCCAGGATTCATCAATTTCTTTCCGCATTCTTTGCATGAGAGTAAGAGAGATAGAACTAGTGCGCGAACTACGCATGCGTGCAGTTCCAGGCTTACTCTTTGGCAAATCGTACTAAAAAGCAAAAAATAAATTATAGTTTAAAAAAACAAAAAAAACACGCTTTTATAGAAAATCTAACTAAAAAATAAAAAATAAAATTTAATAAATTTGGATTAAGAATAGTGTAAATGAAAAATAAATGTTTATGGTTGTAAATATAGTTTAAAAAAACTAAAAAAACACGCTTTTATAGAAAATCTAACTAAAAAATAAATAAAAATAATAATAAATTTGGATTAAGAATAGTGTAAATGAAAAATAAATGTTTATTATTGTAAAAAAGCGTGGGGTGCAGTGTCTTCACCTGTACGTTTGTTTGTATGTAACCGACTCCAGTGGATTTGATTTTGATCCACTTCAAACGAAATCTGACATTTCGTTTAAAGTGATTTTTAAGATATTATCAAAGTGAAGATCATTCGTATGTAACCGACTCCAGTGGATTTGATTTTGATCCACTTCAAACGAAATCTGACATTTCGTTTAAAGTGATTTTTAAGATATTATCAAAGTGAAGATCATTCTCATATCTGCCAATAAAATGTTTATAACTATTGACACTATGCACCCCACGCTTTTTTACAATAATAAACATTTATTTTTCATTTACACTATTCCTAATCCAAATTTATTAAATGTTATTTTTTATTTAGATTTTCTATAAAAGCGTGTTTTTTTAGTTTTTTTATACTATAATTTTTATTTTTATGAAATGAACCAGGAAACGAGCAGACGTGTCCTCTGATGTTAAGAGATTAATAATAGTAATAAATAACTTTATTTCAGGCTGCATAGGCCCATTTTATAAATAATACCTTACAGACCAACATACATATTATACACTTAAAACTACACTTTGTCACGTGTTGTCGGCGACGTGATGCGCGCTTCGTCCCGCCACCCATGGACACTTGCAACACCAGAGGAGATACACTTGTAACTACTCTGCAGAAACACCGAAGAATCGACAACAAAATCTCTTGATTGAAGAAACATTAATACAATTCGGAGAAAAATAGGACTTATTGTATGGCAGCAAGGTCGACGCACCGTCGTTATGAGAAACAAGATTTCTTTTCTTCCCGAGCATGAGCTCGCAAAATGGCCTCTTTTGACAGCTAAAGTAGAAACGTTTTCTTAATTCAATGTAAAATAGTCTTACAATAATGTCAACTACTCCACATCATGGCGCTCCTAGACTAATAGTTTCTTTACGTTCAGTCATTTACTTGAATATTTGTTCGTTTTTCACAGAAGATTTCCCGGCAGCCATTTTAAAAATGTTGACTTCTATTGACGACCTTGTTACCATGGATAAAGAACTATTTTGCAACGAACTATTTGGATAGAATATTTCTTCTTTAAATTTATTTCTTCGGATCGCCATCCTAAGCCCGCTGGTGTTGCGACATGCGTTCCCAATCCTTAAAATCCCAAACCCTCCTTGGGCCTCCGGTAACCTCACTCACTCGGAAATTATTTCACGTCGGTTTTCTGTGAGGCCGTGGTATTTACCCGGTCGAGCCGGCATATTCATGCCGAAGGGTGACGAACGTTTGTTTGGACGAACTATATCACGTCCTTTCTCTCTGAAATAAAACTAATAGTGTTACAAGTGTTTATAGGTGACGGGAATCGCTTTCCATCAGGGAATCCGTCAGCTCGTTAGTTGGTTTTGTCTCATATAAAAATCCACCAACTATTATAAATGTGAAAGTTTGTGAAGATGGATGGATGTTTGTGACTTCACGAAAAATAGATATAGATATTTATAATTAAATCATTTTCCATATCAAAATTAGATTTAATGAAATATAAAGGGGAATTCATAAAATTCAAATGTGCAATGTAAAAATTCTTTAATAAGATATTTAAATTATTGCTTACTTTAAATCCTTTTCCATAGCAAAGTTTGAGTATTTTGAATTTAAATGCGTAATGTAAAAACGCATTAATAAAACTTAAACTACTAATATTATAAATTCGAAGGTTTGTGAGTGATGTATTGTTACTCTTTCACGCAAAAACTACTGACCGGATTTCGATGATATTTGTATGATCACATAGGCGAGGTACTTTTTATCCCGAAAAAGTACAGTGTTGCCGTGGGATAGTTACCGTATTTATTTTGTAATTAAATGAAATTGCTTCTCAATTCCAATACAAAATTCTACACCAGCACAATATCTAGTAACGACGCCGGCATGCTGGGCTCAATATTGGAAAACATCATGTATTATAAATGTGTTTTCAATATTATATTATGGTATGTGAAATAAAAATAATGGCAACCGAATAACATAATATTATAACATTTATATTTGAATTTGTTTATAGTATAATACATATAGTTAGTTCTTAAATTGAGAAGAAGTGGGAGTATGTTCCAAGGTACCTACGTCACTAATGACTAACTAACCTAACCTATCGACAAACCATGATGAAGCCCTAGTATCTAGGGATACTAGGGCTTCATCATGGTACTAGGAACTTACGATTGTGCAATAGTGCAGAAGCCATCGTATTTTTTGAATAGACGTATATATTATAGGCGAGGAGATATGGTGAAAACTAAGGTGGCGTAAATTTTTCTTGTATGAAGATTTGTTCTGTCAAATGCACGCCATATCCCAGCTTTCGTTTATCGACGAAAATCTCCACTAGGTCTACAGTCTCCACTAATAGCACAGAGGCGACACTCTCTACAAATGACAGCTCGAGCACCGGCGAATGTCAGCCATGTTGCCTAAGGTTGACACCGAAATAATTTTAAACGTCGCGTCAGACAAATCTATCATAAATATAATGAAATTATACTGTCAATTATGTCGAAGCACGAAACGACCAGCAGCAGCCAGCCCCGTGAACGTCCCGTTCTCCGCGCGCACCCCTCGCTAAAGTCTAGCCACGACCACACAGCTGCGAGCTGTCAATCGTCTATCCCCCTTACTAATAAAAATATGTACAAAACGGATAACTTAAACAACGTCGCTATCTTTTTCTATCATGTGACATTTCCAACGTATCAGACAAAGACAGCAACGTTGTATAAGTTATCCGTTGTGTAAATAGATTTATTAGTAAGGTAAGTCAATTAATGACGGTTATTTACGTTATAAATATAATTATTATTTGCTAATGGGGAATAATTTAATTGAACACAGCGAAAACTACACAGAGTTCAAAAAAATTAATAAACTATGTATACCATAAGGGGGTAAGTATATACTTTCTAGAACATTTTTTTACAACATAGGGCAAATAAGCACGATGTCGACATTTTCAATGTGTAATTTGTCTTGTTTTCAGTAGCGGATACCTTGCCAACACAAACTTTTACATTACAGGTTTGAAACCCAAAAGTCCGATTCCCAAATGAGCACAAAGAGACAATTACATAGAGCATTGGCTAGTATTAACCGCCGTCGGCTCCCCGTCTATATTTCATTGCAATTGCACGGCTCCGGGTGTATATTTTATTGCACCATGAATATATTCATGAGGCAGTGTCGCGACGGATGAAACTTTAATTGTTGATTGTTTGCACAAAGGAAATGTTAACATTTTAAAATCTTTAACTATGCTGTATCTTATTTTATTGTCTGGTATACGTGACGTGAGAAAATGGACGATTTTGGGTCGAAATAAATATTTAAAACACTATCCAAGTACTCTGCACAGTATTAATCCTATTTTTTACTATTATAAATGTGAAAGTTCGTGAGGATGGATCGATGGATGGATGTTTGTTACTCTTTCACGCAAAAACTACTGAATGGATGTATGAGGCAATGGATTAAAACTTAGGCTACTTTATATCCCGAAAAAGTATAGTATTATCGTGGGATACACTATACTATATTGACGTCGGCGGAGCTGCTGAAATAAGCTAGTATTGACGTATTCATAAAGCTAAATTTTTGTACGTACCTAACTACGCCCTATGCGTGATAGAGCGTTAGAAAATATTTCTTTTTATTTCACATATTTAAATAGATCGACTCCATTTCTGTCGCAAGTAAGAAAAAGGAATACAAACCATAAAAGAACGATTGTGAAATAAAGTCATTTTCAAAAACGACACAGAATAAAAATATTTTTATAAAATACAAAATCCCTTGACCGCAGAAGTTGATAACCAAGAATAAGTGCTGGTGTCCTGTGGGGCCTCACACGCCAATGGAACCATTCGCAAGCCAGGAATCCTGTACTATAAATACTATGAAGCTCCCTCCTATCGGCTCAGCATACATTGCGCGCTACAGACGCAAGAGAGTAAAACGTCTCAATCAAAAACAAATCCAGCGATGGACAATGCACGGTACCAAAGTCACGTTGGATACAGCTGATCTTACATTGGCGAGGCAGTAATTCGTTTAAGCCAATCTGCTGAAATGAAATATAGCTTTATATAAAATAAACAGTTTTGTTTAAGCAAGTTGTTTTTTTCATAAGTCTATTGAGTTTATTATGATTTTTTTTTTGGCTTCACCTTAATAACTTTTATAATGTTAAATTTTCGTCTTATTTTAGGGCGTTTACACACGCGCCGCTACGCCTT
Organism: Phengaris alcon alcon; assembly: GCA_037179445.1. Classification (NCBI taxonomy): domain Eukaryota; kingdom Metazoa; phylum Arthropoda; class Insecta; order Lepidoptera; family Lycaenidae; genus Phengaris; species Phengaris alcon. The sequence goes on from JAYRCH010000272.1 coordinate 686,160, forward strand.
GGTGCGCTTCGACTCACTTCTACACAAATTGTGTCTCGAGTCGATATTCGACACAAGTGTAAATTATATTCGCCTCGGACCTTTTCATGTCTACAAGACAAATGTGTGTGTATACATCACCGCCATCATTTTACGTATAAAATAAGTTAACCGATCATATTTTCGAAATCTAAATAATTTCAAAATGCAATTATCAAGTGGCCGTTGAATAATTGTTTTACCCGACTACGGAGAAGCCTTTTGGCTTCGTGGAAGGGTAATGATTTTGGCAGTCTATGTATGTATGTATATTACGTATGTCTGCTTCACCGTAGCGCCTAAACTACTGGTCCGATTTGAATTAATGAGTTGTCAATAGCCCGGGTAAGGTAGATATTAAACTTCAAATGAATATATTATAACAATAAGATATTAAAACAAAAATAAACGATTGTTTAACTAACAAATTATATGATAATATGGATTTTAATACATTATTACTAGCTGACCCAACAGACGTACTGTCCCGACTAGCTACTATCTCACCAATACCTACACCAACACCTACACCAACACCTACACCAACACCTACACCAACACCTACACCAACACATACACCAACACCTACACCAACAACTACACCAACACCTACACCAGCACCTACACCAACACCTACACCAACACCTACACCAACACCTACACCAACACCAACACCTACACCAACACCTACACCAACACCTACACCAACACCTACACCAACGCCTACACAAACACCTACACCTACATTGCACCTACAATTACATTTACATCTGCTATATTATATGTTACAGGTAATGTATGCACCCTGTCATTCTGTGGCTCAATGGTTCAGCGCATTGGTGCTCAAGGGGTCACGGGTTCGTATCCCGCCGAAGGAACAAAAAGATTTTCTGTGTTCCTGGGTCATGGATGTGTATTAAATATGTGTATAATATTATAAAAATATTAAATATATGTATATTATACAAGTATTAAATATACTTCCCATTTTCTGGTACCTGTGACACACTTTCTTCGGATACTTAGCACGGGGCCAGATTGACGTGGTGTGAAGCGTCCATAGATATTATTATATATTATATAGATATTATTGTATACAATACCTAAAATCACCATTTACTATGATAAGTATGAACTTATCATAGTAAATCTTACAGGCTTTTTACACTAATTATGGAAAAATAAATTCCATACAACTACACATAAAATCCCATTAGTTTTTACTTTCATCAAGTTAATACCTCATTATTACTGAAAGATTAAAAAACCTAAATTTGGACATGTAGACAAACACCCACACAATACATCCTCTGAAATATGTGATCCTCCATGATTATATACACATAAGTATATAATATAGATTAATAATGTGTTTGTTGTTTTTTATGTTATCTACAAAAATATATAGATAGAGCTAGCCGTCCGCTAAAAGGAAAAATAAAATCTAATACTTTAAACGAGCAAATGTTGTACTTATATTTTGTTTAGAAATATTTATTCGTCGTTATGTGAACGAATATTTTATTTTTTAATTATTAGACCGCTTAGTGGACGATCGACGATTCATCTAGAGACTTCGATATTATATTTCACAAAATATTTCCGAGTTAAAAACAGTGGCACTCCGGGAGTTCCGACAGAAGTGAAAACAATAGCGCACAGGCAGCGTGCGGCGCGCTTCCCGCCCGCCCCGCCCTACGAAGTATCCCAAATTAAAAAAAAAATTCACATCACAAAAAAACGCTCCCAAAGCAATTTTTACTTCAAAAATAAACTTACGATATAACTTGTAATTCCACTGTTATTGCTTGTCGTTCCAGTATTTGCTGTCCATCAGGCGATGTGTTTGCTCGTTCGCCCTCTATGCCATAAAATATAAATAACAACAAATAGGTATAGTATGGCCACGATCCTAATGTCTTTCAATTTCATACATCCTCTGTCATTTCCACACGAAAACGAAGATTGCCGAGGGCTATTAGCAACATAGTTTAACTATACAACCGTAAATCCTACTTTTAATATAAATGCGAAATTTAATGAGGATGGATGGATAGATCTATGTTCGTTATTCTTTCACGCAAAACCTACTGAACTAATTTAGATGAAATTTGGTATGGTGTGATTAGGCTCTGTATTAAAATATAGGCTACTTTTTATCCTGAAAAAGTACAGTATTCCCGTAGGATACCCGAAACTATATTTACGCAGGCAGAGCCGCGGGAAAAAAATTGTATAATACAATTACCGATAGTATAACATCTCGCACAAAACATTCAGATAAGTGTTTATAATTGAACATTCCCATCGTGCGTGGCCCCAGACCAGATCAGTAGCTAACTGTCAGTGGCCCAACATGTTTGTGACTATAATAGTTCTGGCTATATCTACGCTAGGTATATACGTGGTCTACAAATATAAGGCAGCACATAGATATTTCGAAAGACATGGAGTCAAGTATCTACCTGGTGTTCCCATATTCGGGAACAGTTTTAAGAGCACGTTTTACAGGAGACACACGATTGAAGACATCGATGAGGTCTACAGGGCGTTCCCTGATGAAAAGTAAGTCTTTTACTTTGATAATAATCACTGTTCTAAAACAAAACGATGGCCTTCGATTGAATGCAAAAATTTTATATGGTGCCACTGACTACTAAAGCATACATTTTTAAATATAATATTATTTGGAATAATATTTAAATTAAAAATATTTAAATTCAGCGAGTAAAATACTATTAATCTAGTAAATTGTCTGGATATCAATGACAGATAATAAATCAGTTCAGAGCCTTAAGAAAAGATGCCATCGCTAATTACGAAGACGAAGTTCGGTCTGTCATTGCAACTTGGCTGAATACTGTGCTTGTTATATTTCGTTCAGGTATGTAGGCTACGTAGAATCCATGGAGCGAATAATTATAATACGTGATCCAGACATCATAAAGGAGATCACGGTCAAACAGTTTGACCATTTCGTTGACCACAGACAGTTCTTGTCGCCAGAAATAGAACCGTTGTTTGGTGGAAGTCTGTTTTTCATGAAAGGTAAGGTTTTTATTTATTTATATAGTCTACAAGAAAGATAATAGAATATAAACAATAGTAGGTAGATAAAAACTTCCAGACTTCGAGAGTAAAAATGCACAGAAAAGTTTGAAATAAATCTTATTTTCTAAATAATATTTCTATTACTCTACTATTTTCTCCTATATTACTTTCTCTATATATACTCTCCTACTATTTCTCTACTCAATCTTCATCATTTTGAAGTCGGTACCAGCCCAAACAATATCCTGATAAAACAATATTTTATAGAACTCACATTTTAGTTGGCTGGGACCGACTTCAATATTAGGAAGATTGAGTAGTTAAAATTGTAGCCGAATTTAAAAGGGGAATTATTTAGAAAATAAGATTTATTTCAAACTTTTTTTTGCATTTTTACTTTGTATGTTGGTTTAATTTTTTCTTCAAAAATAATATTTTTTCTCTTTTTAGTGATATTTGTTATATTTTAATAACACAGCTTAAGAAAGTTAAAAGAAGCGTTTCATAGATTTTCTGATAAATATATGAGTTCTGATAAATATAAAGATAGGAGTTCTGATAATAAAAGCATTACAAAATATTTAAGTACCTGGGTAACCGAGCTTTGCTCGGAGCTGGAGTAGATTAAAAAAAAAGTATCACAAAAATATTTTACCGGGGTTCGAACCCACCACATTCCGAATTTCCGAACAACGCAAAAATTAACCAAACTGCCACTGTTAGAGTCAAAATTATTAATATATATTGTTGCACGACGAAAGAAAAAATATTTATATTTTAAAAAGTGCGAAGTTTCCAGGAATAAAACCTAGCTACATCGATGTTTCTCTCCCAAAACCTAGGGGGAGTTTACTAAATTTCATGGCCATTTTCGAGAAACCGATAGTATAATATATACAAGATTGACGTTTAAAGCATAAGATGATAATTATATTTTATTGATGGCGCATCTACAACTGCTTTCAATTATTGTATGTTGCTACTTCAGGCGGGAGGGAGTGCATGAACTGATAGACTTTGACCTCACAGTGAAACAAACAAAACATTTATTCAATCGCCTAGCAATTGCTTTATCTGCTGGTAAATGTCGTGACTCGTGACGTACCTACTTCTATGTATGCAATGTGGTTCACGTGTTAGGGTATGAAAGATGGACCCTTCATGGTTTTAAGTGTCCCAATTGATATATAAGATGATAATTGGCACGGATGCAGATGAAAGATCAAATTCGGTTGTCGTCTACTAACTATAGTAGACGTAGACAGGAAAGGAGAAGAAGAAGAGTGGGGGACCAGCATGGAATAGTAATTTTTAGTGCAATATATTCACTACAGAATAGTTCTCTAAAAATCGATATATGGCGCTATTTGATTGTAAAACATTTCCTTTTTTAATCAGCCGCTAAAGAACTTGGCTACTAACCGACGATCATATTATTTTTACCTAGTTTCAGTTTAAAATATATTAACAAATTACAAACTTTGAAAACAGTATTAGGAGGCAACATTTTAAAACCTGGTCTTATCATATAAAAAAAACAAAACATACCGATTATTGCCCCACCCTAGCTCATATCTTCAAAATGTCCCTTTGAACAGGAATATTCCTCAGAGCATTAAAAAAAATGATCCTATCTATAAGGATGGCAACAGAGACGAAGTCACTAATTATTTTTTTATTAATTACTTTATTTTATTTATGACAGTAATATTATTAAAGAAGTTCATAATACAAGATTTTTAGGTGTAGAAATAGATAAGCAATTAAATTGGAACAATCATGTAGAAGAACTTAGTAAAAGAGTGAGTAGTTTAGCATATGCATTAAACAAGATATCTTCGACAGTCAATAAGGACACTCTAATTATTGCCTACTATGAATTAATCGAATCTGTTTTGCGATATGGCATTATATATGACCCAAAGGTCAACTCAACACTCAAGGAATTGGTATTTAAATCACAAAAAAGATGTTTAAGAGCCATTAGAATCAAAGTTAAAAGACGCCACGGTGATAGACTATGCATAGAAAAATGTTATATAAATATTGTATGGGTCCAAGAATTTACAATAAGATTCCAAAGCATATAAATGAGCTAAATACAAATCGTTTCAAAACAAAATTAAAAAAATTTCTAACAGAAAAATGTATTACTCTATTGATGACTACCTTAATGACAGTTTTTAATTATATTAGTATCACTTTATCTGTTATTAAATTTTAATTGACTTACCTAAAATTGTAATAATTATGATGAATTAATTTTTGACATTATGTTTCTCTTCTAATTTTATAATGATTTACTGATTAAATATATATCTTGTAAATTATAATGAATTCTAGGCGAATGATTTATGTGTGATAATTTTAATTATTTTATTGATAATCTCAATTAATTGTTGTAGTGAATTCTATTTGATATCAGTTTCTTCCTTTATTTATTAATTCTCCAGTTTCATGATTTTTTCTTTTATATTATTATTATACCAAGACTCTCAATAATACTGAGTAATAATTGTGATTTTAATGGTTTATTTAATTGTAAATAATGAAATAAATAAAAAATGTAGTAAATGATAAGAGCATGCAAGTGTCACACGCCATTATAATGGCAGAATGTACTAGAACTGTAATATTTTTAAATTTACCATCTTTGTTTACATTCTGGTGTTTACATTCTTTTCATTATACTACATTCTGGTGATCAATAAATGAATAAATAAATGAATTGAATTACACACGCAGGCCAATCGCCGTGTTGCCGTCGCTGGCGAAAATACTCGAGCGCATAATGTACAGCAGACTAACAGCTTACCTTGAAAAAAAAAACAATTTATTATCGTCTTCTCAGTAAGGTTTTCGAGCGGGAAAGTCAACAGGCGATGCAGTTCATGAACTCAATGATTATATTTTTAGGTAGGAAAACCCTAATCAGATAAAACAGACAACACCAATTTTACAAATCTAATTCTAAGTTAACAAAAGAAATATAACTTTAAATAATTAAATATGTGTGTCTCGCTCGCGATCCCAAGGCAAAAGAAATGAAAAAAAAACGTTTTTTTTTTTTCGAAAGGGTCTACGCTAAGGGTCGGGTTAAGACCGCTGTAGCTAAATCGGACTATAACTAGCCTGGTGGCTAGTTTATTAGGTAAGAGACGATGGGAGGGTTTTACCCTCCCTAACATCACCCGTGTGATGTTCATACCCGATATTGGGGACAGCTACGGGTTGTGAGCTATTATTGTGACAGGAGAGACGCGGGTCTCTCCTGCTAAGGGGTCCGACCCCTTCCTCACTCTCTGAGGAGTGAGGTTGCTCGCGTGCGAGAGCAAAAACTAACGGCGTGCGAGTTATCGCGATAGAAGAGCTCTTGTTTTTGTCGGTATCGGTACTGATAGGGCCGTCCCTCTCCCCTTCCGCGTACGGTCGGGATGACTCGCGCGCGTAAGTCCTAATGTCGATGAGGTTCGCGGTATTGGTAGAGCTCTCTATATCAATGTCGCGGTCGCGGACACTATTTTGAAGTGTACCTATGCTCTAGGATGCGAACTCGGACTGGAGTTCGAGTTCGGTCCCGTGTTAGGGTCGGTCTGTACGTGCGTCGTGGTTATAGCCCAGGGCCTTTAAGATAAGGAGGTTTGGATGATTTTTGCCATTATCAAAGAATCTCTCTACGAGTTCCTTGATATAGGCTTTAATGGTGATGAGCTCGCAGTCTCTATGCAAGTCGATGTTGCGCATGTAATTGGGCTCCTGTTGCCATGCGTAGAAACCGGTTTTGGACTCTCTGCAGTCGGTTCAATTGAGACTCGCTTATTTGTGCGAAAGAGACGCACGCATAAGTGAGTATCGTTCTTATGCAAACTTTATACAATGTAAGCTTATGTCTTAGGGACATTTTGCTTCGCAAATTAATTAGCGGATATAATTTGTAGAGTTCAAATTTCGCTTTACGTAACGTGTTACTGATGTGACTCGAAAACGACATCGACTTGTTTAGTACTACGCCTAAATATTTGACCTGAGTGACCTCTGAGATTATGTTGCCGTGCAGGCTTATAGGGCTAATTAGTTTACGGGGGCAAGTACGCTTCATTGCACTTTTAATATCAAATTGGATGGCGTGACTTTTGTCGGGATTAACTTCGATTCTCCATTTGGAGAACCATTTACCGAGAGCGGTAACTGACTCCTGGAGGGCTTTAGACGCGGTACATGCACGGGATGTGGGAATAATAAAGGGCTGTGTCGTCCGCGAACATAGCTAATTGCACCTTAGCGTGTTTAGGGTGTTTAGCGTGTTTAGGGATGTCACTAGTGTACAGGTTATATAGGGAGGGCGAGAGGACCGAGCCCTGCGGTACTCCGCCCTCCATATATCTTGGCGACGACAGTGCGCCTTCTACGCGGAAATGAAACTTGCTATTTTTGAGAAAATTACTTATTAATTAAACAAGAATATCGGGTATGCCCATTTGATAGAGTTTGTATAACAGTCCGTTATGCCAAATTTTATCAAAAGCTTTTGCAATATCATAGAATACGGCGCATGTCGTCTTTCTGTCGTTTTCTCTAGTAATTATGTACTCCGTTAAGCGGTGTTTGAGCGAGACAGCTGTGCATTTTGCGGAAGGCAAACTGCTCGTTTGGAAGGAGTTTTTTGTCGGTTATGACGTCATTGAGACGCCTTTTAATTACTCTTTCATAGACTTTACTAAGGGAGCTAATGAGACTAATTGATCGGTAGCCAGGTGCCTTCCGGGGTTTCCCCGGTTTGTGGATACCTATGACAATAGCTACTTTCCAAATGTCTGGAAATGAACATCCTACTAAGAGGGCGTTAAAGATGTTCACTAGGAGTTGAATTAGCTCGGACGGTAACATTTTAAGTGTTTTGTTTGAAATACCGTCCAGACCTGGGACCTTTTTGTCATTCATACACTTAATAATGTCATTGACCTCCTCCGAGTCCACCATCTTCACCCTATCGTCATCAGGTGGCCTCGAGAGTCGGCTGTTGACCTCGCTATTCACTAATCTAAGGTGCTCGGGATCAATCGGGAGAGTACTCGGCCGGCACTGTTGTTCGAAATCATCAGCTAGGCATTCGGCCTTGTCTATGTCCTCGAAAGCAGGAGGACGATTTGGTCTGTCTAGCGGAGGCATGTCGCTCTCCATGTTATTTTTGAGGGCCTTCGCGAGTGGCCAGTACGCCACGTGTGACGGTTCTAAATAACTGAGAAGTCGATCCCAACTCTCGGCTTTGTGCTGTTTGATCTTAAACTTTACTTCCCTCTCGTAGTGACGGAGGGCTTTCCTCCACTCTTCCGACGGGTAGCGATCATATGTGCGTTTGGCCGCATTCCGGAGTCTGATGGACTCCTTTATGTCCTCAGGGAGGGGCCAACGGCCCTTGGAGGTCGTTGGCACCTCCCTAGATTAGTTTTCTATGGTCGCTACCAGGTGATCGGTCAAGTGGGAGGCGGCCTCTATGGCTGTCTCTTTACTATCTATAGAATCGGGAATTTTATCGAGGTGACTAGATTGGAGGACTTTAATGTTCTCCGCTAATAATTTATAGTCTACTATCTTCCTAGTACTAGAATTATTAGGGGTTAAAGTCTTATTTACACTTGGTAGTCACCAAGTGTAATCGTAACCCGTCTGTGGTCCGAGTTAAGCTCGTGGAGAGTCTCAATATAGATATTAAGAGAAATATTTTTGACTAAAGCTATGTCTATCGTACACTAGGATCGCGTATGACACGGTTCATGTTTTCATTGGTGTCATAGCGAGTGTGGTCAGTGGGAGCCAATAGTACAAAATTAAGTGTATCTGTTAAACTACAAAGAATGATGCCTTTTCTATTGTTACGTACGTTACCCCACTCAGTGTGTTTGCAGTTTAGGTCACCGGCAATGATGACGGCGTTGCCTAAGTTAAATAGCGATTGTAGATCGCTAGAATGTAGTTCTTTGTTGCACGCTAAGTACGTGCTTACTATTACAATAGGTCCGTGACCGGGCATGCTAATGTGGCAAATAGATGTCTCTAAAGTTAACAATGGTGGTGGCTCTAAGGGAATACAATGCAAGGATTTTTTATAGTAGATAAGAGTACCTCCGAGTCGGGATCGAGTTCTATCGTTTCTAATTATTATGTAGTTTGCTATTTTTGGGCTCCTAATACTAGGTTTTAAGAACCTCTCCTGTACTAGAAGAATGTCGACATTTTGGCTGCTTACAAAATCGCGAATTTCGCTTATGTTATTCCTAATGCCGTTCGTATTGAACGACACTACGCGTAACGAGTGCGGCTTTATCCTTCCCGAAGGCTTCATTATTTACAGTCGGGGGAGAGCGCCTTGGTCTGACGGATCAAGACCTGATGGTCTGACAAAGCTTGGATGCGGTCTGTGGCCGACCCTTTTAGCTTTGTCGCTAAAATAGAAAGCTCGATCGGGTCAATAGGCCCGATGTTGCTAAAGAACTGCGTGACGAAAGACAGGTCTGCAGTGAAACTGGGGGTCGCGGGGGGGGGGCATGGCCTTAGGCACTTTGAGCGCGGAGGACATGGCCTTATTTGGGAGAGCGGCGAAAACCGCTAACTCCGAACTACTATTCTGCGTGGGCTTGAACCATGCAGATTGGGAGGGTAGGGGGGCAGGGACGCTGTTTGGGGGGGGACCTTTCGTATGTGGTGCAGTGCGCTTTCTTACTTTGGGTGCTTTTTTGCACCCTCTGTAATTGGCGGGGTGTCCTTGGGACTTACAGAGAACACAGCTGGGGGGTTCGGACTCCTCAGCTGGGCTCTATGAGGGATGCCCGTAAAGTGACAGATGGCTCGGATATTGAAGATATCCTTACCCTCTGGCGTAAGAGGAAGTGTTACAAGTACCATGTTGTACTCGTGTTTTTTAATCGGATGGTACATACGATGTTCCTCTATGGCGGGATAACCCTGGGACTGGATGTCCATGAGTACCTCTATTGTGGAGAGCCACTTATCGACACCGGTAATGACGACGCGCAGAAGGCGCTCGTCTTCAAGGGCATAGGTGTGGTAACCTATGTTTTTGGTGCGTAGGAACGCGGTGAGGAGGCGGTGATCCTCCGAAATCTTTACTTGGACTTTTATACCTATGGGGGTTATATGAGCAGAATAGTAACGAAGCTTATGCTCGTTAAACGCTGCGCTAATGACGTTTCATTTTGCCTTCTCCTGCATGATTACAGGAGGAGGCATTTTAGGAGAACGGACGGTCTGAAAGGCCTGAGGGGCCCGGGAGGCCTGGGGCCTAGGAGGCCGGAAGGGCCTGGGAGGCCGGAAGGTCCTGGGAGGACCGGGGGACCTGAGAGGCCAGAGGGGCCTGGGTGGTCAGAGGGGCCTGGGAGGCCAGAAGGGCCGGGAGGGCCGGTGGGGTTACGGGGGCCGCGGCGCCATGAGCCTGCACGGTTTTCCTGCTTTTAACGACCGATTTAGTCGGGGAGGATAAGACTGGAGAGGAGGTGTCCTCTGGGCGCTTCTTCTTCTTGGTCTTCTTGTATTAGACGGTAATGAACTCGCCTCGTTCACTACGGTCGGATTCTTGCTCCGAGCAAGACATCTCTGAGGGAGATGATTGGGCTTCTACCGGTATCAGGACGACGTCGCTATCGGGCGACGGCGGTGAGTCTAGGTCATGGGAGGTTACGAAGCGATCCCGTTTTGCCGCGCCGTCTGGGAATTCGTTCTTAAGGAACGTCAGGAACTTCCTGATTAAGGCGTCTGCCATAATTAGGAAGTTTTATCCTGATTGTTGGGGATTCTGCAATCTAATTATTAAATGGTTGGGGGTACAGGGGAGGTGTGTAGGGAGGAAAACTCCTCGTGTAGTGTGTCTAAACGTGTCACGGTACTTACAATTGTTCCTCGGGCGGCTGGAACACACTCACGGCTGACGACGGAACGAGCGCAGCTGTTCATCGGACGGTGTCCGAAAACAGAATCGCGAGTGGTTAGAGAAGGAGACTCTTCTCACGCGCCGGGCCCCTGAAAAGGGCCTTGGGCGGGGAACCAATGCCAGGGGCTAGAACCCCTCTAATTGGGGTGGGATGACGCGCTCAGCACGAGTACTGGGCGCATTTAGTCAATTTTTTGGGAAGACCCCCCGCGGCAGAACGCGGGGGAAACCCGTGGGAGATCAAAGTAACAATTTAGAGTGACGGATTGCCAAAACCAGGCACGACCAGGATCGGCGGTCGGCTCCAAGCGACGCGTGGGGGTCCCGACCCGGAGGCCGAGAAACATGTTTGGGACCACTCCCTCACGCGCCGCGTTTGCCGGACCGTGGACACAAGCGACCTGGGGAAAGGGTGGGAGTTGTTAAAACTTCCGAGCCCCGACCTTTTGTGTCGGGGGGGAAGGTACGCCACGGTGACGACGGGGTGGCAATAGGGCTGCCACTCGTCAGGCACCGGACGAGTAAAGACGAGTTACACCGGCATCTGGTTTGCCGGTGTAAGGAAAGGTAGGGGGGATGCGATCCCACGATGTGAGTGTGGCGCGGCTGCACCAGGGCGCAACGTTGCGCTTGGGGGGGCGCATCAACGCGCCGTAACTCCTCCTCTTCGGGGGTGGCTGGGCGGGCGGCGTGGCTCCGCTGGGTCCTCTGATGGGATGGCATCCCTTGGCAGGCGGTGGCGGTCGGGCGGGCGGGCATGCCACGGCGCCAGGTCGGTCAACTCGACCAGGCGCAAGGCATCCGCTCGCGCGAACAGCTTCGCAGAGAGCTGGGCCACAAAGGCCTCCACGCTCTCCACCCTGAGGTCCCTCGCTATGGTGGTGTTGCGGACGTACCACGGTGCGTCCGCAATGCGGCGTAGCACCCGGTTTTGGACTCTCTGCAACAACCCTTTCTGGGGTGCAAAGAGCAAGTGGTGCCACGCGGGTGCCGCGTACGTAAGGTGGGACCGTACGTACGTCTTGTAGAGGGCGATGCGCATCCTCAGGGGGATCTGCGGGGACGCGTAGGCGGGCGCAGCTGAGCTACCGCCGAGTTCGCCTTCGCCACCGCCGATGAACACTGGGCGACCATGGATAAGCGGTCAATGATGACCCCTGAGGTACTTCGCCGTCTTACCATGATACCCCATGGGATTGCGGCGTCTCCGATCTTCAGAGGAGCCGGAAAACTTGTTCTCGTAGAGACGGCAAGCGCCTGGGACTTACCTGCATTTACAGATAGTCTCCATTTGCTCAGCCAGTCCGGTAGAAGCTCCAGCATCCTCTGAAGTTTTATGACGGCGTGGTCCCTATTTAGCGAGCTGGCGATGTAGGGTGTATCATCAGCGTACAGCGCCGCGGTGGTACCAGGATATGTAGGCACGTTGCTGGCGTAGAGGTTGTACAGCCCTGGGGAGAGCACACTACCTTGTGGTACGCCAGCGGTGATGGGGCGCTCGCCGGAGAGGGCTCCGTCAACGCGCACCTTAAAGATCCTAGCGGAGAGAAAAGAGACCACAAGCCTTACCATAGGGGGAGGTACGTAGGAGTAGGAAAACCTTTACCTCCTCGGAGACCATTTGGGCGTGTTCCGTTGCGGTCATAGGCAGCGGCGAGAATTGGCGTTCTAGGTGTTCGGCATGAATTCTGCTCTGTCCTCTGCACGGTACTTGAGGTTGCGGTCCGGGTGGAGCAGGGAGCGAACGGGGGCGGTGGCTCTGGTGAGGGTGCGGCAGAAGCGGTGAATCCGCTTAAAAAAAAGTGATAGACCAGCCGGCGGAGCGGCTACAACAGGGGGGAGGGGAGGGCGAGGGGCTCGAACTCCGAGTCCGTGGCGGCAGTGGAGGTCGCACCGGATTTGGCCCTCTTTTTAGTCCTGGTCCGTTTCCGCTGCTTCCGAGCAGATGAGGGAGGGGCGGCGGAAGCGGCGGGGCGGGGAGTAGGGTCGTTGGCCTGCGCCATTAGAGATGTGGCGGTGGGCGGCGGCGGGGGAACCTCTCTTTCGGTAATTGTAGGGGCGTGACTTACCCTATTCGTGGTCCGAGTTGTGCGGGCAATGGGGCCCGCGTGACGGTTTCTGGCCTCCCGTCGGAAGATCGGGCAGTTCCGACTGTTGGCAGGGTGAGACCCCTTGCAGTTTATGCAAGTGGGCTGGTCGGTCGCAGGTCGGGGGTAGGCGGAGGCGGCGTGCTCCTCGCCGCATCTGACGCACGCCAGCTTGCGGTGGCAGTTCCGGCTGGAGTGCCTAAACTGCTGTCAGCGGTGGCACTGGGCGAGGCCATTCTTCCCACGCCAGGCTTCCACCTGCAAATTTAATATTTCGGTTACCTGGTAGATGCCTGGTACCAGGTTCGGGGTGCGCTTTAGCAAACCGAAGTAGGAGCACCCGGGGCGGTCCTTCCTGGCGAGGATTCGGGACACGTGCTCTACTTCGAAACCTTTGGTGGAGAGATTCGCTGCTATCTCCTCGGTGGGCGTGTTGACCGGTAGGCCGTGTATGCCTACCTTTAGTCCGCGGTCCTGGGGCAGCGCGTACGAGTACCAGCTGACCTGAGTGGACTCGCTCAGGTCAGCCAGGTACCGCTGCACACACCGATACTCCTTCTCGCTGTGTGGGGAGAACCTTACCCCCAGGCCGTACGGCTTGGCATGCGGGGGGTGCCCCAGGAGGTCCTTGAGGCGGTGGAAGTGGCTAATCCAGTCCTCCAACATCTCCATGATGAGTGGAGGGCACCGGGGGGCTGGTTTCGGCGGCGGCGTGGTCACGTTCGCTGCGGGAGTGGCCGAGGTTACCGTAGTCGTATCCATCGACGAGGGGTCCTTCGAGGTAGAGGCCACGGGGGATCCAGATGGCCGGCGGCAAGACGTCTGATGACACCTCCTGTCGCTGCCGTTTGCTGACCTGCCGTTTGCTGACCTGCACGAGAGGGGCAGGGGGCGGGGGCATGATGCTCGACGAGGGGGCCGGTGCGGGGGCCCTCGAAGCAGGGACACTTACCGCATGGCGGTCCTCTTGCGGCGGTGATGCCGGCCGCCACGGTGACGCGTTGCAATTGAAAAATTATAATTAAATTAAGCGTGTTTTAAAGATAATAAATGAACTTACTGGTGAAAAGTCACTCCTTGACTTTTACTTATGTTTTAGTTGTTTGAACAGTATCTCAATGCACACGAAGGCATAATTTAAAAAACAAAACTTCACTCAAACGTGTCACGTTGCAGCAAGCGCTCGGCACAGACTAAGTGAGTTGGAGTGCGCGCGTTCTAACTCGTGTTACAAACAATCGAGTTGAGGCGTCACACCCTTGGTCATTTTAGGCTATTATTTTATTTATTAATTGTATTTTGCTGCAACTGTAATCACGCTATCGACGAAACCGAATTATTTTCATACATTTTTCCAGTAATATGTTACAGAAATCATTTCTCTTTGTTTTATAGTAATTGTCTTTAGATTTTATCAACCATAGTGGCTCTCAAGTTTTAAATAGTTCAATGAACTATAATAAATTTCCTTAGACCAAGTGCCATTTTTAGGGTTACGTACCCAAAGGGTTAAAACCGGACCGGACTATTACTGAGACTTTGCTGTTCGTCTGTCTGTCGCCAAGCTGTATGTTAACCTCCTTACACCGTGATAGGTCGACAGTTAAAATTGTAAAAATTAAAAAAATGTATGATGTATGTATTTCTATTGCCGTTATAATAACAAATACTAAAAACAGAATAAAATAAAAATTTGAGGCTCACATACAACAAACGTGATTTTTTCCGTTTAGTACGGAACTCATCTTGCCGACTCGCACTTGAGCGGTTGTATTTTACACTCGAATTTTATTACCGTCCAGTCCAATTTTATCCGTTCAGTCCATCCGTACAGGTCAGAAATCAGAATAAATGTTGCCAACTTAGTTGTTTTACAAAGTCTTACTACTAAATTTTGTATTTTATTTTTTTATTACTAACAACTAAATTCCTTAGTAGGAATTTAGTTGTTAGTAATAATAATTATTAATAATAATTCCTACTAAATTCCTTAGTAGGAATTTAGTTGTTAGTAATGGTTTTGTAGAAAATAGCTAGACAGTAATCATAATATGCTATAATGCTATTATGACACCTTATCATAATAGCACATAGTAGCACGCATCCGTAAGTCACTTAAAACTACCGATTTAATTTCTATATACGTAATATTTTCTACTATATATTTTTAATTTAACGGTTAAATATTAAAACTGAAAATGTATGTATGTTTGTAAACACAAAATCCCTAAAAAAACTTTTAGGGATTCCTAAGTTGAGTAGGCTTTTTCATAGTTATCGGTACTCTTTTAGTAGTTTTTAGTAGAAAACGACGCGAGTTTAGTAGTTTCGCAAAAACAGAGTTGGAAACACTGGAACGAATCACTTCAGTTCATACGGCCGACTGATGCTATTTCGAAATTGCACACATGATTTTGCATCCGTTCAGGCCGAACTGAAGGAAAACCGTTTATGGGGCCCCTTAACGACCTGTGTACGCTCAACCTACGTCACGGGAAAATAATCATCTTTGCAGATGACACGGACCTCTTGTTCCACTCAGACACTGGGACTGACGTTTACAAAATGGCCCAAAGTGGATTCGATTGTGTATCGAAATTGCTACGTAACAACATCCTGACGCTCAATGCTCAGAAAATAAAATACATCTCATTTTCGATACGAAACACCCATCCTACGACTTCATCACACATCGTCACTGCACACATATGCTCTAACCCCTATATTGCGCAATGTGCATGTCAACCTATAGAAAGGCTAACTACCAAATACTTAGGAGTTGTTCAACCTTAACTTCCATCCACACATAGATATCAATTCACGAATAAGAAATTTAAATCCAATATCTAAGAACCTAAGAGAGGTGGCGGACTAAGGAAGATGATCTACTACACCCTCTGTCAGTCTCTGCTCACATAATATGGCATCACAACGCGGGGCGCTACACCACCATGTTACAGTTAGAGCGAGCGCAGCGGGCTATCCTTAAGGTTTCCTACTCCTTGCCGTTCAGATACCCTCCTGCAGATCTCTACAAAGAGATCAAAGTTTTAACGGTGCGACAATTATTTATATCCCACACAGTCCTTAAACAACAAAGTCTCCTCACTTATAATCTGTCTTCCCTCCTTAACAAAAGACACTATCCTGACACCACCGGACTCCACATCCATATCCGCTTCACCAATCGTTTCTTCTGTTTCATTGGAAGATATATATATATATATACAAAAAAATCAGTAAAGTATTAAACAATTACCCCCTTATAAAATCAGCATATCAAAATCAATTGACCGAATGGCTGTTGACATTTAACTATGAAAACACAAAAAAACTAATCACAATTATTGCTGACTAACGAAAATTAGCTTACACACTCACGCACACACACGCATACACACACAATTCTCTAACATAATCGTCACACAACATCAGCAAAAAAATAACATACTATGATATTACGTTTGTCTGCTCTATTGTAAAAAATTAATAGTGATGTTACAGATCCTGCAATCTACAGTTGTGTGAGTGACCATATCTGTCCTCGCGTCAATGTAGGCGTGAGAGTGACCGTGCGTGCGTACTGTTAGCAAAAATAAATTCATTAATTTAAGTTATGAATTTCGCTCATTTTTATATTTTAAATACGTATTTATAAGCAGGATGATGTGGTCAAAATGAAAAAAAAAATCGTTAAAGGAGTTCTGTTTATTTGATTTAGTAATAAAAAATAATGTACGGGTAAAAACTTAAAAATAAACATAATCCTACGCGACACAAAATAAAAAGCTAGTAATAAATTATAATTAATTGGAATAACTATTTTCATCAAATATTTCTACACTGTCACTGTCATCATGACTGTCATCATTACTGTCATATTCATTATCATCGACATTTATAATAAATTGGAAATCACAGTTGAAATATTTCATGTATTCTTTTTAAATTTTTTCGACGTGCTTGCATGTATTTCGCCAGGTGGTTTGGTCTACATTACTTATGCACTCATCGATCAAACTTTGAACAACGGTCATGTTTTGTCCTGTTTCTTGAGGCAATTCTATTTTTTAGAATACCCCATATATTTTCAATCGGATTGAGCTCTGGGTGATACGGAGGGTCTTAAGATTTCAAAACCTTTTCTTCTTATAAATTCGTCTATTTTAAATGTTATAAAACGCTCCTTATTCTTTTTGATCAAATCATATAGTTCAATTCTTTTTAAACTATTATCATACGAGATGCAGTTCTCTGTCAGCCACTGTTGCATTTCACCTTTAGTGGATTTAGAGGTCGGTATTTTGCTGCTTCGAGTATTATGATAAGAAGCGTTGTCCATAACAATAACTGACTTCTCGGGTAAGTTTGGCAATAACTTTTCATTAAGCCATTTTGCATAGTTATCATAATTCATATTAGAGTGATAATCTCCTGCTGTAGATGCCGCTTTGTAGACCAGCGAAGCATTAGGCACGAAACCATCGCTGCTACCTGCGTGCACTATAATAAATCGGCTTCCTGTGCTCACTTTCTTTGAAAACTGTGTATTGCCCTTAGGACCTTTTTTTCGACACAACCAGGTATTTTGCCGCACGTGGGAAGTCAAAACATATGTTTCGCCTGTATACATAATAGGACCTTCGGAACGGTATTGAAAAATTTTTTTTAGAAAATTGTAACGCCAAAGTTGAATTTCATGTCTTTCTTGTAATTGTTCTCTGTTGTTCCAAATTTTTCTCCATATGTAGCCTAATTTCTGTAGTACCGAACGTAATGTGTTTAAGCATCCATCAAACCCAATATTTTCTCTCAAAACTGATCGCAATTTTGACAATGTTGGTATTTCCTTTTCCACAATATGGAAATTTTGCATGGTAGTACGAATAATTCCAAGATTCATGTTGTCTAAATCAAATTTGTTATTTCTTTTACGTCGTTTTTTCATAGGAGAAGTTAAACTTGTAGAAGAAGATGGCAGTTATTTCTCCTCTTTTAAAATTGTTGTAACAGTCCGTTCACTAATCCATGTAGCCTCAGCGGTACGTTTTCGTATGTTAGCCAAAGGACTCAAATCACAATTATCCATATTGTTCGCTTTCATAAAATTATACTCTTCTTGAAGAAAGTAATACACGCGGGCAATAATGGCGCGCCCCTGGAAACAATATTGAGACCGTTAGACTAATTACTTACATAATATCTTTAGTACCTGGGTGACCGAGCTCATGACATGTCATAACAAGAAAAATATATATTGAGTTGATTTTAATAAATAAAAATAAAACTTACCTCGCTATGAATTACTTTGCGCTTTCTTTCACTTTTGGGATTTGACATGCTGACCGTACTTCGTAAACAATAGCAACGTGAAAACAATAAGCACAAGTGACTCGAACGATGGCTCGCTCGCTACTGACCGCTCCGTCAGGTACGCACACTAACGAAAAAAATTTTGTAACTACAAATAAAGGCTACGCGCGCTCGTAGAGTGCAAGAACTGTACCTGGGACGGAGGCCTGGTGTCCTGAAGACAGGTTGACGCCTAGTTTAGACACCAGTCTCCCACAAAATCTGTGCTAAATACAACTGTACAATAATTGTTGTAATATTGTTCTTGTGCCGAGTTTTTTTTTTTTTTTCCTGACTGACTGATCACCGCACAGCCTTAACCGCCGATCGTAGCGACCTGAAACTTGGAGGGTGTGTTCGTATTCGTATTCGTATTACGTACTCATCCGATAGCTAAGTTATTTTCCAAAATTCTGTTCTATTCGCTAAAGGGGTGAAATTTTGTATAAACATTGTTTAAAAGGATTGATATTTTTGACTCTTTTGTCTGACTGTTTGTTCTGGATAATCTCTGTAACACTTGACCAATTTTAACGGCACTTTCACTGGAAGATAGCATTCTGATAATGTTATAAGAAGTAACTTAGGCTACTTTAATTTTAGATTTCGATTAAAACACAAGCCGAACGCTTAGGAAGATCGTGCCTCTCTATCGCTCGCTCCGCGCTCTCGTTTGCACGCTCGGCTCAGGCGGAATGTGACTCAGGCGGAACGTGACAATCAGGCGGAACGTGACAATTTTTCGTGCGTGCAGCCGGCGTTCATCGATTTATGAGACGTTATGACACGTCATCATAATTTTTTATTTTAGATTTCAATATTTTTAAAGGACCTTTTTATTAATACGTGCGTCACCGAGTCGGGGGACGCATATGACGGACGTACTCGGCCGCGATGTGAAGATGATGGGAGGTCACTAAAATGAGTCTATAAGTATAATTGGTAGGTTATCACATTTAAACACCACAATAAATGTTTAAATAGAAGGAGAGTGTGAGATGCCACAGTAATAGAAAGTACATAAAACACAACAGCTGACCGCGACATCAAGATCGCGAACTTAAATTTCGGCACACGAGCGTCACTAGTTTCGTGTATCTATAAAGAAATCGATCTGGCGGGCGGCCGCGCGGCGCTCAGCTCAGTTCAGCTCATCTCAGAAAAATAGGGTTCCGTTTCCAATCTTTGTATGCAAACTAAGTTGCGTACGTCTTATCTCAATGATGTCTATCCATCCATCCATCTATAAGTCCATCCAAATTATACAAATATAATTAATTATATTATACAGTATAATCGGAAGTAGATGACCCAAGCATATAGAAACACCAGGATTTAAAAAAGTCTCATATATTTTATAATATTTATATCTTATCTCATTATTATTATTATAAATAACCTAAACATTAATAATAACTTTTTTCTATAGTCTTTTAAGTTTCTTGTAGTTTAGTTTTCTTTTTTAGGTATTTTTTTTCTTTCTTTCTTTTAGTTTGTAGATAATTATAAGTAGGTTAGTTATTGTTATGTTATCTGTTTAAATGTTATTATTATGTTTGTGAATAAAATTTATACTTATAAAAAAATACATAATAACTAACATATTGATAAACTTAAAGAAGATAAGAAACATTAATGATACCTACAGAAACACCAGGATTAAAAAAGTCTCATAATATTAAAAAGTGTTTTTAAAAAAAACTATATCTAGGGTAATAACAGGAATTAATAAAAATGAAATTATTTTGCACAATATAAAAAATATAGAAGTGGGCAACATTAATCTTAATTTGCACAAATGACAATGTTTACAAATTTAAAAATTAAATAATTATATAATTACCCTTTAAAAAATACACAGTAAAATTTTACATGTAATTTTAAATCTGTGATAAACTTTTAAACTGATATCAGGTATAGAACAAGATTTATAACCACAAATATCGGAACCGGCAGTGCAATTTACAAAATGTAAAACGCTAAATATGTACCACAGAGTACTTTTTTATATATGTACAGTGAAAAATGTGTAAAGTTGTTTATTGTAAGATATATATACATTTCCACCAAACTCCGCTTACAAGCAGTGTGTACGGTAATTGATTACAAAATATACCTTAAACATTACAGGTGAGGCATGGAAGGACATGAGAACCACCCTGTCTCCAGCGTTCACCAGCTCAAAGATGAAGATGATGATGCCTTTCATGGTCAACATAACTTCCAACGTCATAGAATATCTCAAAAGTAAGTCTTCTACAAAAAAGTAAATAATAATAAAATAATATAATATCTATGGACGTTTTCACATCATGCCAATCTGGTCCCAGACAACGGAAATATATTTGATGCGTTTATACTATACATATATTAAAGATTTTTGTTATATTATACATATCCATGACCCAGGAACACAGATAACCTTTTCTTCCTTTGGCGGGATTCGAACCCGCGACCTCCGGCTTAAGCGCCGACACGCTAATGAACGGTACATTGTACACTGAACGGCAGAGGTAACTGGAACAAATTAACATACTTCTGAACTTAGTCATGCTATTTATAGATGGTAAGGAAGGACGAGACCATGTAAATATAATAAGAACAATAATATTGGTCGACCATATTGATATTAATTAGTCAAGTTTTTGATTAATTTAAATATTGATTTAAATTAATCAAAATTTCCTAATATGACTAATAAAAATAAAACCTTTCTTTCAACAGATCATACAGATGAAGACATTGACATTGAGAATTTGGTGCGCCGCTACACCAATGACGTCATCGCTTCTAACGCCTTCGGAGTACAAGTCAACTCCGTGGTGGATGAAGACAATGAGTTCTATAGAACTGGCCAAGATATGTTCGCGTTTGGACTCCGACAGAATGTATTTTTTTTCTTATCTCTTGCATTCCCTAAACTTGCAAAGGTAAGCTTCATAGACGTATTCCTTTTGCCTTTTAAGATAGATGAAAATATGTGTTAAAACACAGACATGAAGAACTAAATTAACACTATATGCTAATTAATATTAATTACAGAAACTAGGCATCAGCTTGTTTCCAAGTCGAATAAGTAACTTCTTCACGAACCTAGTCAACGAAACAATTGCCTATAGAGAAAAAAATAACGTTGTGAGGCCAGATATGATACAACTCTTAATAGACGCGGCTAAAGGTACAAATCTTTTATTGAAAAAATTGGGAAGAAAACTATTGCGTGAGTTTAATACCAATTTTTATATTTTAGGTACACTAAAGGCACAGAACGATGAAATTGAAACAAAAAAAGAGCCAAAAAAGGTTACAAGACGTAAGTATACTTTAACGGTAAATAATGATTTTTTTAAATTGGATTATCTTCTTGAAGTAAAAAGTCACAAGTTTCTTGTGTTGTTTTTAATCCAGAATGGTCTAGGAACAATCTAATGGGCCAGGTATTCATATTTTTTGCTGCTGGCTTCGAGAGTTCTGCCACCACAGTTGGCATGACTATCCATGAGTTAGCAATCAACCCAGACGTTCAAGAGAAATTGTACCAGGAGATCAAAGAAAATCAGGAGCAACATCAAGAACTAACGTTTGATAACATACCATCCCTGAAATATTTAGAATGCGTCGTAAATGGTAAATACAAAGATTTGAGTAAAGTTACGACACAAAATTTTCTTCTCCCTGATTTTCTTTTAAATTCCGATATTTTTTACTTCAAGAATGCTTGAGGAAATGGTCTCCAGCACTGATAATGGATAGAGAATGTACAAAGCCCTATGAACTGCCTCCTCCACGAGAAGGCGCGAAGGCTCTTAAGGTATGACTGTATTATTAAACGATTTTGCAAACTATTTTGTGTTAAATATTGAATAACACAAAATTGTTTGCAAAATCTTATTTCATAGTAAAAACTCTATTGCATTAGGTAATATGTAGGTATATTAAATGGTCATATGTTTGAGCAAGTTCTCAATGAGCAAAATACTCGCAAGTTCATTTACAGGTCAGACATGGCGGTTCCCTTGACTGCTATCAAGAACAGAAAAACTTCACTTAGTTACTGTCACTTTTAAAAAAACGCTGCGCTATTGTACTAGGACTACAGCTTTACATCAATACTTTCGAAGAGAATTGTCAAAAAACTCAAAAATGGGTAACTTAACTCACTCTTAATAATGAAATTCCAGCTGAAACCCGGTGACATCGTTTACAACATGGTGAACAGTATCCACATGGATCCCAATTACTTCCCCAACCCAGAAGTATTCGATCCGGACAGATTCCGTGATGACAAGAGACACATCCAACCATTCACGTTCATGCCCTTCGGAATGGGACCCAGGAACTGTATTGGTATTTAACTCAAATTATTATATCCTTTAAGGCTAATTAAAGTTAATTTTCTTTTGTACATTTTGTCAATCGTAATATTGTCAGTTAGTGGGGCAAAATAGTATATGGGTGAAGATTGCCAAAGTCATACAAAAATGACGACTCTATTGACTCCGGAGGAAAAATAAATTCTTCCCTCAACTAACCTTATTACAAAAACCGGCTACATGCGAGTGGGACTCGTGCACGTAGGGTCCCGTACCATTTTATCAATATTTTACAAATTCACATATTATTTCGATATTTTCGTACGAAGTTTCCCAAGTAAGCGCTTTTTTCAAGTCTCTCAATGTTTTTAAAAGACCTATCTAATGATGCCTCCTGCTCACGCAATGGGATAGACGCTGGAAAATAAAACATGACCACTTGACATGTAAGGTACCTAACCTAACAAATATTATTTTTCGTGATTATATTTTAGCACTTTGTCGACGTACTAAATAGGTACACATGTCCATGCAAAGTTTCATATCTCTATCACTAACTGTTTGGACGGTAAGCCGAAGACGGACGGACGGACATGACGAAGCCACAAGGGTTTCCGAGACGTAATCTACGGAACCCTAAAAAAGCCAATGTTCTGTTGCTAGATATCAAGCCTTTGATGTGTTTATGGAAATCATTGGACACAAATACTCATTAAATAACTCATCAGCTGATGTTTTGACCCAAGAAAATTTACGCGCAAACGCTAAAGCTTAATGTTATTGACTGTTATGACCATTTTCAGGATTAAGGTTCGCATATTTAGAGGTGAAAGTGATATTATACTACTTGGTTCTGAACTTCAAAATACTAAAGGGCCCGAAAACGACGGATCCGATCCAGTTGAGGCCACACAACTTCAATGTCAATGCTCTAGGTGGAAGCTGGGTGCGCTTTGAGGCTAGGATGTAGATATTTTTTTCTAGACATGCTAAAGTGATCTAGAAGAAAATACAAGAACATATGTATTTCTACTTTTTTTTTTATATTCGCAAAGATATTTGAGGTAAAAGTAAGTAAGTTGCTGTTAGAATAGAAAAATTGAGGGTTATACGCATTTCGATGTCAAATCATGAAATTCTGAAGTTCATGAAGTTCTCTAACAAACACTGCGATACGAGAATTTTATATAAGATGTTATAACTAAGTATAAAATTAATTTGACAAAATAAGTATTAGGGCGCGACTCCTGCTCATGTTTTTTCTAAACACTACACAGAAAACATGGAACAAAAATATTTGTTATCATACACAAGCTGTGTTATCATACACGAGTTCCGATGAGGAAGACGTACTCGCAGTTTAAACGATTGCATAATATGCAGTAACTATCTGGGAGAAAACACAGATTTCGAGTTAGGCATTATTTATTGACCCGTAATTTTAATATTTATCAGGAGTTACGAATAGAAGATCGATTCGAGATTGATAATTTCTTCCGTATTTCTATGTATAATGGTCATGTGAGTGGTGTGACAGTTGTTATGAAATGAAACATCCCTTCCCGTCTCTACCCGCGCGGGGAAAGTATTCCGTCCGTCTCGGAAGACAAAAATATTGTGTATGCGTACACAAATGTGTATAGCCACGCACCAATGTATCGATGTTTTTGTGTAATGTTACGAAAAACCACGAGCAGGAGACGCGCCTTTACACAAACAAACTGTAAATACATTATAAAATAAATATAAAATTTTGACATTTGTTTTTTGTTTTATTTCACATGTTACTTGAGTTTGTCTATGAATTTTATTATTCAAAAGTGGTAGTCTTTTGTTTATTTTTATATCTACAGATTACATTAAATACCTAATAATAAAGGAATTGCAGGAATTTTGTAGGTTTCATCAAATAATGATGTTAAATTATATTACAATAAATTCAACAATTAGATTATTTTCTAAATTGGCTGCTAATAAAATAAAAGGCAAACCGCAAATTGCTATTTCAATTTGTACATATTGACGTTACATTTTAGACAGTATAAAAATTACAACAGCTTAAATGTTAACGACTCTCAAATATCAGTCTATTATATTGATACTTTAACTATATACAATCAATTCTTACAAAATTATCCATTAGACGACACATGTGGTTCAGTGGTCAGCGCGTTGGCGCTTAAATATATGTACTGTATAAAAATATTAAATATACTTCCCGCTGTCTCGTACCTGTAATACAAGTTCTTCGGGTACTGAGCACGGGGCCAGATTGACGTGGTGAGAAGCGTCCGTAGATATTATTGTAGACGAAACGATACATGACACGGCGCTGCATTTTTAAGATAGCTATTCAAAATTAAAGCTTATTCATTTTATTAGAAGATAATTACACGTTTTATTGTAACTTTGCGCGGTGCGATAAAGCATATCGCATATCGCAATCGCATCAAAATCATCAACATAGTATTGGTATCTTCGCCGTCTGGCGTCAGCCTTTAAGACAGCGATGAGACCGACTTATTCTAATAATTATCCTTTATCCTTTTTTTCCGCTTTCGGGTAAAAAGAGCAACAAACAAAGAAATAAATTTTAATTAATACAATTAAATATTTCAAAACAAAGAGTATAAACATCCTGAAAATTATATCAAAACTAAACAAAAGTAACTTTTGGAGCTCCGTCATTCAAAATTCGCCTGAAGTTAGTGCTTAGTTGTTCAGCTATGTATAGGTTAATTATAAGTCTGAGCTAATTAAATCATCAGGCTTGCAGCCTTGAACCACTTCGCCTTCGAGTTCTGATTTTAACGAAAAACTAATGTAAAAATTACAATTTTAGTTGCGCAATAACAAAATTCTACAAATAAATAAAATTGGAGTGTCTTTTTGTAATTTTAAAACAGCCTTTCATTTTATGCATATGAAAATATATACGGTACTTAGGTACCTACAAAAAATCTAAATTTTAAAAATCTTTTGTCTGTCCGTCTGCCTGTCTGTCTAGCTAATCTCTGAAACGGCTGGACCGAATTTCACGGGACTTTCACTGGCAGATAGCTGATGTTATAAGGCGTAACATAGGCTACTTTATCTAAGGTTTTCTTAAAAAAATAGATTTCCGTTTCCTTTTGTTCTACGAAACGAAGTTGTGGGCACCAGCTAGTCCTACTCATACTAATAAAAAAATTTGAAAAATTGTGAGTATTGATGGATGTTTGTTACTCTTTCACGCAAAAACTACTGAACGGATTTAAATGAAATTTGGTATGATAGTAGCTTAGGCTCTGGTTTAAAGCATAGGCTACTTTTTATCCCGAAAAAGTACTGTGTTTCCATTGGATACTGTGTTTACGCGAGCGGAGCCGCGGGCAAAAGCTAATCAAATCTAAACGTATCAAATTCGACAAAATTATCCGTTACTTTTTTTTTCATTTATTTTGGCAACAAACAGACTTATAATAACATTACACTTTACATTACATTTTAACAGAAAATAGTTACAATTTAAAGACCCGCAGGGGCCAAAAGTTATTTATTTTTATTTATTTATTATTGCTGTCAACAAGTGACATTTAAATTACTAGCATCATAGTGCGCCATTGTTTTTTGTTTACGTTTAGATGAAATGGAATC
This sequence comes from Phengaris alcon alcon, assembly GCA_037179445.1. Taxonomy (NCBI): domain Eukaryota; kingdom Metazoa; phylum Arthropoda; class Insecta; order Lepidoptera; family Lycaenidae; genus Phengaris; species Phengaris alcon. The sequence continues at coordinate 712,562 of JAYRCH010000272.1, forward strand.
TACACGGAGTAATTTTTTTATTTTAAACTAGCTTGTGCCCGCAGCTCCGCCCGCGTAAATACAGTATCCCACGAAAACTCGTACTTTTTCGTGATAAAAGTAGCCTATGTTTTAATCCAGAGCCTAAACTACTACCGTACCAAATTTCATCGAAATCCGTTCAATAGTTTTTGCACGAAAGAGTAACAAACATCCATCCATCCAACCATACATCCATCAATCCTCACAAACTTTCACGTTTATAATAGGATTAGTTCTGAACTGAACATACTTATTAGTATTGGCGAATGAGAACACAAAATTCATAAACACCAAGGCCTCACAGAAAGCCGGGGTGAAATAACGGTTGCGTTGAGTTTCGCTGAGTGAGTGATGCCCATGGGGGGTCAGGTATTTTGAGGACGCAAGAAAGCAAGTGCGCAACACCAGAGGAGTTACAAGTGTAACGCTACGAGTGTCCATGGGCGGCGGTAATCGCTTACCATCAGGTGTTCCGACTGCTCTTTTCTGGTCCATTTCATTTAAAAAATCTAGTTTGAAATAACTAATACACAGCAATTCGTTACATAGACTTTACTGGCCACATTTCCGCTGCCAATAAAAACCCAAATTAGACTATTGGATGGGCACTGAACGACATGAATATACATGAAGCTGCTGGATGTTCTGTAAATCACAGTTCAGCCAGTTATAACTGATGGGTGGGCAAAAAACAACTGCCTATAACATTATATTGAATAGCGACCTACACACGTAAAGTTCGGACCGCGGGAAACAGCACGCGCCGTTCCAACTTTAGCTCCGAAACGAACGAGTGCGCGGGGCTGACAGTCCGATCTGGCGAGTCCGATGCTAGTGCATTTCCCACAGTTTTATACGCGCATCACGTGTGAATCTAAATAAAACATGTCGGCTTAGACCGTCGATCGTCGACCGTCAGAAAAACTTTTAAAAATTACAACGTTCCACACGCCAGTTCAAACTGCAGTCTAAACTCTTGAAATCATATTTATACGCACAGTTTGGAACATTCGCCTAAATTTATCAGATCCGTCCGCAGTCCAAACAGTTTTTTATTATTATTAGCACGACAGTTTTATCCGCAGTCACAAATCCATCCGCAGATGGATTTGTATCCATCCGCGGTTCGGAACGCAGTCTCAGATGCGCGGTCGGAAGTGTACCGTGTGGAGGACGCTATTGGCACATTAAAACATTTTGAACACTACCATGAAATAAAAATAAGCATTTATCAACTGTGGACACACGGGATGAAGTTGCTAGCGTTCTGTCGCGGTGGTTATGGACGGTGGGCTTCTTCTTTTTTCTCTCCACCAGTATAAAGACCTCCTCATTGCACCTCCTGCTCTTGTCCTCGATAAGTCGAAGAGATTCAGACTTGCAGCTCTCCTTGGCCTAGGAGCTCTCCTTGGAGTCTTCAACAGGGAGATGATGTTCTGTGCGCTGCTTTCGCCCCCATCTCTTGGTAACATCTGCGCGGTCATTCATTTGCATGTTTTGTCTCTGTCGCTCGATATAAATTAAGCAGCAACAAAACTTCTGAATTAACTATCTGGCCATTATTTAAATTCTCGGTATCACTACTTTTTAAATTACAAATAGATAAACATAAAATGGAGAAGGCAGACTACGCGAGTAGCCATGAAACATGAATGGATAAAAACTCTTTACAAGCACTTCGAAGGGCGAAGAACGTTGCGTTTCCTGTCGTTATATATTCCCGTGTATTCCACATACTAAATTGCGTTCACTTGGCAGACTCAAACGTGTTTTTACAACAAGCAGTTTAACTTGCCGCGAAAGCTATTTCCGAATCGAATCAGCTTTACATTTGGACAATCCGTCTCACAATTTAAAGTGGGTTTTTAACACATTACACGATGAGTATTTCACAGAACTGAGAGAGGCAACATTTACAAATTTGCACAACTTTTTAGGGCAATAAAAGTCTACATATTATTGATGGTATAGAATGTAAGTAAAACTAAATTAACTGAAAATGAAAATCACCTCTTAAGGTGAAGCCAAACGATAGTTTGTGAGTTTTGAGTTACGTTATTTCGGTAGGTTAATTTTTGGCTTTGCTTTAGACAATAAGCCCTCGTTGCCAGCCAGCGTTTTTTATTGGTTGCGACAAAAAAATACAGCACTGTTAAAAGATCTGTGCTCTAGTACCTACCTACAATAGAGCTGAAAATCAAAGTCTCAAGTGTCAAATGTCAGATTTGACAACTCTACACGATTTTCAGGTCTAATATATTAGCGCACCGTTCTATTTACAGTGCTGTTTTCTCTGTCGTGACCAATTAAAAACGCTCGTGGGAACTATGGGCTAGGGGTCAGTTCACATCGCGACGATACGCGGCGCTGCATTATTAAGATAGCTATTTTAAATTGAACATTATTCACTACATAAAAAGAAACACACTCGTACAATAAAACCACGATATTATTGTATAATTAATAAAGTTGAATTTTGAATAACTATCTTAAAAATACAGCGTCGCTATCGTTTATATTCGGTATGAATTGACCCTAATTATATAATTGATATGGAAACCACGCAATCAACAATATTACGATCGTTTGGTGTCAAAGGAGGATGTAGGAATTTACTTCATAAATTAACCAACAACACAAGTAATCGTCCACTACATGAATAGTAGTTCGGCCAAAAGTAGACAGTAAATCACCGTCGACACTTTCTTCAGGCTTCACTTAATAGCTTTGTTAAGAATCTGTTTTGCTCTTCTGATTTATGTGATCCTGGTTTACAATTGTCTTTTGTTCCTATTTACTCCTATTAAAAATAGACAAAAATATTATGTTTGACTAGATTTTGCCCGCGGCTTCGCCTGCGTAAATACAGTATCCCGCGGGAATACTGTACGTTTTCGGCTTAAGCTTAAACTACTACCATACCAAATTTAGTCAAAATCCGTTCAGTAGTTTTTGCGTGAAAGAGTAACAAACATCCATTTATCCATCCATTACATTTATAAACTTTCACATTTATAATATTAATAGGATTAATCATCTCGCTACCTTGAATCTGTTTGGCTACGTGTCTGAATCTGTGTGAGTAATTTATTTTCTTTTTGACGACCTCTGTGGCTAAGTGGTTAAATGCGTCAGTACTCAAGCCAGAGGTCCCAGTTCGAATCCCGCCAAAGTAACATTCTAATGTTCCTTTTTTTTTTAAATTGCCCATATAAGGGACAACCTCGTGAAATGTGGGACGGAAATTACACCGGATTTCGGTGAGGTCGTGTATTTCTACTGTCAAGACGCACAACTCGTGCTGAAGTTCTTCTGGTGACAGACGGACTAACAGATAGACAGCGAAATATCAGTAATAGGGACCCGTTTTACCCTTTGGGCACGGAACCCTAAAAACGAAGAAATATATATTGTTTATCCGCTAATGATGATACCAAGAGGATTATGAGGCAGTTAATCTACCTTCAACTCCGAAGTATTCGCTAAATATATTTACGGCTCCCAGAAGCCGCACTCCTCATACTTAGTGAGGACATTATGGAAATTGCCGGACATAACTACGGCTAACACTCTAACTTCGGGATGAAGTGGGCCACACACGGTCAAGTATTAGGTCCTTACATATGAATTTTTTGTCGTACGTGGTCAGTACAGCAGTTTGATCTCAAATATATTATCTTCTTTGGCGCTATCGCTATATTTACTCATGCATTTTGTGTTTTGAAAATTCATTTGTTTTTTCCACTTTTGGTTTTTTCTTTGCGTCACTCTGTTTACAAAATGGAAATATCAACGTGGCACCAGTATTGCAGAAACGGCTCGAAGGATTAATAGATATGGCGGCGGTGTTGCAAAAGAAAACACAGTGCGTTTTTGGTTCCAACGTTTTCGTTCTGGAAATTTCGACCTGCAAAACAAGCCCCGTGGACGGCCGGAGACCAAAGTTGATAATGATGAATTGAAGAATATTGTGGAAGCGGATCCATCGCAAACCACGTCCGAGTTAGCTGCAGGCTGCGGTGTTAGTGGTAAAACTTTTTTAATCCACTTGAAGCAAATTGGGAAGGTGAAAAAGCTTGATAGGTGGGTGCCTCATGAATTGAGTGCAGCGAATCGACAAACGCGCGTCGACTGCTGCGTTACATTACTCAACCGGCACAATAATTAAGGGATCTTAAATCAAATCATTACCTGTGATGAAAAGTGGAACCTTTACGATAATCGGAAACGCTCATCGCAATGTTTGAACCCTGGCGAACCAGCCAAAGCCTGCCCCAAGCGAAAATTTACTCAAAAAAAGTTACTTATGAGTGTTTGATGGACTAGTGTCGGTGTCGTTCACTACAGCTTTCTTAAATCTGGCCAGACGATTACGGAAGATGTCTATTGCCAGCAACTGCAATAAAACAACTGAGGTTGGTCATTCGCTCTAGGCCACTGCTGCTTCAGGACAACGCTAGACCACACACTGCACAACAGACGGCTACCAAATTAGAGGAGGTTCAATTGGAACGCCTATGGCATCCACCATACTCCCCGGACCTTGCTCCAACAGATTACCATTTTTTTCAAAATTCGGATAACTTCTTGCACGGGAAAAAATTCAACTCCGATGGGGCAGTCCAAAGCGCCTTCAAAGATTTTATTGATTCCTGTCTGAATGGTTGAATGTCGAATAGTTTTTTTAGTAAAGGAATCAATGAACTACCTACGAGATGGCAAAAGTGCATAGATAGCAATGGTATACTTTACTTATATACTTTAGTTATACTTTGATTATATAAATATATTCTGTTTAAAAAAAAACTTTATGTTCCTCCTTTACAAAACGTACACGTATCACGTATCACGTATCACGTAGGTGATAGGTAAATAAAGACAAAATAAAGAAACACTAATCATCATATTATGTTTTATTAACTTGGTATTTCGTAATTTCAGAATAGATTCAAAATATCCAAATAAAGTAATAAATATAATTTGATTATTAAATTAATAATAATAAAGTAATTAATATTATAAAATTAATATTAATAAATCATCAATGAAGATAATTATCTAATAATTTAACTATAACTTATAAAATAGTTTTAGACAATGTTACTTATCTTATCTGTTCATTACTTTTTGCATGAAAGAGTACCAACATCCATCCATCCATACATTCATCCTCACAAACGTTAGTAGTAGGATAGAAGGTTTTTTTAGCTCAAACATGTACTAAATTTAGTAAGGTAAGGTTAGTAAGGCACCATCAATATTATGACAACCTTTTCGTTCCTGTTTAGCGGTATGAAAATATTTCACTGACCACATTTAAATAATAATCTGAAGATTATCCTCGCAATCTTTTCATTGGCTTGAGCTATTTGATGGTCAATCAGAATATAGTGACAACAGCCTAAATTGACGTACAGAAGAAGTTTATTTAACTTAAACAAGAAAGTTTAAAAAGATCCTATATGAATAAAAATTCAAATAATTAAATAAACCCCTTAATTGTCAAGCAGTAAGCGAGCTAATGACGATGAATTATTATAGCTAACAACGTCGTCACGTCAGGTTTCAAACAAAAATACAAACACAGGTTTCAATCAAAATCGGTCCATTCGTTTGGGAGCTACGATACCACGTACAGACACACAGACAAACAGACAAAACACTCTGTTTTCGACGGGGGTTAGTAAAATATCTACTAATTCTAAAGCTTATAATATTTCTATACTAGCGTAGGCTATAATAGTTGAATAATTTCTGAGTTACATCATCAATTCTCCGTAGAACTTGCGTTGCTTACAGAAACGATAATTCTAGAAGAAATCAGCACAGTTGACACTGTGACGGCGCGCGACGTGACGCGAATGCCGGGGTGTAGCGTGCGGTGCGAGATATAAGCGGAAATATCACGCAGGTACTAGGGTCGTAGGTGCTTTATACCTGACTAATGCGAATCCAAAAGGAATGGTTGTGAATAATGATTTTGGCAGTATATGCAATGAGGGTTTTTAAGTTCGTGACATCTGAAAGCTTTTTGACACGACAAGGATCGTCGGGCTACAAAGTGCCGCCTAGTGACAGAAAAAAAAACGAAAATTCTTATTGACCGTTTTTGATACCACTCACGCCACCAGATGACGCTTTGTGTTCATTGGGTCTGCCCCCTTACGGCAGCAAAAATATCAAACACCCTCAATATGATGTTCCACCGTAGCGCAAAAACGAATTAAATTTTGAATGAATGAGGTCAATAGATTCGTAATAACAGCCCGGGTAACATCATAGGCTACATAATAATTTGCGTTGTCAAATTATAGTTTTCATTAAAATCTTAGTTTTTATTCTAACGTCCATTTTGGGCAATTATGTATGCTGTTCTATTAATATACTACTCGTAATGCAAAAGTCCCAGCGTTTTCCCTATATACTGAAGGTACATTCTGCTATTTCAATCTTAAATACAATTTCGATCTTCTTCTTCTTCATTTAACAGCATAGTGGTATTCTCATAAACGTCAAACAAACGTCAAGCTCGGAACAAATGATAAACGTGTAGTAGATTGTTGACCTTGGGTCAATTTATGATAAAAAGACTGTACATTTATAATTCGATCGGAATATTTTACAAATAAATATAATTATCAACTACAAGAGACAATTACTGTTTTTAATCTTAAATTTTGTTTACCGCATAATCTTATGACTTGGGCGTTAATCTCAATCCCGCATCTCGGCAAGGATACGAAATCTGTAAGGTCTCTTTTCTTATTACTTTATTTTTACTCACTAGAAGGAATTTGTCATCCCAACCGGATTCGATGGTTGTGTGGCTATCTATATATCAATCCATACGCCATTTTAGGCACATGGTAGAGGCGAGGACTTTTACCATCTACACGGACCATATGCCGCTTACTTTTTCCTTCACAACGCGCCGTGAGAACTGACCGTGCCTAGAGTTAGACTATATCAGTCAATTTTCTACTGGTATTCGATTCATCTGTGGAACAGATAACTGTGTGGCTGATACTCTTTCTCGGATAGAGGAGGTGGGTCTGAATCTTGTTGATTACAAGTCCTTAGCAAGAGATCAACAGAGAGAACCGGAACTACAACCCTTGCTACAGTCTGGACCATCGCTTCGGCTCGAGAAGATGAACATACCTGGTTCTGACGTCATACTTCGACACGCCAACTCCACAACCTCGACCGTACATCATGCCGACATTGAGACGTCACGTATTGAAACTTTAGATAGCTTTAGCAAGGCGAGCGTCCGCGTTGTCACGGTGAGGTTTGTTTGGCCTAGGATAAAAAAGGAATGCCGGCAGTGGTGCCAAGAATGCCATGAATGCAAATCTTACAAGATTAGACGGCACACCTCTGCACCTCTCAAGCAGTTTAAACCACCGACAGCACGCTTTCGCCATATTCACATGGATATTGTACTAATGCCGTTGAAAATTGACTTCAGATACTGTCTAACGATAGTTAACAGGCTCACACGCTGGCCGGAGGCTTACCCACTACGTGACATCACCACGAAATTCGAGCTGCTTTTATAGCTGGCTGGGCTTCCCGTTTCGTCCCGAGCGGATGACGACAGACAGAGGACGGCAGTTTAAAAGTAGCCTATTCAAGAATTTGCCTAATCTTGTAGAAGCTACTCATCATCCTACAACGGCTTATCACCCAGCTGCTAATGGACACGACGAGCGACTTCATCGTCAATTAAAATCTGCCATTTCTTGCCACTCCACGACTAACTGGGTCGAATATTTGCCGATAGTACTTCTGGGCATTTGGACCGCCTGGATAGAAGACCTGCAAACATCATGTGCAGAGCTGGTCTACGGCGAGCCGCTTCGCCTGCCGGGAGAATTTTTCTCATCGAGCAACACCAGCACAGTCGAAGAGCTATCGGAATTTGGCAACCGGTTAGCAACCACTTCAGCAAACTAATCCCAAATTGGTTACCTTCGACACGACACCACTTGGCCTGACCGAGCATATCACCTCGCTCGGTCGGAGATCTCCCTTTGGAGCCTTCACTGTTCCCACAGTTGCTTGAGTAGAAGCATTTTTCTTAAATTAATATACTTAATATGATGTTATGTTTGTAAGGTTAGATGGGGCAAGAAGGCCATAATTTTTGTTTGGCACTGGCTGTACATCCGCCTCTGGCCTCACTTACCTCAGGCACAGTTAGCTTTCGATTTGATTGCACTACTCCAATCATACGGTGTGTCCACGATTGTGTGGAAAAATTGTGGGCCGTTGAAGGGGACGTCAAAATTTTCAAAATTGAATCGTTTTATGAAAGCTGTTTCTCTGTACGTGCGCTCCTGCGCATGTTTTTTTCGAAACATTACACAAAACATCGAAACATTGGGGCGTGATTACACACATTTGCGTAGGAGTACACAATGTTTTTGTCTTCCGAGACAGAAGGAAAACATTCCCCGCGCGGGTAGAGAGGGGAAGGAATGTTTCGTTTCTTATCAACTGTTACACCACTCACATGACCATTAAACATAGAAATCCGAAATCGTTCTTCTATTCGTAACTCCTGATAAATACTAAAATTACGGGTCAGTAAATATAACTTAACTCGAAATCGGGGGGTCTAAAAAGGCCTCTTTAGATATTTCATATATTTTTTTCCATACCAAAATCGTGAAATGGTAAAATGGCTACATGATTCATCTGATTTCATCATAATTATTAGAAAACATCAATTTTGACAGTTTTCAATAGAAATGCGTAAAATGGCGCACATAATACGAGTTTAAATAAATATATTAAGTGGCCTTTTTAGACGCCCTGTGTTTTCTCCTAGATTCTACATCTGCAACCGCTAAAACTGCGAGTACGTCTTCCTCATCAGAACTCTTGATCTTGTCTACACACTTACTATACTGTTACTATAGCTGGAGACAGCTTGTGTATGAAAACAAATGTTTTTATTTCATGGTTTCTGTGTAATGTTTCGAAAAAACATAAGCAGGAGACGCGAATTAATTATATCCCGGTATAAGAGTCAGATGAGCGTATCTACATTCTCTCAAATTTTTTCAGGAGAGCATTAAAACAGCGAAAATTTGCCTGATCAAACTTTGAGAACTTTTTAATAGCAGCATTATACAATTTCTGAAGGAAAAACTGTACTGATATTATGTTGGTATAGTAGCATATTGTTAATAAAGTTAACATTTATTTATATATTATATATTAAATATGGTTGACATACGTTAGTGTGGTCCTAATTTTTTTATAACTTGGTTATAAAAATGGTTATCATACTTCAATACGTCATTTGTGAAATTATTTTAAGTAACATGTAATTAAATAAAACTAAACGGGTAATCATCTTTATTTTTTTGTGAAAATAGGCAAAAAATTAAAAATAATTTAAGGCAGTGAAATTAAGAACAGGGATGCGTGAATATTTACATTTTCTACAAATATTATTGCAGAAACGTTTGTATAGCCCTAAGCCTAGTTAGGCTTACGAGTTCCGTTAAATGAGCTTTAATTAGCTTTATATTAGTTATATAAAGCTAATTAAAGCTCATTTAACGGAACTCGTAATACGCTTTTCTAGTTTTATTGAAAATGGTTTTTATACATATTCGTTTTTTGGAATTTGTGATACATTTGAAGATATTATTGCTACGTCGTTTTGGTATAACAACACACACACACACTCGGATCCGATTTGTTAGCAAACAATATTTTTGATTTTTTTGTAGACACGATCTGGTTCTTATAGCGCGATATATAATACTAGATGTCGCTTGCGACTTGATGCGCGCAAAAGGAAATCTCGGGAAACCGTACATTTTGCCGCGATAAAAAGTAGCAGCCTATGTCCTTCCCCGTGGTATACTATATATATGTGCTAAATTTCAACAAAATCGGTCCAATAGCTTCGGAGCCTATTCAATGCAAACAAACAAACCTTTCCACTTTATAATATTAGTATAGACTTTTTACTCTGTGCCTCAGCCCTCAGCTGACAATATTAGATTAATATGCATTACGCACACAGGTTTGTCAGAATTAAAAGCGACAATGTAAATCTGATGAAATCTCTAGGAAATTATCCTTTCTCTCTCTCTCAGCGAATATCGCGTTTTACCATTTGGCAATAAGGTCTTCAATTGTAACCAACACACCAGGACCACAGAGCCGGCGAGCAGTAATCGGTTGTAATAGGAGAGTGCCGCACTGTCAAAACCTCAAAGGGTGTCAGGTGAACAATAAAACTGGTGTGTACCGCTATTGTAAGACTGAATTGCAAGCAATATATATATATATATATATATATATATATATATATATATATATATATATATATATATATATATATATATATATATATATATATATATATATATATATATATATATATATATAAAAGCAAATGTCATCACTGACAGACATATAGACGCTCGCACAACCGTAACCACTATACTAACTACACTAACGGTAGAAACTTGAAATTTGGACACGAGTTTCAATTTGCAACGTAGACGCTAACTTCAAGGAATTTCGGAAAATTTCACCCTTAAAAGAGCGAAATAGTGTTTGAAAGTTCGTATCGATTTTTTTTAAATCTGCACCGATATCGAAGAAAATTAAGATTCAATGCTCCTATGACTCCGTGTTCGCCGCGCAAGCGACAGTCAATGTGTGTGTCAAAATGGCTCGAGTGTTTTTATGTATTTTGGATGTTTTTCTTTAATGAACTGTGATAAAGTTGTGTGTTTATCATAAACTGGTAAGTAATAAACAATATCTAATTCATAACTTTATAAAACTTCTGCGACCATAATACTACAATAAGAGCCAAAGTAATTATACATGTAGCTAAATACGTTAATATAGTATTTAAATTATATATCCTCGATTATATTTTGCGAATACTCAACAGAAATCCGCCACCTACTGGCATGTCGACAGCCGGCCCTATGTGGTTATATGCAAGCTTATGGTATAAATAAATTATAGTTTAAAAAAACTAAAAAAAAAAAAGGTTTGATGGAAAATCTAACTAAAAATTAAAAAATAAAATGTAATAAATTTGGATTAAGGATAGTGTAAATGAAAAATAAATGTTTATTATTGTAAAAAAGCGTGGGGTGCAGTGTACCCCACGTACGTTTATTTTTATGTACGTTTAAACCTGTACGTTTGTTTGTATATAACCGACTCTAGTGGATTTGATTTTGATCCACTTCAAAAGGTCAGATTTCGTTTAAAGTGATTTTTAAGATATTATCAAAGTGAAGATCCTTCTCATATCTGCCAATAAAATGTTTATAACTATTGACACTATGCACCCCAAGCTTTTTTACAATAATAAACATTTATTTTTCATTTACACTATCCTTAATCCAAATTTATTAAATTTTATTTTTTATTTTTTAGTTAGATTTTCTACAAAAGCGCAAAGTTGTTCGCGCACTAGTTCTATCTCTCTTGCTCTCATGCAAAGGATGCGGAAAGAAATTGATGAATCCTGGCGAATTTAATCAGGATAATCGGATATTTTAATCGAATTATTGCATTGTCATCGGTCTTTGACAGGTGTGCAAAGTTTGAATTAAATCTGATCGTTCAAAGTAGGACAAAATCGAGCCCAAAGGAGTCGGTTACAAACAAACAAACAAGCAAGCAAGCAAACATAGAGGTGAAACTAATAAAAGCGTTATAAAAACACTAGGAAAAGGTGTTGTTTTTTAACGAATTATTGTAAAACAGTATATCCTTTTCTTCAGTTTGTTTTGTTTATTTAGTTTCATTTTTGTTCATCAAACAGTATATCGTTCGTTCAAATTTCTTCTCATCTACGCAAGATTAGAAGAAATTTGAATGAACGATTTATTTTTTAATTTTAACACGAAATATAGGGTAAGACCGGGATAGATGCTCCACTTTTTGAAATAGCCACCTAATTTTAAAAATATTAATTTTATACGAATAGTTTTTATTAATGTAGCTAGCTCAAAGAAAAACATTTCGTGTTTTTTAAATCTTTTAATTGTTAGAAGATAATTCTAATATCACACAAATTACTAAAATTAAATTTATAAAGCATTTGTTTCACTAAAATGTAAATTCTTAAGTTTTAACATGCATAATCATATTTCTTTGTTAAATTTAATTTTACATGCATTTATTCAACAAAAATATAAATTCTTAATTGTTGTTATAAAATATTCATGTTAACTGTCAACATGCACATTGCACAATCATAATTTTTACCTATATTAAAATAACACAATAAAGATCTTCAATCATCAACAATCTTCATTACTTTAAGCACGTTAATTGAAATTTAGCCGGAGAGTGCTTTTAATTTTCCACAATTTGAGCAATAATTTCTGAAAAGTGTACAGCTTTCATGTAGCCAGTTCTGACACATTACACATTGAATCCAGTCGGATTGCGACTTCGTATTTTTATAGTTTTCAAAACATTCAATGCAGTTATCTTTACTTGTATCTTTAGGGTTATCCTGTCCATCTCTCTTAGTTTTCTTTACGGGCAAACCTTTAGTTTTCTTTCCTTTAATTTCATAGATAAGTGGATCATCTTCATCTTCGCTGCTTGAACTGTAAATAATTTGTCTTTTTAATGATGCTCGGTGTTGTTATAGTTTTAAATAATTATTATTATTTTTATCACACAAATCAGCTAGGTTGTCATCGTCATTTTCACTAAAATAATTTGTTTTATTTTGTTTTATTTTTTTATTTTTGCTGTCTTGTTAATTATTGGTCGTTCCTTTATTTGTTTTCTTAAGTTGTTTGGTATTTCCAGTCTTGTTTTTTTTATCTAACTTAGTTTTTATTTGTATTTCCTTTCTTTCAGCCACATCCTTCTTGTGTTTTATATTTTCTTTTGAATTTAAAATATCTGCTGATTGTTTCGCCCTCTTAGCCATGGTCAAAGGGATTTTTGGAATAGGTGATGCTTCTATTAGAATTTTCGAAGGTGTTTCTTGCTCTATATTGGTTCCTAAAATCTCTGCAATTGTTAAATCACCAATGTCAATAATACTAATATCCTCTAAAATCTCGGAATCGATCAAGAGACTAGGAGTTTAGGAGTACATATCGGATTTGGTGGTGTCTTATTTTGTTCATGTTCATAAATATTTTCTTTTTGATTGTTCAGCTCTAGTGGACAAACTACAGAAGCAGAATTTTGAGGTAGAGATGTTTCTTTTCTTTGTTCAAACGCAATAGGCTCACGAGCTTCTATATTTTTCGAGACATTGGAGAGCTCTGGTTGGAAATCTAACGAATAAGACGTCTGAGGCTGGGTTGTTGACGTTCGTCCTACAACTTGATCAGGCGCACGAGAAGTGCCAGGATTTTCACTTCCCAGTGCAGTATCTGATATCAGAAATGTAGTATCTGGCAATGCATTTGGGTCAACTGGGTAAATTCCACTACCTCTAAAGCCACCAAGGGCATTTGCAGGGGTGGCAGCGCGAATCCAAGCATTATGTATAAGCCTTCCAGCATTGTAACGGCAGATCTTTTTATTTGGATTCAAGCGCATAAATTGATTAGTTTCATGGTTGAAATAGGTTTTAAATGGCCCAAATACTGATCTATCTAAGGGCTGCAAAGCTGAAGTTGTGTGACTATGTAAACATAGTAAAATTATGTCATTATCAGCAGCAGCTTGCAGCATGTCCGGTGCAGTTGAGTGTGACGAGTGACCGTCTAAAATCAGCAGAACCTTACCACGGGGCTTCAGAGGTATGAAATGTTCTGTTAACCATTTATAGAAAAGCTCGGCGTTTATATAAGCTGACTTTTTGTTCATGAAGACTTTTGAGCCTTTTGGAAGTCCATCTTCAAATTCATGTTTTTTATTCACACCTTTTATTATAAGAATTGGTGGAAGGAAATTACCAATTTCATTGCAACAGCCAACGATTGTCATGGTCTCACCTTTCTCAGCAGATGTCACTGAATTGACGACTTTTGCACCTTTTTTTGCTACGACTTTTCCGGGTTTATTATTTAATTGAATTCCAGATTCATCCATATTGTAGATCCTTTCTGGTTTGTCCAACAGATCATTTTTGGTTAGAACTTTAATCAAAAGTTCATAGAAACAATTTACTTCTTTTCTATTAAGACCTTTAGCTCTAGCCACGGATAAACCTTCAGCTTGTCTGATAGACAGCTCCGGATTTCGTTCAATAAAACTTCTGAACCATGCACCTCCAGCCATTTGGTTTTCGTGGTCGAAATTACGTTTTAAGTGTAGCTTTTCAGCAAATTGATAAGCTAACATCTGTATGGCTTGTCTGTTTGGGGGAAATCCTGCATCACCAAGCTTGAGAATGTGCTTTACTAGCCTTTTCTCGTTGTCAAAATCTAAAATAGGATGTTTTCCTAAAAAAAATCCTTACGTTTATAAATTTATTAGAAACTAGAGACAGAAATTAATTAAATAAAAGCTACCTAGTGTCAATTTTGTTGTATTTTTAGCAGCATATCGTCTTCGCAATGTCCTTGATGGAATCCCAAATTGTCGGGATGTTTCATTTATCCCCATAGTTTTTTTGTCCATTTCATCGAAAGCTGACTGTAGGTTTTCTATAGTCCAAGAGCATACTCGAGTTCGTACTCCTTCCTTTCTTTTATATTTTCGTGGCATAGCTCTGCTAGAATCAGTAAAAAGTCCAAAATATGTAAATATACGTAAATACATAAAATAAATAACAGACACTAAAAATATTTTAAAAATATACACCTATTCCATATATGGTGTATGGAGGGATAGGTGCCCCTATACCTCAAAAAATCAGGGCAACTATCCTTTGTGATAAGGATAGATGCCCACGTATTTTTTAAATAAATTATAAATAAAATAGCATCTATTTACACCTAGATGCAGACTCAATGAACCAATATATTGCCGAAATAAAAAATATAACGGAATTTATTACTAATTAAAAAGTTAAACAACGCAAAATACTAACCTTTAAATCTTTGACGTGCTCGTGAATTTCGCCGCGGAGATAATTACACACACGAGCGAAACGCCGTGTTAGAGAAGGAGACTCTTCTCTCTCGCGCCGGGCCCCTGAAAAGGGCCTTGGGCGGGGAACCAAAACCAGGGGCATAGCCCCTCTACTTGGGGTGGGAAAGACGCGCCCAGTACGAGTACTGAGCGCATGAGTCTACGTTTTAAGGGAAGACCCCCCGCGACAGAACGCGGGGGAAACCCATGGGGGGGGCAACATCAAAACCAAGGGAGTGAAGATTGCCAGTCCAGGCACAACCGGGACCTGCGGTCGGCTCCAAACGGCGCGTGGGGGTCCCGACCCGGGGGCCGGGAAACGTGTTTGGGTCCACTCCCTCACGCGCCGCGTTCACCGGACCGCGGAAACGAGCGACCTGGGGAAGAGGGGGGAAGGAAAGCTTCCGGTTCCCGACTTTTGGTGTCGGGGGGGAAGGTGCACCAAGGGGGCGACGGGGTGGCAAGAGGGCTGCCACTCCGACAGACCCCAGGTGGTCATTTTGACGATGTACGCCGGCGTTTGGGTTGCCGACGTAAGGGAAAGGTGTGGGGGGGATACGATCCCACGGTGGATGGGGCGCTGTTGCGCCGGGGCGCATCATTGCGCGTGGATGTGACGCATCAGTGCGTCATGGGCTCCTCCTCTTCAGGGGGGCGGTGGGGCGGGCTGCGTGGCTCCGCTGGGTCCTCCGAAGGGGACGGCATCTCTTGGCAGGCGGTGGCGGTCGGGCGGGCGGGCATGCCACGGCGCCAGGTCGGTCAACTCAACCAGGCGCGAGGCATCCGCTCGCGCGAACAGCTTCGCAGAGAGCTGGGCCACAAAGGCCTCCACGCTCTCCACCCTGAGGTCCCTAGATATAGTGGTGTTGCGGACGTACCACGGTGCGCCCGCGATTCGGCGCAGCACCCGGTTTTGGGCTCTCTGCAGCAACCCTTTCTGGGGTGCAGAGAGCAGGTGGTGCCACGCGGGTGCCGCGTACGTGAGGCGGGACCGTACGTACGTCCGGTAGAGGGCGATGCGCATCCTCAGGGGGATCTGCGGGGACGCGTAGGCCGGGCGCAGCAACGCTATCGCCGCGTTCGCCTTCGCCACCGCTGATGCACATTGGGCGGCCATGGAGAGTCGGCGGTCCAGGGTGACCCCGAGGTACCTAGCAGTCCTACCCCACGGGATCGCAGCGTCACCAATCCTCAGAGGCGCCGGAAGAAAACACCTCGTACTGACGGCGAGCGCCTGGGACTTGCCTGCGTTGACAGAGAGTCTCCATTTGCTCAGCCAGTCAGGGAGGAGATCCAGCGTCCTCTGGAGCTTGATGGCGGCATGCTCGGTGGACAAAGAGGAGGTGAAGTACGCCGTGTCGTCGGCGTAAAGCGCCACGGTAGTGCCCTGGTCCGCGGGCACGTCGCTGGCGTAAAAATTATAAAGCCCCGGGGAGAGAACGCTACCTTGCGGGACGCCAGCGGTGATAGGACGCTCGCCAGAGAGGACTCCGTCGACGCGCACCCTGAAGGTCCTGCCAGAAAGGAAAGAGGCTAGTAGCCTTACCAGTGTCGAAGGTACGTTGGCCCGGATGAGTTTACAGAGCAGACCCTCATGCCAAACGCTGTCGAACGCCTTCTCCATGTCTAGGAAGACCGCGACCGACGATTCCTTTTTATTTGCCGCAACGGACAGGTGATGTACTACACGTACCAGCTGGAGGGTGGTGCTCAGGTGCGACCTGAACCCGAATTGTTCCTCACGAGGAGGGAGGTAAGGAGAGAGATGTTTAAGAAGGAGAAGTTCGAACACTTTGGAAAGAGTTGAAAGGAGGGTAATGGGCCGGTAGCCCTCAGCCTTCCTTAGGTTTTTATGAGGTTTGGGGATGGTAACTACCAGGCCCATTTTCCAGGGAGAGGGAAAGTGGCCGGTCCTGACAATGCCGTTGTAAAGGCGGGTCAGGGCGGCCACCGTCCTGAAGGGAAGGTGACGGAGAGCGGAGTTTGGGATGCCATCTGCACCGGGGGCCTTTTTTGGTTTAAGGCAGCTGAGGGTCTTTTGGACCACCCTCGGTGAGAAAGAGAAATTTGGGGGGGAGGAGGGGGACAGTAGGAAAACCTTTACCTCCTCGGAGACCACTCGGGCGTGTTCCGTTGCGGTCGTCGGCCGCGGTGAGAATTGGCGCTCTAGGTGCTCGGCATGGATGTCCGCTCTGTCCTCTGCACGGTACCTAAGATTACCATCAGGGTGCAGCAGGGGGAGTACGGGGGCAGTGGCTCCGGAGAGGCTGCGGCAGAAGCGGTGGAGGGAGGGCCAATCCTCTCCCGCATCCTGGATGCGTCGGGTCCAGTCCGCAGCGTTGCGGTCCTCGAGCGCGGCTTTTACCTCTGCGGTGAGGCGGTTAAGTTTCGCCTTCAGCGTGGGGCAACGCGTGCGCTGCCATTCGCGGCGCAGGCGCTTCTTCTTCACGATGAGGTCAGCGATGTGGCGGGGGAGGGGGGGCCGCTTGGAATGGCGGTGGATAGGCGTTTGGGTTGCCGCGTCCATCGCGGCTGCAATTGCCTCGGTGATCTGCAGAGTCATCAGTTCGACGTTCTCTGCAGAGTCAACCGGGAAATTGGGGGTGCTCCCGTGGAGCCGCGAGGCGAAGACGTCCCAGTCACAGACTGGGCGGGGAGGAAGAGGGGGGACGCTTGCGGGGGCGGCACGTATAGTGGCTAAAACTGGGAGGTGGTCAGACCCGAGGGCCACATCGAGGACCTCCTGGTGAAGATCGCCTGGTAGCTGGTGGGAGATGGCAACGTCGAGAACGTCAGGGGAATGTAGAGGGTTCTCGGGGTAATGGGTGGGCGTGTATGTGCCCACCACAGAGTAACCGACTCGTGCTGAATCGGCGTGCAGTCGGTTTCCGTCCGCGTTCGAGGAGCGAGAGCCCCATCCGGGGTGCTTACAGTTTAGATCTCCGGCAATCACAGTCGGCTCCTCTGATAGGAGCCTATGGATGTCGGAGATATCTAAACGCGACCCCGGAGGTTTGTATGCCGCGAAAAGGCGTGTACGGTGGGACCCGAGGAGCAATTCTATGCCCAGGGCGTATAATGAAGAGACCGCAGGGGGGGGGAGGAGCTGATGCAGGAACCTTCTGCCGACTAAGACGGCGAGGCCTCGACACACACGCTCGCCCCCCAGAAAGTCCTGGCGGTAGACGTGGAATCCGGGGGCATTGAAGCGGTCCTGAGGGGACAGGAGGGTCTCGCTCAACAAGGCAACGTCCACCTCATACTCCCGAAGGAGATGGCGGATCAAGGTCACCTTGCCGCGGACCCCCCGGACGTTCCAATGGACGACCTTTAGTGAAATTGGGGCGTGGGGATCCATAGGGATATTAATTGAGAAATGAGGGTGGCCCCCTCCGGGAGGGCCTTCAATAGGGTTTGAAGGATTTCATCCCCGGCCATGATTTTGTTGAAGGTATCTAAGGCCAGGGAGAGCAAAGCTTGAAGAAGCTGGGCCGTGGTCCTGGGGGACTCACGCCTTTGAGAGAGTGGGGGGGCACGAGAGGGCCGGGTGGCGGTTTTAACTGCCGGGTTAGCAGGCTCAGTGCTGACCTCGGTCACTTCGGTAGTGATAGTGGCCGGTTTGGGAGCACGGGCTGCGCGAGATGGGCGAGGGGGGCGCGGGGTGCGCTGAGGTAAGGGGGAGGGGGCCGGTATGTCGGCGGCGGTTTGGGGCAGTGGGAGCGCTAAAGGCTCAAACTCTGAGTCCGTGGCAGCCGCAGAAGTGGCTCTGGACTTGGGGGCCTTCTTCTTCTTTCTTCTCGCCTTCCGAGCAACAGGGGCGGGGGTGGCGGAAGGAGCGAGGCGGGGGGTTGGTTCATTGGCCTCTGCCATGAGTGAGGTGGCGGTAGGCGGAGGGGGGGGGGACCTCTTGGTCCGGAATGGGGGGGTCATTTGTTGACCGAGCGAAACGCGTCCTCGTCGCACGACTGTCCGTGGGTAACTGAGGTACGGGGTGACTGCGGTTCCTACTTATGCGATTAATTTTTAGTCGTGATTCGGGAAGTTAGGTTTTTAGAATATGAGGCATCTATCCCGGTTTTACCCTATGCGTGTACTGACTTTCACCTATTTTCACCTTAGGATTACAAAATATTTTAGGGTAAACGAATAATTACTTGTATTACTCCCGTTAGTTTACAATTTACATCGTACAGATTCTAACAAAATAATTTTTATATATTTATCTTTCATACAAAATTGGGGAGTTTTCGTCATTCTAATGCGACCGAGCACATTTGTGGACATAGAACGAAATCTAGACTGACAGATGCCGCCTATTACACGCCATTAAAACTTTGACAGTTGAGAGGTTTAATATATTTCATTAAATATATGGTAAAATAATGGTAAAAAGTTTGTATGAAACATATTTAAACGCTGTCCCAATTTCATGAAATTTAATATCCGAGCTAACTCATACAAATTAATAAGTACGCATTTTTTGCCATTCGTCGCCTGATTGTCTGATAAGAAAGATGATCCATGCGTCGCATGCATGTAAAGGTCGGTCCTGCGCCTGATCTCTCGCCAGTCGTGTCGGGAATCCGTCCAACTGGGTTACGAGAGTAAAGGAAGAGAGAGTTCTCTTTTGTATTGTACACGCACCTGGGCACTATAAAAAACTCCTGCGTAGCCTGACTGATTTCAAACAAACCGACCTCCTTCAGCAAAATCGTTGTGGGACTTAGGAGATATTCTTACATACTAGCTTTTGCCCGCGCCTCCTCTCTTAAATTAAATATCCCACGGCAACACTCTACTTTTTCGGAATAAAAAGAAGCCTGTTTTAATCCAGAACCTAAACTACTACCATACTAAATTACATCAACATCTGCTCAGTACTTTTCGCGTGAAAGAGTAACAAGCATCCACCCATCCATCCATCCATCCAGCCATCCATCCATACATACACACATCCATCCTCACAAACTTTCACATCCTACTGAATTGAAAGTTTGTGAGGATGGATGGATGTGTGTGATGTGTGATGGTTTGATGGATGTCTGTTAATCATTCACGCCAAAACAACTGAACGGATTTCGATGAAATTTGGTATGGTAGTAGTTTAAAACATAGGATACTTTTTATCTCGAATGAGTACTGTATTCCCGTTGGACGGAAAAGCTACTTTATAATTATTGTAGGATTATTATGAATGTTTTACCGGAACAAATATTCGGCAACAGCACGTTTTGTATAGATGTTTGTTTTACAATAAAGCAACGAAATGCGATCATTGTTTACATTTTACACTCACGAGTTAATGATTCGCAAACAGACTTCTCTGTGTCCGAGCGCTTGCTCGGATAAAATATTAAAATAAATAATATTAATTTATTATATATTAATTAAATTATATATTAATAAAAAATTAATAATATTAAAATGTTAAAATATTAAACAAACATTTTACAAATTGAAAAACAACGTATTCTGGTCGTAAATCCAACCGAAAATAATGACTTATTTTCTATGCTCCGTTCTGGGGGACTGGCAGGAACATTTGACAGCGTCGTAAACGCAACCGTTACGAATGAAATTTCACCGGCGGAATGGGAGCTGATTTAGACAGATCGCCATACAATCCGCATTCCATAACGTTACGTTTACGCCGCTGTCAAATGTTCCTGCCGGGCCCACAGACACAATTAAATCGAAACGATGACGAAAAGATTATTATCGACCAATTTCAACGGCCGGTTCCAATAACCTATCTACCAATAACTATTGGTTAAAAACGTCATTCAATTATTTGACGGTTTTTGCGTTACCAACTTGACGTTTCTAACAAATAGTTTCTGGTAGATAGATTATTGAAACGGGCCGAAAATATAAAACCTATTACTCTTTACTAGGAGGTGCCCGCAACTTCGTTTGTATAGAACTGAAGGAAACGGAACCCTATTTTTTTCAACGGAACCTTAAGATAAAGTAGTCTATGTTAGACCTTATAATATCAGCTATCTGCCAGTGTAAGTCCTGTTAAAATCAGTCCAGCCGTTTCAGAGATTAGCCGGAACAAACAGACATACAGACAGACGGGCATACAATTTTTTTTTAAATAGTTTTTTTATTGTAAACATACTTTCACATCCAATATGTGAAAAGCTGTTAATTTAAAATTACATATCCACTAGGCCACGGAGCGCTCTATGAAAAATCATAGACGATGTATGAAAAACGACGAACCCGAAAGCCATAGTCGTAAACCACATAGAAAATAATATCGAGATTATGAAGGGTCATCAACGTACAATTCAATTGTAATGCCGGTCTAAACACGACACCCGGGTCCAATTAAAACCCGGATAAAAAATACCCGGGTGTTTTGTAATTTGCGGACCGGGCGTGCGTTTGTCAAATCGAGCGTGACGTTTGAAAAATTTCGCTCGGACAACGGAAATGAAAGATTAAATCGTCCAACAAAGAAATCGTGTTACACGAAGAGACCAAACTATTTTGGGATGAATTTGAGAAATTCAGAGAAATTTCAGAAAAAATTCGTTGAAGCCACCCGAGACCTCAGATCCGGCATCTATCTCGTTCAAACAGTATTGCCAACCAGCGACGAAACTCTTTAATTCCTGATAGGCTCTCTGCCTGATGGGGCGACCGACGAAGGGTTATCTTTTATTTGTAGCCATTTCAGATTATTGTAGTTTTACTTTTCTTATTTAAGGTTTTTTGTTTTTTTTAAAGTAAGCTAATTATATTATGAAATTCTGTATGGTAGCAGTTTAAGCTTACAAAGTGTTTTTTTTGCCTAAACGTCTTGACTTAGCAGTAGATTATTGCCTAAATTTTCGTCATTGACTTTGAACAACCTGTTAGAGTTAACGCACAGCAATTACCAGGCTATCATAGAAACTGATTCCCAAGCTATCATAGAAACTGATTCCCAAGCTATCATAGAAACTGATTCCTAAGCTATCATAGAAACTGATTCCCAAGCTATCATAGAAACTGATTCCCAAGCTATCATAGAAACTGATTCCCAAGCTATCATAGAAACTGATTCCCAAGCTATCATAGAAACTGATTCCAAAGCTATCATAGAAACTGATTCCCAAGCTATCATAGAAACTGATTCCCAAGCTATCATAGAAACTGATTCCCAAGCTATCATAGAAACTGATTCCCAAGCTATCATAGAAACTGATTCCCAAGCTATCATAGAAACTGATTCTCAAGCTATCATAGAAACTGATTCCCAAGCTATCATAGAAACTGATTCCCAAGCTATCATAGAAACTGATTCCCAAGCTATCATAGAAACTGATTACCAGGCTATCATAGAAATATACATCCTACTACTAGCTTTAATAATAGCTCCCCACACCGATTTCGGTGACGGTGGCCGGTTTCATTGAAACCAGGCCAGCTACGTAGGAGCTATTTTATAGTGCTCAAGTGTGTGCGCAGTACACAAGAGCAGTCTCTTCTCCTTTACTCTCGTAACCCAGTGGGACGGATAACCGACACGAATGGCGTAAGATCAGGGGCAGGTCCGACTTTTTACATGCCCATCCGACGCATGGCTCATCTTTCTTGTCAATCTGGGGATCCGCCTGCAAAGTTCTAACCAAACTTTGAAACAACATTTTATGTTGTTCCAATGCGGGAATCGAACCGGCGACCTCCCGGTCGGGAGCCAAGCTCTAACTACTGGACCACGGAGGCTGTTAGTTTTATATGTAACTACTATCTTACTACTATTATAAATGTGAAAGTTTGTGAGGATGGATGGATGTTTGTTTCTCTTTCAGGCAAAAACTTCTGAACGGATTTTAATGAAATTTGGTATGGTAATAGTTTAGGATCTGGATTAACACTTATGCTACTTTTTATCCCGAAAAAGTACAGCGCTCCCGTTGGACAATTTATTTACGCGAGCGAAGCCACGGGCAAAAGATAGTTATTTATAAATTTGAAAGTTTGTCAGGATGAATGGATGGATGTTTGTGGCTCTTTCATGGAAAAACTACTCAACGGATTTTGATGAAATTTGATACGGTAATAGTTTATTATCTGGATTAACACATACTTTCTATCCCGAAAAGGTGAAGTGTTCACGTGGTAGACAGTATTTACGCGGACAAAAGCTAGTAATACATACGATAGTATTTCGTGTTGTTTTTCTGTCTAGACTTCCAGATACATTGATCCATTGTCAAAATTCGGAGGAAGGCTTGGCAAATTTCCTAGGTATTTTCCAAACAAAAATGGTCCCTTTGAAGCGTCCGTCGTACTAATATTGATTCCTGACTTGTAATCAATTTCAGTCTTGCCAGAGTAACCTGCACCAGGGCCTTTAGTCAAGATGCATTCGATAATTTCGACCCCGAAGTTCAAAAACAAAATGTATGGGATTTGGCATACATGACATAAGTCATCGCTATGTTACATATTGCTTGCGATGACTTATGTCAAATCCCATACATTTTTTATTCGATATATCGAACTTGCCGTCGACATTATCGTAAGTTAATAACTCATCGCTAAGTTACATATCGCTTGCGATGCCTTATGTCAAATACCATACATTTTTGATTACGAACTTCGCCGTCGAAATTATCGAATGCATCTTTACTAAAGGCTATGGCCTTATATTATGATGACGTAGTATACGAGTATAACAAAAGCAATTAAAGTTATTGTCAGTTAAAGACTAAAAATAAATACATTAATATCTATGATATCTTACATCTATGGACACTTTCACACCGCGTCAATCCGGTCCCGTGGTAAGTTCACGAAGACAACAGAAATATATTCAATACTTTTTATACTGTACTTATATTTAGGATTTTTAGTATATAATAAACATATTTAATACACGTTAATGACCCAGGAACACAGAAAACTTTTTTCCCCTGGCAGGATTCGAACCCGAAACCTCCCGCTGGAACACTAATGCGCTGACCAGTGAGTCACAAGGGTCGTTAGTAGATAGAGTATTGAAAAAATTCTTAACAGATTTAAGTAGAATGGGCTTATAGAATTACAAAAAAATTTGAAATTTAAAATAATATATAATATAAAATGTAGCACACATAATATGTATGCTACATTTTATATTATATATAGTCATGAATCATCTATAAAATAAACAAAATTGAAGTGTCTGTTTGTAATTTTAAATTAACAGCTTTTCACTAAATGCACATGAAAGTAAGTACGGTAATAACAATAAAATATCAATTTTTTAAATTTTTGTATGTCTGTCTGTTTGTTCCGGCTAATCTCTGAAACAGCTGGACCGATTGTCACGGGACTTTCACTGGCAGATAGCTGATGCTGCAAGGAGTAACATAGGCTACTTACATCTTATGGTTCCGTTTAAAATTAGGGTACCGTTTCAGTTCGTTCTAAGCAAACGAAGTTGCGGGAACCAGCTAGTAGTAAATAATAATTAATTGAAAAAAAAAACCGATAACATTTTATTTAGTTATTGGTGAGATCGCTAGAAAAGTTTTCAATAAAGCTCTTCCAGTGTTATGTTATCCTGGTCCAACAGGTCGCGCGTTCTATCATTTTAATCGGTTTTCAGGTGAGCAGGTGTTGTCGTACTGCCCCGGTCCCGCCAATAAACAAACGATTTATTTGTGTTTCTTCCGATTCCAATATTTATTATTACTTTAAGTCTAGCTTTATGGATAACGGTGTTTGGTAATAGAGTTTTTGGAGTCGGCATATAAATTCAATTATTTGGAAAGATTTAAAAACAAAATTATAAAATTTTAAGTAACCCCCAAAATGTCAAGCAGTGAGAGATGATGATGAATTATAGATAAGGACACTCTAGATCATGTCATCTTTCAAAAAAAAAAGAAAGATCAAAATCGATTCATCCGTTTGAGCGCTACGATGCCACGGACAGACGCACTCACAGATAGACAGATACGTCAAAATTATAACACCCGTCTATTTTAAGGGCGGGGTTATTATTCGGGGGTAAAATCAACGGGGGTAAAGCATAAAAATCAACGATTTTAAACTTCTGACTATCGCGTCGATTTATCATAAATGATTGTGATATAAAAGAGAATTGTGGAGGTGCTGGGATTTGAACCCAGGACTTTCAGCATGCGAAGCAGACACTCTACCACTGAGTTACACCCCCTATGATGTCCTCTCTCGAATTTTAAGTGTGTAGTAGCGCGTAAATACAAAGTACTTTTACCGAAGAGTCTTGTTAGCACATACACAGAACAATCCGGCTCAACCAGACCTTTAAAGAAAAGGTTTTAAAGGAAAGGTTTGAGACAAATGACGTCACTATACTTACAGTTGACGTATCGTGTTTAGACTTTAATTTATTACAAAATATTTCTATAACGGTGAGGCAAACCTAGCGTAATTTTGTGAATAGTGAGTATTTTCGGTCGCGTAAGTTATTTTCCATACCCCTTATTTCGCGTTGCCGCGTGAATAAAATAAAATAGGAATTTCTCAATGAAACGGAATGCAACAGAATTTCTGAGACCGAAAATTCTGCGACTCACGACTCACAAAATCCGACGAGAAACAAAGCTTGCGTTTTGTTTCGTCAAGTGTGTAAAGATACCCAGAATAATAAAGGGGGGTTTTAAAGGCAACACACCTACGACTCCTCTGGTGTTGCGGGGTGTCCATGGGTTATCAGGCGATCCATCTGCCGGTCTTATTCCCTTACTCATTAATCCAAACTCGAAATTCGGTCATAAAAAATCATATAATTTTAAAGTTTGAACTTTAAAATTAGTTTAGTCCTTTAGTTAGTTCTTTTTCCTCTTAGACAGAAAAAACGTATATTGTGTGAGTGTGACAGATCGACAAACGTGTAAAAAAATCGTATCTATCCAACGCACGGTGTGTTAATAATCTCAGGTAGTTTGTGTTATTGTTATTTTTAATAATTTTAATTTTGATATATTTCTAACCATTATTTAAAAAAATATTAGCTTTCTGCGCACCTTCCTTCCCATAAACATTACCTGTGCCAAATATCATACTCCTACGTTCGCACTATTCTCATAAAACTGTACACAAAGTTTTTGCTTCAAGTAAACTATATTATTACTAGCATTAATTGCCCGCGGCTTCGCACGCGTAAAATTAGGTCTTAAACTTCATCCCCTATTTTACCCCCTTGGGAATTGAATTTTTGCGAATCCTCTCTTAGTGGATGCCTACCTGGCCTTGGCCTGTGCGTTGATACATCAGTCAATCAGCTTTGCCTTATATATATATATAGATAATACGCTACCTTCATTATATTATACAGAAGATTTTCGGACATAAATGCAGTAAGAAGTGAAAATATCCATAAATAAAACAGAATCTTTAAGTTTACGGCGGCCATTTAGAATTGAACAGTAAAATGGCGATGGTGTTTTAGTGCGCGATCGTAAAAGGACGAGTTCTCTTTATCATTAGACCTTTGGATATATTGTGGGTTAAGTGATAAGATTTTGGCACAAAAATGCAAAAAAATCCACAGTAGATTTCCATGTAGGTACGCAAAGATTTTAAAACTAAAGATAGGCTATGACGTACATTTCACACAACAAATCTTCACGCAAAAAAAGTTACGCCTTGTTAAGTGGGGAAAGTTTTGGCCTCAACATGCCTCGTCTATAATACGAGGGCTGATTGATAAGTTTCCGAAACGACAAAAAAAAACTTCAAAAATCTATTTAAAATAAATTTATTTCTCAACGTAGTTTCCTTCTACCTCGATACATTTAGTCCAGCGCTTCTCCAATGCCGTTACACCAGTTTGATAAAATGTTTTCTCCAACCCCTCAAAATACTCGTCCACGGCAACAATGACTTCTTCATTTGATGAAAATCTCTGGCCACCTAACCATTTCTTCAGGTTTGGGAATAAGTGGAAGTCGCACGGGGCCAGATCCGGGGAATAGGGTGGATGCGGTAGCAATTCGAACCGCAATTCATGGAGTTTGGCGACTGCAAACATTGACGTGTGTGCAGGTGCGTTGTCATGGTGGAACAAATTTTTTTTCTTGGCCAAATGTGGTGGTTTCTTCTGGATTTCTTCACTTAATTTTTGCAGCAAGCTTGCGTAGTACTCTCCATTTATTTTTTTTCCTTTTTGCAGATAATCCACTAAAATAATCCCTCGAGCATCCCAAAAAACAGTCGCCATCACTTTGCCGGCCGACAAAACCGTTTTTGCTTTCTTCGGCGCAGGTTTTCCGCTCTCAGTCCACTGCTTAGATTGTTCTTTTGTCTCGGGAGTATAATGATGTATCCAGGTTTCATCGACTGTTACATAACGCCGCAAAAACTCATTAGGATCTCGGTTAAACAGCGCCAAAAACTCCGATGAATCGTCCACTCGACGTTGCTTTTGGTCTACAGTGAGCAAACGCGGCACCCATCGCGCGCAAAGCTTTTTCATACCCAAATGTTGGTGCAAAATATTAAAAACGCGTTCAGATGAAATGCTCACCATCTCTGCTATCTCTTGCAACTTTAAGCGCCGATCATTCAATACAATTTTGTGATTTTTTTTGATCATGTCCGGATTCGTGATTTCATTTGGACGGCCAGACCTGTGGGCGTCTTCGCAGCTCTGTCTTCCACGTTTAAAGTCAGTTATCCAGGTGTGAATTGTACTCAATGCAGGAGCAGAATTACCTAAAACACTGTCTAGCTTGGTTTTAATCTGGGTTGCTGTTTTCTCTTTTAAAACGTAAAACTTTATCACCGCACGAATTTCGTTTCTTTCCATTGTTAAGAAAATTTAAGACAGAGAAAGTTCTACGTCCTCTCAAACAAATTCCACCAGTTCGATTAAATTCATATTTGGCGTTCTATTTTCAAAAAGATGCCAAAATATAATGTTATATTCCTTTTTTGCGTATCATTTTTTTAACTTCGTCGTTTCGGCCAGTTATCAATCAGCCCAGGTATATACGTCTATGCATGTACCGATAAACCATTATAATAATGCACTGGGACTCCATACATTTTTCCCCCGACGAAGCGGGGTGATATAAGTTTGACGTGTCGGTCTGTGTGTCTATCCGTGGCATCGTACATCGCAAACGGATAAACCGATTTTGATCTAGTTTTATTTTGTTTGAATGCTGACATGATCGACAGTGTTCTTAGCTATAATTTAAAGAAACCCTGTTGCACGTTAGTATCTACGGAACCCTCCTTAGACATGCCCGACATGCTCTTGGTTAAGTTATTTTATAATATTTTGACGTGATAATATTATCACGATCGGCCTAAGCATTCGGCTTGTAACGACGTTATCACGTAAAATTATCGTCCGTAAACCGACTTAACGGACAACCATTTTTTGACGTGATACAATCTTATAAATCGGTGAACGCTGGTTGCACGCACGAAAAATTGTCACGTTCCGCCTGAGCGGAGCGTGCAAGAGAGAGCGCGAAACAAGCGATAGGGAAGCACGATCGGCCTAAGCATTCGACTTGTGACGACGTTATCACGTAAAATTATCGTCCGTAAACCGACTTAACACAACGACAACCTTTTTTTTTAATAATCTTAAGTATCCGCTGCTATCATGTACCTTGGGGCATCCTTATCGCAATACCGATACCTCGAGACACTTATGTGCCGGCGAATTTTTTCTACGATTCCCCTAAAATTCGGCAAATAATTTTGCAGTTGGTGACACTATCAGATCTACCAGAGACAAATTTGATCGAACAAAAATATTCTTAATATAACGTTTTTCTATTTATTCTTTTATTATTATTATATTACATTATTATAATTTTTATAAAAATTTTTTTTTAATATCATTTCTCCACCTTCTAGGCCCGAAGAAACGGTATATCAAAAGTCAATATTTTCAAAGGTACATCGATTTGTATACAAAATGTCTCGTGAAAACGTTCTATACTAAAGCCGTACCTAGCTGTGTCGTCACGCCTAGGTATAAAGTATATGAAGTAGTAGGCCGCAGGAACATATTTGTAAATATCTCCCATATTTGTGCGTTTAAGTTCATTTTTCCAATAAGAATTTTCCAAAAACATTTATTATGGTAAATATGAACTTACCATAATAAATGTTTTTGTTTATGATGTAAGCAAACTAGTGATGTGGGTTTTGTATACTAATTTAGCAAAAAAAAAAACTTTTTAGATTTATTTAATTACTAAACTACACATATATTTTTTTTTATATTCACCAAGTAGTAATGCCCTCAATATATCCGAGTATATTAATGAAACTAAATAGTTTAGATGTAGTCATCATCCCTATTGTACTAGGAGAGCAGACGGTTTCTAAAATCGGTTCATAATGCGCTAACCGCATTTGACAAACACAATAACAGTTCACATCGAAATGTAGATACGTTTGCTTATCAATAGAGCTGTATGTTTTCGCGAATTAACCCGTTTCCCCTTGTTTGTTAGCGACCTATATTTGCTGGATCTACAATGTTATCAATCATAAAACTTTTATTTTCCTTGTGACATGATAAAATTTGTAAATTAGGAGTTGTAAAATTTTCATATACGTTGAAATTACCTACTTTATTTAACAGATCACAATACTAATTGCCGCAAATAAAAGTAGCCTATGTCCTTTCCCGTGGTCTATTCTATATCGGTGTCAAATTTCATCAAAATCGGTCCAGTAGTTTCGGAGCCTATTCAGTGCAAACAAACAAATATTTTCTGTTTATTATATCAGTATAGATAATATTATTTAAGATTGTTTAAAATCATTGCCGGATATTTTGAGCCGTATGATCTATCTACTTACTGCTTAAGTCGAAACGTCTTGACATAAAGAGGCTGTAAGATCATTAAAAATTTCGAAAAAATATATACTTACTAAATATAATTACACTTAATGGCGCTGTTTTAAGGTCATTAACCTCACACAGCAGATTGTATTGATATAATTAAGGCAAAGTCTTTGTTCCTCTTTAAAACACCTCATTTAACATATGCACTACTTAACTTGCTTACCTTACATGCGTTTTACATACAGTTTTACTTACGTAGTTACATTTTTAATTTGTCTTATTTCTCCTACATAATATTTTGTTCCCGCCACTTTAAAAGGCGTTTAAACTAACTTTTTTCTTGAACATCTATGTAGTGTCCGACCGAAACTGGTTTATACGACCGAAACCGAAAACAAATTTCGGCAACTATCTCCGAAACCGAAACTTTCTCAAGAGGATCATGTTTTGAGGGAAAAGTTAAGAAAACGTTTTAACAATCAGCTAGTCGTTATTTTTAATCTTTAACCCAGCAAGAGGGAGGCGAAGAGTAATCTATACCAAATGTAAATCTGAATCTTTGACTTAACATTACACAGATTTAACATAATTCATAATCTCCTGGTAAATCACGGTCTATTCTGCTATCTCGCCATCAACAATTTACGGTGACAGGCCACGCCACGTGAATGCTAATTGTTGCGATATGATACGGGTAATAGGCTTTCATAATTACAAGGAACATAAAAAATAATGTGGGTAGAAAATTACTAGGCATGACAGAATTCTGGCCTTTTTTTTGTACTCATGCATTTGAAGCCATTGAAATTATTAAATAACTCCATTCAAGTTATGTTTAAACTTTAAACCGTGCAAATGTTAAAATAGCTAACTTCAATTAGTTTATTTGAGCACGGCTTAGGCGTCATTTGTAAATTTTGACAATTGCACTGATGATGTATAGATATAACTGCAAGCATATGCCATTATGCCAATTACAGTAATCATCATCATCACCAACATCATCACACCGTATAACATTATATTATGATGGTAATTAGGAGCAGTCTTTTACTATCACATTATTACGATGATAAAAGACAGAAACGTTGTTTAAGTTATCAGTTGTGTAAATACTTTTATTAGTAAGGGGGATAGTCTTTTACATCGATACATATCCTTGAACCTCTGCCGTTTGTGGACCCGTTTGGAAAATCCTTTTGTTGTTGTAAAGGGATAATTCGACATTGGTCCTTTAGTCACCAAAGTCGAGACCTGATGATGGTACGTATCCATGAGGAATCGAGGAAATTCAAAATTTATAGGGACATCTATAGGCCGAATTCAAAAGGGATTTTATTTAGAAAATAAGATATATTTCATACTTTTTTGTGCATTTTTAATTTGGAACTCGGTTTAATGTTTCTTTGCTAGTTCTTAGGAACATATTATAATACTAGATGTTGCCCGCATGAGCCTACGCTCAAAAAAACCTCTGCGGGAACCGTACGTTTTACTGCAAGAAGTAGTAGCCTATGTGTTAGGTATTCCAGAGTCTAAGCTACTACCATACTAAATTTCATCAAAATTCGTTCAATTGTTATTGCGTAAAAGAGTAACAAACATCCATGCATGATATATACATCCATACATACAAACTTTCGGGTTTATAGTAAAGTAAGGAGTAATTATTGTCGCGAATTCGCTTACATTCTAAAATTAAGTTAGGTTTTTTTTTTTCTTATTTTTCGCTTTCCTCTTTTTTGCAGGTGTTCAAGAATATAACCAAGGCAACATAAACAGTGGCTTAAGTTTACAGCTTATCGCATAATCACAATTTATGATACCTCTGACAGCGTCAAATGAATACTAAGTTCGGTTTATATGCGGCGCGTGCTGGGGGTACATAAACATGAATGTGCCGCCCATTTGTACGGACTAGGTGAAATAATTAAGTGCTGCGATGCTTCTGTTATCCTAATACCATCTAGTTATCTTCAGCATTGCTTCTTGACTTGACTCCACTGTCCGTTCGTCTGTCTGTCCGTCTGTCACCAGGTTGTATCTCATGAACCGTGATAGTTACTTGAAATTTTCACAGATATTTCGGTTGACGCTATAAAAACAAAGACAAAAAAAACAGAATAAAATAATTATTTAAGGGGGCGGAAACCCCTCCCATATAACAAACGTGATTTTATTGCCGTTTTTAAATACGGTACAGAGCCCTTCGTGCGCGAATCCGACTCGAACTTGGCCGGTTTTTTATATTAGTTGTCACAATTCACTAATATTAACTTCATTTAATCTATACAGAGGAGATTTGTTTGTTTCTTTGCATACTAACGGCTCCGAAACTGTTAGATCGATTATTATTTAAGTGGTTTCCCCATACTACATACGTCGTTTTTTTGTAGTTTTGTACAGAACCCTATATGCGCGCGTGCGACTCGCACTTGGTTGATTTTTTCCCAATTTCTATTATTGGCAATATAACATTTCCACAAAGTTTCTGTAATCGATTTCACAAACGTTATATTTTATAAACAGATGCTCTCCGTGACTTCGTGCGCGCTATAGCAGAACTCGCGGGAACCGTACATTTTTCCGAGATAAAAAGTAGCCGATGTCTATCCCCGTGGTCTAATCTAAATCTGTGCCAAATTTCATCACAATTTGTCCAGTAGTTTCGGAGCCTATTCAATACAAACATACAAACAATCAAACCTTTCCTATTTATAATATTAGTATAGACTATAGATTATTATAAGGATATCCCCTTAAAACAACAATACAAAATTCATTCAAGACTAAAATGTGTACGTGTCCTCCTCGCAGTTGTCAACACTAGTTGTGTTCAAACAGTTGTGTTACCAATCAAATGTGGGACCACCCACATTTGATTCCGGTTATATGTATATTATCAGTTTAATTACTTAGTTTAATGCAATAAAGTAATTGCATTCTAAGGGCCTGCTCCACAATTTACTGATGAGTGTCAGATAGCTTATTTGCATTTTTTCTCTCTGTCGATAATAATAGCTCACCACACCGATTTCGGTGACGGTGGCCGGTTTCATTGTAACCAGGCCAGCTACGCAATAGTTACTTTTATAGTGCCCACGTGTGTGCGCAGTACACAAGAGCACTCTCTTTTCCTTTACTCTCGAAATCCAGTGGGACAGATGACCGACACGACTGGCGAGAGATCAGGCGCATGACCGACTTTTTACATGCCCATCCGAAGCATGGATCATCTTTCTTGTCAGGTGATCAACCTGCATTGCCCTAACTAGATTTGGAACAACATTTTTTGTTGTTCCAACTCGGGAATCGAACCCACGACCTCCGAGTCGAGAGCCAAGCTTTAAACCAACGGACCACGGAGGCTGTAAAATGTTAAAACCTCTAAATAAGCAGCGACAAAACTTCCGAATAAGCTATCCGACACTTATTAGAAGACGATGAAACAGGCCCTTAGGGTCAGTTCGCACTGCGACGAGACACGACGGGACGCGACGCTGTATTTTTAGGATAGCTATTTAATATAGAACTTTAATCACTACATAAGAAGGTGCACGTTTCATTACAAAAGTTCGAATGTCAAGTCAATCAAACTCAATGTCGAAGGCGGTGCTCTCTCAATGAAACGTGCTTCTTGTTTTGTAGTAAATAAGGTTAAATTTTAAATAGCTATCTTAAAAATGGAGCGCCGCGTCGCGTATCGTGTGGTGTGAATTGACCCTTAGTCTTAAAAAACAATGCAAGAAAGTAGTTAATATTTAAATATTTTCCAATAAAGTTTCCAACTTCGAAATAAACAACAGGAAACCTAAGTTTTTACGGGTCGAAAATAGAACTTGTTAAATTTTCAGTTCGTTAACTGTTAAATAATATAAAGTTAGAAAATGTTTTCAGGTAAAATTTGGATTTTCGAACTGGCAGTTAAAAGTAACAATTTACAGAATTCAGGTTTAGTTATACTGTAGATGTGACTGCCTGGTGTGTCCGAGGGCGCCGTCCGGCCACAGATTAAAGAAATATGCATTATATACTTTTACTCTGTGGTCGCGCCCTCAAGTCTTTCGGCCGTATCACTTTTTCTCGAAGCATTTTGCGACTTTTTCGTGCCACCAAATTATTTTCGTTTGTAATATCAAATATGACGTCTAGTGGTCTGAATCTTTGAAATGAGATAATATTTAAAATTTCATAAAATCGCGTGTATAGTTAACGAGATAATAAGTGGCAAAAACCAGCCAAGTGCAGGTCGGACTTTGGTTCCGTGCAAAAGAACACGTCGTACCGCTTATGAGTATTGCAGGTAAATGACTTATTTACTAGTGGTGTCAAAATTTCTTCGCTCAGTTTTAAAAGTAAGTCACAAATGTAACAAAAATTTTCATTTTTTTTATTACATGAAGTACCTATTTAGGTATTTCATTAACATTACAATCTAGTCTAGCTTAGACAAATAAATAATTTTACGTTAACTTAAATTGCTAAGTGGAGTTAATACTCTTCGCAATCTTAGTAATCTAAGATTGCGTCCATCAACACATTTCTTATAGTCTCTATATAAAGGAGAATACACATTACTGTTTGTGTTCTGTCATAGTCACACACTTCACTGACTTTAACACTACACTAACTTAGAAATTTTCATGATCATTATTTAACTTTTTTGGCATCATGAACCAATCACTTGACTTCTCCCGTGTGGCCATTAAAATAAGTATCCTGCTACTATTATAAATGTGCAAGTTTGTGACGATGGATGGATGTTTGTTACTCTTTCACGCAAAAACTACTGAACGGATTTTGATGAAATTTGGTATGGTAGTAGGTTTGCCTCTGGATTAACACATGTGGCCTCTGTGAGTAATTTAACGACCTCTGTGGCTCAGTGGTTAGTGCATGGCGCACACGCCGGAGGTCGCGGGTCGGGAATTCCGCCAAAGGAACAAAAAGTTTTCTGTGTTCCCGGATCATGGATAAATATGTGTATATATAATATGATAAACACCTTAAATAAATGTATAGTAATAATAGTAATAGCTCCCAACGCCGATTTCGGTGATGGTGGCCGGTTTCATTGAAACCAGACCTAGCTACGCAGGAGTTATTTTATAGTGCCCAAGTGTGTGCGCAGTACACAAGAGCACACTCTCTCTCTTCCTTTACCCTCGAAACCCAGTGGGACGGACAGACCGACACAACTAGCGAGAAATCAGGCGCAGGTCCGACTTTTTACATGCCTATCCGACGCATGGAATATCATTCTTGTCAGACGATCAGGTGATCAGCCTGCATTGTCCTAACCAAACTTGAAAACAACATTTTTTGTTGTTCCAAGTCGAGTGCCAAGCTCTAAACCATTGGACCACGGAGGCTGTTCTATCTATCTATCTAAATGTATAGTATAGAAGTATTAAATATACTTCCCCTTGTCTGGTACCTGTAACACAAGTTCTTCGGATACTTAGCACGTGGCCAGGTGGACGTGGTATGAAGCGTCCAAAGATATTATATTATTATTATATTATTATAGGCTACCTTTTATCCTGAAAACGTACAGTGTTACTCCTCTGCTAATCGCTCGCCATCGGGCAACACAAACTTCCTGTTTTCCGGCCTTTTCCCATAAAAATAAAATCATTTATTTCGTCTGCTTCCTTCACATAAACTAAAGAATCTCTGCACTATTCAGAGTATCATAAACTACAGAATCTTTGCAGCGTCCCGCATCTGCAAATAGAAAGTTGCTATCAATTATTAAAGTTTCGTCATACCCGCTGAGCTGGGCTTTGTGCTCAACTGTGTCATGTTCAATATTTCATTCATAGTTTCATACATTTCTCAAGTAAGGAAAGTTTTTTCAGGTAATGTGCAACGGTCTTACAGAATGTTACGGGGCCGCCGGATACCGGATGATATAGTCCCGGACAACTTTCTCGATACTCATCTGGTGTATCCATGACAATAATCACTCACTATCGGGCTATCCACTTGTTTGCCTGTACATTAATA
Organism: Phengaris alcon alcon; assembly: GCA_037179445.1. Classification (NCBI taxonomy): domain Eukaryota; kingdom Metazoa; phylum Arthropoda; class Insecta; order Lepidoptera; family Lycaenidae; genus Phengaris; species Phengaris alcon. The sequence continues at coordinate 748,431 of JAYRCH010000272.1, forward strand.
GTAAATATAATAATAATAAGCTCTTTATTTCAGACCAAATAGTCCATACACAAACAACACAAGAACAATAACACAATTACAAAAAAATATAGTAGTAGAATGTTTAGTTTTAGACATTTAAACTAAAATAGGAGATCCAATAATGTTAATGGTTAGTAGTTTGTTAGTGAACTTATTCTAAATACTTCTTATTTCTATTAAGGTGTACATCTGTCCAGTATACTTGGAAGGGACTGTCAATCTTTCCAGCTAACGTTTTGAGGAATGTTGGTACTATTACGAAATCTGTCCATAGCAGATGCAGTTCTTTTACGAACTATGGCAAAGAAATCCTCGACTCCCTCCACTCCAACCATAGTGGATGCATAAGTACCTGGGTTTTCTCAGAAGTGTCCTAAGCGCGTCATTGCACTGGATTCGAAGAGCGTTGTAAGCCCTCCGAGTGTAAGTGATCCATAGAATACACGTGTAGAAAGATTGGCAAAAGGTTTTAAATAGGAGCAGTTTTATATCGTTAGTACAGCGTGCAAATCTACGGACTAGCATGTTGCAGCGGACTGCCAACGCTCTTCTTTCCTTCTCCAAGTCTTCATCATCCCGCAGTTCATCAGTCAATACATGACCCAGGTATTTAAATTTGTATACCCTCATAAGGGCTTCCCCACACAACCTAATGGGCGTAATGTTTAAGAGTGTTTTAATAAAATATAGCCCAACCCTATTCTTTAATATCCCTGGTACAAACTCGATTGGTGCTATAATATTTCAAAGGGTCGGGACTCGGGATTGAACAACGCCGATTTTATTAGGAAATTCCGAAGTAAATGACTACGGATTTTCCCCGATCACACATTTTTAACCGGCTTCCAAAACAGGAGGCGGTTACACGTTCGGCTGTATAAACATTTTTTTTTTCACTTACGGTCAGTTAACACCGCGACAATACGCGACGCAACGCGCTGCTGCATTTTAAAAATAGCTATTCAAAATTGAACTTTATTCCCTACACAAAAAGATACACGTTTCATATGACATCAGTCATACACTGCACATGCGCTGTGCTGCGCGGCAACAACCTGACATTCAACTAAGAATGAAACGTGCAATGAATGGAGGAGTAATGAATGGAGTTCAATTTTTAATTAGCTATCTTAAAAAATGCAGCGCCGCGTCAAGTATCTCTCCGTGTCGGTGTAAATTGACCCTTACACAAAGAAAAACGGGATATTGAGCGTTATTCAATTACTGGGCAACAAGCTTGTAAATATTTGCAGGTTTATTAATACTATCAGTTTATTGTAGCCTAGAATTTTACAATTTATATATTTTTAAATTTTACCTGATATGACTACGACGAAGCCAAAATGGAACGATTTTGGCAGTCTTCTATGTATATGTATATTATAAGTGTATACGTACGTATGTATGTATGTATGTATGTATGTATGTATGTATGTATATATGTACGTATGTTTGTTGCACGCCCAAGTTAGTATTGCAGGTCTAAAATGGCCAAATTAAGTGAATCATACTTACTATGAATCGTCAACTTTTGAAGACGTTGAACAATTAATCTGGTACACATTTATAATGTCAAATAGAATTGTTAGGTGTTACTGTTACTGCAATAGCAACTGCTTTACAAGTTGATGTTTCATAGTATGACTCACTTAATGTCGCCATTTTAGTAGCTTTTGCCCGCGGCTTCGCTCGCGTACTTACTTTTAAAGTACAGGGTCACACGGGAACACTGTACTTTTTCGGAATAAAAAGTAGTTTATGATTAAATCCAGAGCCCTAACTACTACCATACCAAACATTAAAATCTGTCCAGTAGTTTTTGCGTGAATTAGTAACAAACATCCATACATCCATCCTCACAAACTACACTTTTATAATAAATAGTAGGAGGACGTGTAAATAGACTCATTACGAGTATAATAGCCAGGTTATGGTTCTTAAGAAAAAAATATAGTTATTCACGTTTTAAAAACTAGTAATGAGTAACCGAAAAGGATAAAAGTTTGCGAGCTGATTTGAGTTTCTGATTTTTGAAATAAAATCTTTAAAGGAGCAACTGGAGCGCTTTATAAAAGTCAGAAACTGCAAGATACTTCTGTAGAAACTAGAAACATACTTTAGGTATTTCTTACTAGCCTACTTAGGCCTTTTCATCCGTTTTGGATCATTTATACAGTATTCTCCGAGCGAAGTAACCAATCTTGAAATACTGTATTGCCTGGGACAGTTGGTTTTTAAATGTGGCATAGTTGCCCAAGCACATACGGCATTCTCATAACACAGTCAGCCTAGTCCAGAGGAATGACTGGTCAATACATCTGGGGGCAACCATGTGCCGATTTCCTCACGATGTTTTCCTTCATCGTTGGATCCTCCGTATAATGTCGTAAATGTTGTAAAAAAGTCTCATTGGTACACGCCACAACCTGAGAATCGAACCTGCACTCTCTCGAGTGTAAATTAAACGGTCTATCCACTAGGCCACGGAGCGCTCTTACTAGCTAGCTAGCCTAACTAGATATGAAAAACTTAAAAAAAAAAAACTCGTACGTTAGCTACTCGGCTAAAACAGCCTAGAAATAGTCAACCATAGTTTATGCCATTATAGGGTTATAATATTATATAAGCTCCACTCTGATTTTATAGTGCCCAAGTGTGTGCACAGTAGACAAGAGCACTCTCTCTTCCATTACTCTCGTAAGCCAAATGACCGACACGACTAGCGAGATCAGGCGCAGGACCGACTACATGCCCAGCTACACGCCCATCCGATTCATGGATCATCTTTCTTGACAGACTATCTAGAATCTAGATTCTAGAGTATTATATTTAGTTTAGAAATGTACCAACGTATAAACCACTTTGAGGCCGATTCATCCATTTCAATCGTCATTACAGAAGTTCGAAGGGCGGACAGACAGACAGACAGACGGACAGAGCGAAACTATAAGGTTTCTACAGTATACGGAAAATTATATGAATTATTACTAGCAGACCAGTGCCCACTACGTTGGGCGTTAAACATGTTTCGATTGATGAAAGTTCCGTGAAAATCGGTCCAGCCGTTTCAGAGAAAAATTATAAAATTTGATTTTTTTATTGTAAGTACCTACATACTTTCATATGCATTAAGTTAAAAACTGATAATTTAAAATTACAAAAAGACACTTCGATTTTGTTTATTTGTATAGATGTATAGATTAAGGGCGAATTTCGAGCACGGGATGACCTCTAGTATATGTTAATATAACATTAATTAGAAGCCCCGTACCGAATACTAATCCTTACTAGTATTATAAATGTGAATGTGAGTTTGTTTGTTGTATCACATAATAAGTGCGAAGTAGCTAGGAGCACCTAGTACAATATAATATAATTAATACTAAATATGTCTCAGTTCCTTACTTACTAAACCTAAAAATAAATCTTTCATAACAAAAGATAACGCAAAAAAGGGAAAAGTGAGGCTCTGAAAAATAAATACATGACAAGATTTCGTTCCAACAGAATCATATCAGCGGAGAAAATTTCCGGACGCAATGAAAAAATTTCACAAAGGGAGGAACATTTATCTCTCGGCTATGCAATAACCGGCGACTAAACATGCGCATCGCTCATAATCAACTGGAACACGAATAAAAATACCTGAGGCACATCGCCGTGCACGAAAACTGGGCACACTTGTGTTAGTGTATGTGGGATGATCATAGCAGCGCGGGACGTCTGGTTTTGAAAATGAAAGCGAAAATGAAAAAAAAAATAACTGATACTATCAGACCATTCAGACATTATCACTTCACGTCAACTGGTCCCGTGGTACAGGGTCGACCACGGGGCGTAAAATATCGCTAAAATAATTGCGAATATTTGTTTATTTTTGAGACATAGGTTTTATTCATAGGTTCATAGAAAATAAACGTGTATGACGACTGACGAGTTAGGAATATTTGAATTTCTAGAAATAATGCTACACACGAGAAGCACCAAAATCACCAAGCAATTCACCATTCCTAAAAATTTCAAACAACAATAATTATTAAGATCATCCTACGAATATTCTAAATGTGAAAGTTTGTGAGGATGGATGGATGTTGGATGGATGTATGGATGGATGGATGTTTGTTACTCTTTCACGCAGAAACTACTGAACAAATTTCGATGAAATTTAGGCTCTGGATTAAAACATAGGCTACTTTTTATCCTAAGAAAGTACAGTAGGTATTCCCGAGGGATACTATATTTACGCGGGCGGAGCCCAGCAACAGCTAGTAATTATAAAAGAATTCGCACTTTTCAAATCATCTACAGTCCGGTCAGATCAGTGTTACCACACCAGATTCTTTAAATTTGCCGCCATTTTTAAGTTTCATCATTCGCTGGCCAGAATCTAGCTATAAAATATTTATATCGGCTACAGCACTTTTTTTAAAATAGGTGTAAGTATACAGAAACTATTTCATTAACATAGACCATTGTTTTTTGGGTAGCCCTTAAAATTTTATTTTTATAACTATTATTACAAATGTACATATTCTATGAAGAGTTAAAAATATATTATTACTTTTAAAATGCCGTTCCAAATATCGCATTATTTCATATATCCCCATCTTACAGTACAAGTTTTCCGTTCGTCATTAATTCTGTACCTACTAAGGGCATGTCATAAAAAGGGCGTTTCCGTACGTCACCTTCATGCTCGTTTATACCAGTCAGTGACAACTAAAGCAGGATGAATCCAGTCAGAATGAAATGTCGTTGTAATACAAAAAAGAACTAGGCACTTTAGGGCCGTATATTGAATTGCCTGGATATAAGCTGGTTTTTTAAAAGATCATAATACGGCCCCAGGGGGGTATAACTCTCATACATGTACAACTTTACAGAGAACAGCGACATCTTAACGCGACTCTCCGGTACTAACAGCTTGAAAATTTTCTGATAGCCACAACAAATGACACTTACCGGCTTCTACATCGCACTATCGAAGACACCAGGTGTTTGTATAAGAGGCTCGCGAACATTTTGCTTCGCTTCATAACCGATAAAAAAACTGCTTCCAGGTGAGCAGTTTGCCTTCCGAAAAATGCAGAGCTGTCCCGCTCAAGTACACCGCTTAACGGGGTACATAATTGATAGCAAAAACGACAGGAAGACGACATGCGCCATATTCTTTGACATAGCAAAAGCTTTTGACAAAATTTGGCGTAACGGATTGTTATACAAACTTTATCAAATAAAGCAAGATTATCGGGTAAAGCTGTACACTTGTGACATCCCCAAACACGCGGATGGTACAGCCCTATATTATTCACACATCCGACCCTGTACCGCTTCTAAAGCCCTCCAGGAGTCAGTTACCGAACTCGGTAAAAGGTTCTCCAAATGGAGAATCGAAGTAAATCCCGACAAAAGTCACGCCATTCAATTTGACAAAAAATTTTACGCAAGGAAGCACACATGTGCCCGTAAAATTATGAGCCCTATAAATCTGCACGACAATATAATTCCAGAGGTCACTCATGTCAAATATTTTGGCGAAGTACTAAACAAGTCGATGACGTTTTTGAGTCACATCACTAACACGTTACGAAAAGCGAAATTTGTACTCTACAAATTATATCCGCTACTTAATTCGCGAAACAAAATGTCCCTAAGACATAAGCTTACAGTATATAAAGTATGTATAAGAACGATACTCACTTATGCGTGCGTCTCTTTCGCACAAATAAGTGAGCCTCAAATGGACCGATTGCAAAGAGTCCGAAACTGGTTTCTACGCATGGCAACAGGAACCCCCTATTACATGCGTAACATCGACTTGCATAGAAACTGCGAACTCGTCACTATAAAAGCCTATATTAAAGAACTCGTAGAGAGATTATTTGATAAACTCAAAAAACATCCAAACCATCTTATCCAAAAGGCCCTAGATTACAACCACGACGCACAGTCTGTGCGTCGTGGTTGTAATCTAGGGCCTTTCGACACCCGTACAAGCGGCCTAAGCACATCTTAGCCGATCCCATTGACCCGACCACAAAATACGTAACGGACTGTGTACAGTTACGTTAACACAAATCACACGCCCCCGCGAAGCTAGTATCGCACCGGGGTCGACGCCGGCACCTACCCTGAGGACCCACATCCGACACGATCACACGCACAGACGTGCAGACTGAGCCTAACACGGGACCGAACCCGAACCCGAGTTCGAGTTCGCATCCTAGTAGCCTAGGTACACTACAAATTAGTGACCGCGACCACGACATTGATATAGAGAGCTCTACCAATACCGCGATCCTCATCGACATCAGGACTTACGCGCGCGAGTCATCCCGACCGTACGCGGAAGGAGAGAGGGACGGCCCTGTCAGTATCGAAATCACTAATAACTCGAGCTCCTCTATCGCGATAACTCGCACGCCGTTAGTTTTTACTACCGCACGCGAGCAACCTCACTCTTTAGAGAGTGAGGAAGGGGTCGGACCCCTTAGCAGGGGGACCCGTGTCCCTCTCGACCTAATAATAGCATACAACACGTAGCTGTCCCCAATATCCGGTCTGAACATCACCCGGGTGATGTTAGGGAGGGTCAAACCCTGGGAGGGTTTGACCCTCCCTCCCTCCGTCTCTCACCTAATCAACTAGTATTCTTTGCCCGTGATAAGTTCTCGAAGAACTTGTGTTACTGGTACCAGAGAACGGAAATATATTTAATACTTTTGATACTATTTATATTTAAGTTTTTTACTATATAATACTGTTAGCAACAAACTGCTGAATATGATGCCACCAGCCCTGGGACCCCTCGCCTCCCTTCCTCAAACAACAAGGATCGAACCATATATTATTCGGCAGAGAGACGTGCGCTAGCTAACACCGATCCTTGATTGCAAATCGACTTTGTATTTAATTTTGTCTTTGTATTTGTTTGTGTCTGTTTGTTTGTATAATAGTTTTTCAATACATGTAAATCATACTTTGGCTTCTGATTTTCATTTAAATAGTTATCAGATTAGTTTTGTTACATCAGAAGCGTGGGTTGAACGCCAAAAAGGCCGCACATTCCCGCTATCTTATTTTTTTTTTCTTGGTCATGTCTAGTAATAATCGTAAGAAATCGCGAGAGCGCACGTCTTCGCCAGTTTCAGTCCCTAATATAGGTAGACTGGAAGCAACGATGGAAGTGATTCTGAACCGCCTCGCAACCCTGGAGCAGCGCGCTGGCACCCCCGCTAGTGTGGCATCAGCTCCGATCGGTGCTCACAGTGCAGACCTGGACGGTGGAGCCACTCCGCCTCCTCCTGTGCCGGCTGGACCAGGCAGCAGCACCCTGAGTGTCGCTGGCAACACGGAAACTGTTACGGCACCGTCGCAAGCGGCGTCAGCGGACGTCACGGAGCATCTCATCGACGCGTTGAGGACCATAAATCCGGTGATATCAAACCATTATTATGTGTCCGATTTTGATCCCAGTATTCATGATGTCGATGCGTGGTGTGATGAAGTGGATATTGCTCGCTCGCAAAATCAATGGGATGATAAAGAGTGCCTTGCTCGTGTCGGGTTATCGCTAAAAGGTGAGGCACGCTCATGGTTGCGCGAGTGGACCAGTAACGATCGTAACTGGTATAATTTTAAATTGGACCTTAGATCACTTTGTCCACGCCGTATTGACATTGCAAATATACTTTTTGATGTAATGTGCAAAGATTCTGATAAGTACTCCACATATGCAGAACACGCGCGAAAGTCTTTGCTACGGCTACGCATTGTAAAAGGATTTAGTACCGATTTAATGTGTGATGTAATCGTACGCGGCATAAAAGACCCCCAAATACGAGCGGCCGCTACAAACGCGAAATTGACACCCGAAACAATTGTGGAGTTCTTATCAAGCTATTCGAAACCGTGTCGTATGAGTGCGAGTGTACTTAACAACAGTAACATAGGCGCACGTACTGACCGTCAAGTATATGACTTATCCTCTAACAGACATAAGCGTCCAGCCCAAAATACAGGTACACTTGTACGTTGTTATAATAATTGCAATCGGGACATAAAATGAAACACTGTCCCAAACGAGTTAAAATTGAGGATGACACGAGTAAAGGCAAATCGATTATTAACCCGGAGCCTACGAATAAGTTTTCAGCAAAACTCGTGTGCTCATTTTGTAAGAAGATAGGCCATAGCATTGACAAATGCTTTGCCAAGGAACGATCGGAAACGAGAAATAAATCAAAAGTAAACTTTTGCCGCGAAACAGCATGTTATCAAAACAAAACCGACATTGTAACAGCCATAATAAATGGTATTCCCACTGACGTGTTGATCGATAGCGGGTCCAGTATTTCACTAATTTCAAGTGACCTTGTTAAGCATTTCTCGTGTCTAACGAACTCAAGTGTCCAGATATTACGCGGTTTAGGCGGAGTAGAAATGCGATCCGATTGTTTCGTAACTTTGCCCATATAGTTTAGCGACGTTACTCTAGACTCTAGAGGTAGATCTTTATGTTGTACCACACGGTTATCTCAGTGCGCCGGTTCTAATCGGTACGGATGTTTTGAATAGGGAAGGCATCGCTTACATCCGTACGAGCTAACGTCAGAAACAGTTCTACTGTAAACAATGTAATAAATTGTAGGCCGAATACTCAGCTCACTTCAATAAACACTCTGTTGTTCAGCGACGAAGAGCGCTTATTAGCTGTGTTAAATAAGTACTCAGATTACTTCCTCAGTGGAACAGCCGGTACTACAGTAAACACTGGTAGATGCATATTCGACTTACTAGTGACGAGCCGGTTAATTATAGACCGTACAAATTATCACATGACGAAAAACTTCGTGTACGCGATATTGTCACTGATTTAAAGGAAAAGGGTATTATTATTCGGGAATCCGAATCTGCATATTCAAGCCCAATTTTGCTGGTAAAAAGAAAGATGGATCGGACAGGATGGTCGTGGACTATCGAGCTCTTAACAACATTACTACAAAAGACCGCTACCCTCTCCCTTTAATCGAGGACCATATAGATAGACTGGGAAAATGTAAATATTTTACTGCTTTGGACATGTTAACTGGCTATCATCAAATTAAAATAAATGAAGACTCAATGCATTTCACAGGGTTCGTAACCCCAGAGGGACATTATGAGTATCTTAAAATGCCATTTGGGCTTTCCAATGCCCCAGTCATATATCAAAGAATCATATCTGATACCTTGAGACCATTCATTGATGCAGGCCAAGTATTAGTATACATAGACGACGTTTTGCTATATTGCAATACCATAGACTGCCATAGAGGATGGTTTGTCTTTGCTTGATTCTGTTATGGAAACTTTAACAAAAGCGGGGTTTTCTATAAATTTACGAAAATGTTATTTTCTTACTACTGAAGTAGAGTATCTAGGAAGAACGATTTGTAATGGTCAGGTCCGGCCGAGTGTGCGAAAAATAGAGGCACTAGCAAATTCACCTGTGCCTAACACAGTAAAACAAGTCAGGCAATTCCTCGGCCTGACCGGCTATTTTAGGAGGTATGTCCGAGGATACGCTACAAAAGTGGCACCTATAGCTTCTTTAACTCGTAAAGATGTAAAGTTTCATTGGGGAGATGAGCAGGAATGAGTGAGGCAGGAAATAATTTCCACCTTGACTAGTGAACCTGCGTTATTAATATTTGATCCGTCCCTATCCACTGAGGTACATACAGACGCAAGTTCACAAAGCTATGGTGCAGTCCTTATGCAAATTGGTAAAGATGAACGTTTACACGCGGTAGCGTACTATAGCAAAGTGACAGTAGGTGCGGAACCTAAGTACCACTCCTATGAACTGGAGACCCTTGCTGTGGTTAAGGCCCTGCAACATTTCCGTCATTACCTTATTGGGAAACATTTTAAAGTCGTAACCGACTGTAATGCTTTAAAGATGACCCAACGCAAAAAGGATCTCCTTCCTAGGGTGGCACGATGGTGGATGTACCTACAAGATTACGATTTTACTCTCGAGTACCGAAAAGGTCAGTTTATGCGGCATGCCGACTATCTCAGCCGTAACCCAGTCAATCTTTGTACTATACAGAAACCACTTAACTGGGCTCAAGTTGCCCAGGCTGCGGACGACGAGACAATCTCCTTACTTGAAAAACTTGATCAGGGCGAATTAGATAGTTCGTGATATGTTAAGAAAAACAATTTGTTGTATTACAAGTACAGTCCGACGGGCGAACAGACACGGGTACTGTGTTATGTTCCAAAGGGATATAGACTTAGCTTGTTGCGAGTATGTCACGACGAACATGAGCATATCTATAGTGAAAAAGTAATAGACCTAATCTTAAAACAATTTTGGTTTCCTAATATGCGCCAATTTGTCAGGAAATACATCGCTCATTGTATTGTTTGTCTCACACACAAGGTGCCTCGGGCTCCACTACAACCGATAGTGTCATGGACGAAACCCGATCGTCCTTTTGATACAGTACACGTTGAGGCCCTTGGTCCATTGACAGAATCAAATGGTTACAAGTACATACTTTTAATTGTTGACGCTTTCACAAAATATTGTTTTTTGATTGCTATGTATAGACAAGAAAGTGCTGAGCTTAAGCGATTGTTTACCAATGTGGTGTCTATTTTTGGGACACCTCGACTAATTGTATGTGATAGAGGTAGAATGTTCCACAGTACTGACTTTGGTGAATGGGCAAAAAATTTTGGTATACAGATACATTTCATTACGCCCGAAGCCCATCAAGAAAACGGTCAAGTAGAAAGGTATTGTCGAACAGTTCTAAATATGGTTCGGATAGAGATTAATTATAGACACGAATCTTGGTCCAATGTTCTCTGGAAACTTCAACTGATCCTGAATACAAATAAGCAGAAAACGACGCAGTGCTCACCTCTCAATCTTCTTATTGGTTCTGATACTACCACACCAGCTATAAATGCTCTCATTCGCGATATAACTGTTGACGGCAGCACGCCGAACCGTGAGGCCTTGCGCGAATGCGAATGCGACGGCAAAGGACTGAAGAGCTATTGGCTCAAAATGAGACGCGGCAAGACGCACGTGTCAACAAAGACCGAAAAGCATCAAAATCATTTGCTATAAACGATTGGGTTTTTGTCAAAAAATCGACACAAACAACTAACAAACTAGACAGTGGCATACGGGGTCCATATCGTGTCATCACAGTTTTACCCAATAGTCGCTATCAATTACGGCTTGTGGCAGGGTCGTATGGCACGACCACCCAGGCAGCCGCCGAGTACCTACATGTTGCCGTGGAATGGCGAATGGACTCCCGGGACCCGTGCATTTCTTTTTGAATGTAAGGCATAATATACTAAGCTCTAGTAATAATACTCCCATTTTCAATTAAGATTCTTACTAGTATTATGTGTATGAATTTATAATCCAAAAGATATTACTATTTGAAACGCTTTCATGATTTCCAACCGTGCATACTTGTACTTATATACTATTCCACTACAAAGTGAACTGACCATTTGTGCACCTTATTGCCATGAGATAAAGTTTACGAATCGACAGTGTGGTGTTTGCCTGTCTGTCTGTCTGTCTGTATAAGTGTAGCTAAAAAAATACAACGTTTACCAAACGTATCGCAGTAATCCGCTATAAGAGATGACCTCCGCCTACGCAGACGGAGTTACGAATTTCGAGATCAAGTTATACTGGGCCGTGGTGGCCCGGTTGAAAAGGGCCAGTACTGATAGCGAAGGCCGCGGGTTCAAATCCCGTTCGCGTCAAAAAAATTCTTTTGCGAGTTATTCATCTTTGTAAAGTTATACTGGGGTTCCACACAAAACAAAACATCTTTGTGATTTATAAAGGAGTTGGTGTTTGATAACTGAACTAAAAACCTATTATGATCGGGCTGTCGTAAGGCCTTAAAGTCGGCAGTTAGGTTACTGGTATAACAGCAAGTAAGGCCTTAATGGCATTGCCTTTCATAGTATTATCGTGTAAGGCCTAGATTGGCATCGATGTGTACTGGCACATTACAATATTCGCGTGTAAAGCCCTATGTGGTAACGGAAGACTGTCTGTGTATATCTTATGAGGCCTAGATTGGCATCGATCTATTAGTTTTTGCGTGTAAAGCCCTTTGTGGTAACGGAAAGCTGTCTACATATTATATCGTGTCAGGCCTAGATTGGCATTGGTAAGCTAGTGTTCGCGTGTAAGACCTCAACGGCAACGGGATTTATGTGTTATGCCCATTTACCGTGTAAGGCCTTATAAGGCATCGGTTTTGTGTTTTAGTTGACGAGTAAGGCCTTGATAGCATCGAACGTTTCATATACCTACCAGGGAGTTGATGTACACAAAATGTTTTGTTTAAAAGTATCACGTGGAAACGAATGAAAGCGCATTTTAATTTAAAAAAAATGGCCCTTAAATCCTCGATAAAGTTAGCTGGAGGTATTGCCATTGTATTTACCTATTACCTGTCGCTCCGCAGGTGACGAGACCGATGACCAACCTGAACAAGAGACAACTTCAGCCGGAGCCAGGCCAACATACCAAGAGAGCATCGAGGACGCTGCTCCGTCAGGAGAGGCCGTGTTATCAACAAACTGCTGAATATGATGCCACCAGCCCTGGGACCCCACGCCTCCCTTCCTCAAACAACAAGGATCGAACCATATATTATTCGGCAGAGAGACGTGCGCTAGCTAACACCGATCCTTGATTGCAAATCGACTTTGTATTTGATTTTGTCTTTGTATTTGTTTGTGTTTGTTTGTTTGTGTAAGTTTTTCAATACATGTAAATCATACTTTGGCTTCTGATTTTCATTTAAATAGTTATCAGATTATTTTTCTTACAATACACATATTTAATACACATCCATGACCCAGGAACACAGAAAGCTTTTTGTTACCTGGCGGGATTCGAACCCGCGACCTCCGGCTTGAGTGTCAACACACTAATCACTGAGCCACAGAGGTCGTCAAACATTGCAAAGATTTGTTCAATTCAAAAGGAACAAAATGATCAAAGTTCTCCCAACGTTAAAAGGAAATATGAAAAGAATATTGGAGATTATATTTTTTGCATTCGAATGAGTCCGGGTCGTCGATTGCGTTTGTCGCGACAAATGTTTTCGCACTAACGAGCAGTGGTAAAACGCGAAAAGAAATGTTTATTGGTATTTTATCATGCTCTATCTTATACTTTAAACGAGACAATATTGTGTATATATAAACGGTTTCTCGAAAACGGCTGCAAGTATTACCATACCATTCCATAATCACCATACCATAATCTAGTATGCAGGGAGTTTTGGAGGAGAAAAATCGATCGAACTAGGGCTCATCCCTAGGAAACTGCGCTGTATATCTTTTTCTTTTGACGTGCAACAATATATCACTAATTTCGACTCTAATGTCAGTCCGATTGGTAGCTTGGTATGTGACTATGCGAATGTGTACTTTTTACGTTGTTTGGCAATCCGGAATGTAGCGGGTTCGAACCCTGGTAAAATATTTTTGTGATTCTTTTATTATTTTTTTATCCCACTAGAGCTCCGAGCGAAGCTCGGTTACCCAGGTACTAGTCTTTATAAAGGGATGGAATACGAAATCTTTATTTATCAATTGTGCGATTTCAAACACATATTTAGAATGTTTCGCTAGTAATAATTCACGTTTTTATTTTTCTTTTTATATATTAACAATGCAATTACTTTTGTCACTCATTTATATAATTACGAATTGTGCATGTGACGTCACACGCTTCCGAGTTGCTACGAAATACATATTATATGGTCAAAATTATAATATATCCGAAGTTTGTCTCTCTTTCTCTGTATCTGTAAGATTTTTTTTGTATTTGATGTAACTAATTATGTATGGTTATTTAAACTAATGTTGCAAAAAATATTATAATTTTTGTAACATGAAATGCTCCTAATTACAAAACTACACTTTTTTTTCTTTTACAACGTGAGTGATATTATTTCTGATGTATTAAAAACTAGATGCGGCCCGCGACTTCGTGCGAGCTTAAGAAGATCTCGGGGAACCGAACATTTTGACGTGATAAAAAGTAGCTCAAGTCCTTCCCCGTAGTCTAATCTATTCATCAAAGTGATTTCGAAGCCCAGTGGTTTCGGAGCTTACTCAATGCAAACAAACAAACCTTTTCTCTTTACAATATTAATATAGATATACTAAATTTTACATGTTTTCAAATACGCAATTACTATTTACACCGCAGTTTTCCTGGCCGGAGGTGTACGAGGGCGGCAATTCTCAAACACGCGTGTCATTTGTTTTGATTAGAGCATTCCTTCCCGCCTGTTGCCAGTACTCACTAGTACACCCATGGTATTTCCATCACAACAAAATGCCTAACCCTTAATTCGACGGATTTTTTTTTTCGTAAAATATCTTGGCTTTGGTGTCAGAAGATGCCCAGAAAAATAAAAAATTTATTCTTTATTTAACAATTTTTGAGAAAATTATTGTATATTATATCATACATTGTGAGTTCTTACAAATGAACTATTAGTTTTACAAATAAATTAAGTAAAGTAAGTAAAGTAAAGTTTAAAAAAGTTAATACAAATGAACCCCTCTTTTTGTCGGGGGTTAAAAAATGCCGTACCACCTCGGGTCTCGGTGTGAACTGACGCTCTCCTATGTTAATTAATCCTGGTATGAGGTATCCTAGTGCGTAAGAGTCCCCTACTAATGTTTTTTCGTGGCATTTTCGTCCGAGCCTCGCCTGAACCACCTAAACACATCTATTACGTCATTTGACCTGACATGTTTATTTTGATCACTTTTTACATTCAAACGCTGGGGAAATCTTCTTAAGTTCAACCGCAAATTGAACGTTGGTGTTTTGTAATTTGATTAATGTTCAGAATTATATATTTAAGCATCATTATCAACACGGTAAGCCGAGGTAAATAAAGGACGTTACCAAGTGAGCTCCGTGGCCTAGTGGGTAGACCGTTTGATTCGCACTAGAGCGAGTGCAGGTTCGATTCCCAGGTTGTGGCGTGTACCAGTGAGACTTTTTCAGATCTCAAGTACATTATACGGACGCTCCTACGGTGAAGGAAAACATCGTGAGGAAACCCGCACATGGTTGGCCCCAGACGTATTGACCAGTCATTCCTCTGGACTAGGCTGACCGTGTTGTGAGAATGCCGTATGTGCTTGGGCAACCATACGACATTTAAAACCGACTGTCACAGGCACTTCAGTATTTCAAGAGTGGTTACTTCGCTCGGAGAATACTGAATAAATCATCCAATATCTGATGAAAAGTTAGTTACCAAGAGATCATGCTCCTATTACCTACTACTTTTTCTTTTTTTTTGTAGTA
This sequence comes from Phengaris alcon alcon, assembly GCA_037179445.1. NCBI lineage: Eukaryota > Metazoa > Arthropoda > Insecta > Lepidoptera > Lycaenidae > Phengaris > Phengaris alcon. The sequence continues at coordinate 763,837 of JAYRCH010000272.1, forward strand.
AATATAGAAATATATCATATATAAGTCCATACGGTTCATTCAGTTTCATCATTCATTCATTTTACAAGAAGATATCGCTTCTTGTAAAATGAATAAAGTTCAATTTTGAATCACTATCTTAACAATGCAGCGCCGCGTCACGTTGCTTATCGTTGTGATGTGAACTGACCCTTACAATTAAATTGAAAAGCTGTGTAGGTAATCAGATGGCTTTTAATAGCTATAGATAAATTCAACTTTAACTTACGAGCACTATGCTCTTATCATATACCACAGACTGAATATACCTTATTCCAATACTGCAATACGGTAAGAGTGGGATGGGCACCTTCGAGCAACACGTATTCAAATCACCTCACTATCGCGGGTGTCTCTTCTCCCCTCGTGACTAATGTTTGCGGTTGTGTGATTCCGCGTGATGCGGCGTATAAATAAATAGGGATGTCGATTCTGTGGAATTTCGTGGATTTTTTAAGAAAGAGAAAAGTGGTCTTGTTGTGTCGCAAGCGTGTCTTGCTGCTAGATGTTGATAAGAACTTAATTTTTAATTAAGACTGCTCTAAAGTCTAAAGCATAATATATTCACTGCCTTTTTCATTTCAGCGGTTGTGGGTCCAAAGGCAAATGGGGGTCGATATGTCAATTAGGGGGCACCAACCACGCCCGCGAGTAGCACGATTACAGGGAGAGCTAATTTTTTATTTGTGGTTATGAACTAATAATAGACAGACATATCACGATTGGTGCAATTAACTAATACTAGAGCTCGGCCTGTGGTCGAAATTCGCCCATAATAATACATATAATTTTAATTTTGAACTTTACAAGGATTCTTTTGCCTCTTAGATTGAAAAAAATGTAAATGTCGTGACAGATTGACCAACTTCAACGTGTAACAAAATTATATCAAAAGGACGGTAGTGTGACGTACCTCATAATCTGAGGTAGTGTGTGTTGTTGTTATGATGTATTTGTAAGCATTAGTTTAAAAAATATTAGCTTTCATCACACCTTCCTCCAAACTCGTGAAACTATACTTAAAGTTCTTGCTTCATGTATAATTATTATATTATATGAAGATACAATTATAGAGTATAGACCAGTAATTCCCAAAGTGGTCCAGGTGGACCCCCAGGGGTCCACGGCAGACTTGACGGGGGTGTACGTTGGACGTGACAAAAAATGGGGGTCTACAATCGTAAGCAGGGGTGCATGATTATTAATTTGGTTTCGATAGTAAAGAACTTAAATGTTGGCTTATGATTTTAAATAATATGATACCTAAATTAAACCTTCTAAATAAGACAATTTATAAATATTTAGATAGACAAAACAATAGACAATTAATAAATATATTGAGAAAAAATTGGATAGTTCCGAACTGGGAGTCGAACCCAGACCATGTCGGTATCGCGCCGAGTGCTCTACCAGTTGAGCTATCCGGCCCTATGCCACTTTCCTTTTTCAATTTCATTTATACCTTATTGAGCCACACCGTCCATCATACGGTAAGAAGATATAAGACAATTATCTCCTATCAATAAAGGCAGATAATATTTTAAGAAGCTCAGCGACTGTTACTTGTAAAAAGTTGCATATTCCATATTCAGTACAAAGCGTCGAGACTTGTTGCCGCGCCGGCCGCCACCGTCCCGTCCGCAATGCGTGTTCAAACGTGCAAATTAATACGACTTGTGGTGTATGTACTTGCAATCTTGTATGAACGTGTTTAATTCTTTACCTTCAAATAAATAGAATGTCAAGGATAAACGTTACTCATTTGTTTCCGAAATTTCATAAAGAAAAGTGAATCGATATAAGTGATTACCAGTATCGGAAAAGTATGTACCTACCTGCCTATTTGTATACCTACCTACCTGCCTATATAATATAATATCGCGTGTCTAATGCTAAAAGGGCGCATTTTTCATCATTTTGTATTAAAACTTGAATTTTTTTATTGTAGGTAATTGATACGAAGCATGACCGAATCTAAGAAGAAGTGTCGTCAGTACAGTGTTGAATATTTAAAATTTGGTTTTCTTCCATCACAGGCAGATAAACGATTGCCCACGTGCCTTTTATGCAACAAAGTTTTGAGCAATGCAGTAATAACACACAGGACTTCTTGCACTATTTCCACTTTAATAAGTATTTTAAATTAATTTTAATATATTACACGACCGGTTTCGACAAAGTCATCATCAGGTGTAGGTAGATTCTACACCTGATGATGACTATCAGGACAGGACTTCTTGCACTATTTCCACTAAGTGGAAATAGTGCAAGAAGTCCTGTGTGTTATTACTGTGAAACATGAATTTCCACCAAGAACCTACAGTACAATCAATAACATATTTTGAGCAATGACTCTATGAAACCATCAAAGCTGGAAGACCACCTCAGAAGGTGTCATCCTGATAAAATAGGTAAAGATTTAAAATATTTTCAAACATTAAAGGAAAAATATGAAAAGAGACCCACCGTGCACAGTGTGCTCGTTTCAACGTTTGAAAGTAACGATGATGGCTTGCGGGCATCTTACAATATGTCATTACTTAGAGCAAAATCTGGAAAACCGCACACCATTGGAGAACAGTTCAAGAGGATTTAAAAATGTTCTGCACAAATCTTCATTTCACATAATTAAAAGAATTCCTTTGAGTAACAACACTGTACAAAGACGTATTGATGAAATGAGCTCTGATGTTGAAAGTTTCTTGTGTGATTATCTGCAAACAACTCATTTTTCTATTCAACTGGACGAGTCAACTTTACCTGGCAATGAAGCATTATTATTGGCATATGTTCGATTTGTTATGGGCGAAGAAATTCATTAAGACTATTCGCGAAAACTTTGAAGACGGACACTAAAGATGAATCAATATTTAATGTCCTGAGTGATTTTTTTAAATAAAAATCGATTCCATTTACAAACGTTATTTCGGTGGCAACAGATGGAGCTCCTGCCATGGTCGGGCGATATAGTGGGTTTATAGGCCATCTTAAAAGAATTATACCAGAGGTAACTGTAATAAACTGTGTTATCTAGTAGCGAAAAATTTGAATGATAGATTGCACTAATCGTTACAATTTGTGATTAATGCAGTTAACAAAATTAGAAGCAATGCATTGAATACGCGCTTATTTGTACAATTGTGCGATGAAAATGATGAAAATTTCCAACGATTGCTGTTACATACCGAAGTACGCTTGTTGTCGAAAGGTGCATGTTTATCAAGATTTTATTCACTTTTTGACTCAGTTTTAGAATTTCTGGAAATTAAAGATCGTGTTTAAAAAAAAACCTAGTGAATTTTAAAGCAGACATCGCGAATTTGACAGATATTCAAAAAATTTAATGACTGCAACTTACAATTACAAGGGGACAGCCTTAATTTAATAAAAACAAAGAGTATAATTTCAGCTTTTATTGGTAAATTGAAATTTATGAAGGAAAATATTGGTCGGCGCGAATTTTCACAGTTTTCAAAAGTATCGCAGGTAGAATGCCTTGATGAAGATATTCAGATATACGTTCAACATTTGATTGCCCTGCATGATGATTTAAAATTCATTCTATTTCATATTTGAAGACATTCTGTCGATGGAAATACCACCATGGATCATAAATCCATTTGATGAAACGGAAGTGGAGAATATAATATTACATGAGGAGCTACTCGAGCTTAACACTAATGAGGAGCTGAAAGTGACAAAAATTATAAGAGGGTATCAAAAATTTTGGCTGCAGGCAGAAATACCTGAAAAATATCCTGGACTGTCGCTCTCACAATCGCGCAAAAGCTTCTGATAGCGTTTCACTCGTCATATCTCGTCGAAAAAAGTTTTAGTGCCGTTACAAACTAATTAACAAAAAAATGAACAGATTGAACATCTCAGAACGGGGAGATTTGCGGTTCCTTACAAAACTCAAGCCAAATATTGATAATTTGCTGTCAATCCATCAAGTACATCCATCTCATTAAAATTATATTTTTTTTTGTAATTACCATTGTAGAAGATACATTACGTTATAAATAAGTATTTAAAAAACAATAATAATTTACTGTTAAAACAATAATAATTATTAGTGAAATAATTTATATATTTGAATATATAATATATATACCTAAAACACAAGGAAATATACTATATTTATTTTTACCACTCCGAATGGGACGTTTTCTAAATAAAATTTGTGAGAATTGATTGGTCCTTCTGATGAGTCACTGTAGACTTCAAAAAAGTAAAGTTGTATGGAGTCACTTTTTCGATTGGGCCAACTTTGCTTTTTTAACATCCACTCAGAACACAATGAATTAAAATTTAATTGAAAATTTGTTTAGTCTACCTACTTTATTATCAAATAATTAACCCTATCAATCAATCCTAACCTTTTTATTTCGAAAACTGTTAATTCGTCGTTGAAACTCAGCCACAACGCAAGTTTCCATAGATAGATAGATCTAATCTTCACTTTTTTTTGCGATTTAGTAATTGGTAGTAATGTAGAATGTAGATGCAGAGGGTCCAAAGGATCCTGCAAAATTTTGAAACTGGTCTATGAAACAAAAGAGTCTGGGAACCACTGGTTATAGACTATTCGTCGTATTTTAAATAAACATTCACTGAATCACCAGCCCTATGCAATGTAAATAAATTATGTGAATCTGTTCTGGCGTATATTTTCATTAAATTTTTCCTTATATTTGCCATAACTATTTAATGATTGGGTAAACTGAAATGTCATTTTGGGAATTTATGAATTCCTGATTCCTTAAGATTAAGCTCTGGTTTCCTAGGATAGCGTTGGTGTCGTTGTCGGTGTTGCCATCATAAAGCAGAACGAACGTCAACGAACGTTTTCTATGTAAACAACGGTGACAATTACCACTCATTATGTTTACGTTTTCTACGTCAACATAATGAGTGGTAATTCATTTCATGCCGCTGTATGACGGCAACGCTATCCTAGGAAACCAGAGCGTTATATACTAAGCGTCTCACACTGAGACGCGACGCTGTTCACATTAAGATAGAGATTTTTAATTGGTAAATAAAAAGTGAGCAGACCCTAAGGGCAAGGTAAACAGAGAACAGTAGTTCATCTTCATACAAACGTGCCGCGATCGCTACGAATGTGTGCGTGCGCGCCGGCCGCCTATCCGCACGCAGGCACACACCACGTATAAAATGATAAGGCGCTCTCACTGCGGGCTGAGCCTGCATTATTTAAGCATTTATTTGACAGCCCTTGCGCAAACGCGACAGTAGGCAAATAACTGCCTGACGGCCTTGGATGTCCTACTGTTCTCTGTTTACCGTAATAGGCAAGCGGCATTAATGTCACGAACGACGTAGACGATAAATTTTATTTAAAAATACGTTTCACCATTTAAACACAATATAGCTGTTAAAAAAACTCGATTTTATATAGATAGCTCCCCACACTGATTTCAGTGACGGTGGCCTGTTTTAATTGAAAACAGGCCAGCTACGCAGGAGTTATTTTATAGTGCCCAAGTGTGTGCGCAGTACACAAGAGCACTCTCTCTTCCTTTACTCTCGTAACCCAGTGGGACGACTAACCGACACGACTGGTGAGATATCAGGCGCAGGTCCGACTTTTTACATGCCCATCCGACGCATGGATCATCTTTCTTGTCAGAGAATCAGGTGATCAGCCTGCATTGTCCTAACCAAACTTGGAAACAAGATTTTTTGTTGTTCCAATGCGGGAATCGAACCCACGACCTCCGAGTCGAGAGCCATGCTCTAAACCACTGGACCACGGAGGCTGTTAATTTTATATAGAAATATAATATTATAAAATAGGAAAGGTTTGATTATTTGTTTGCATTGAATAGGCTTCTGGAGCTTAATAACCACTGGAGCCGACTTTGATGAAATTTGCCACAGATATAGGGAAGGACAATGGACATACTACTTTTCATCCGGGCAAAACCTGCAGTTCCTGTGGGATTTCCGTTTGCGCGCACGAAGTTGCTGGCAATATCTAGTGTAGAAATATTATTATCAGTATCCCATCTGGTTACGCGTTGCTGATACCTCACGGCTGTAGAAAAATATTATTCGTATTCCAAATTAGAATTTTGACGTATAATTTTTTTCATTTTGAAATTAGACACGTATTGTACGTAATTAGAAACTTTTATTGTTCTATTTGTGGTGGAAACACCCAAAAACCGCAAGAATTTTAGCATAAAAATGAGTTTTAAAAGTTCAAGCTTATTTCTAAAATGTACGGTCGTGGTATTTGCTACGAAGCGCTACGCGAAGACAAAAAATATATTTTGTAATTATCCGACTACGGGGAAGCCAAAAGGAAGGGTAATGATTTTGACAGTCTAAGTATGTATGTATGTTTGTTCCACCGTAGTACCTAAGCTACTGGTCCGATTTTAATGAATAATTAAATTAATTAATAAATTAATAATAAAATAAATAACAAATAAATAAATATTAATAATAATTTATAAAAATAAATTAATTTAATGTCAGTAGATTCGTAATAATCGCCCGGGTAACATAGGCATTAGGCTATATAATTTACGTAGTCGGGTTATAGTTTTTTTTATGAAAAAATATAGTTACTTTGACTATTTTGTTACTATGAACTTTAATTTTATTAACCTCCGATGCAAAATTATAAATTTGTAGTGCCTGTCCGTCCGTCTGTCTGTCTGTCTGACTGACTGTTTGTCTGTCTGTCCGTGGCATCGTAGCTCCCAAACGGACGAACCAAAATAAACTAGATCAAAGTTTCTTTTTGTTTAAAAGCTAACATGATCGAGAGTGTTCTTAGCTATAATTCATGATCATCAACTCGCTCACTCAATCGTTACAAGTGGAAGTTGTACCATAGCTGTAAGCCTACGTTCACAAGAGCGATTTCAGCGCTGAAAATAGAACTCTGCGCTTATAGAACAGAGCTAAAAATCAAATTGACGGCAGCGCTTTAAAAACGAAACGCTCGTCACACAAATACAATATTTTGTTTTACTGTAACTTTTTATCGCGCGATGACAGCTTCGCTCGTGCGAATGACGGCGTTACATTATATAACATTGTCTCAAGCGTTAAGCTGAGTAAAATTTAAAAGGTAATTTACCTCCAGCTAGTTCTAGGTCCCTGGTACCCCGGGGATACAAGTAATTAGTATTCATAGTCACAACTTTATTAAAAGTAAAATAACCTGCTTCATACGTTTATCCCTAGTGGTACCCTCTATATATTCGTATAGGTGTATTGTGGTCCCATAGAAAATATAAAATGTAAATAAATCAGAGAATCTAAATCGTAATCAGGTTGACCGTTGTCATAACGTCTTGTTCGTAACAGCCGCCGTAGTCTAGTGGTTAGGTTAGAGCTTGGCTCGATGCCCGATTTCCTTTCCCTCTTTGGAATAACAAAAAAAATGTTGTTTCCATGTTTGGTTAGGACAATGCAGGCTGATCACCTGACTGTCTGACAAGAAAGATGCTCCATGCGGATGGGCATGTATAAAGTCGGTCCTGCGCCTGATCTCTCGCCAGTCGTGTCGGTTATCGTCCGACTGGATCATGAGAGTAAAGAGTGAGTGCTCATATGTACTGCGCACACACTTGGGCACTATAAAATTACTCCTGCGTAACTGGCCTGGTTTCAATGAAACCGGCCACCGTCACCGACATCGGTGTGGGGAGTTATTTTTATTTTATTTTTATTTGTTCGTACTATTTAATAATATTATGATATTTAACTGACATGTGATTGACAAACTGTATTGTAACTTCATGACGTCATTATAATATTTTACAAGGGTGTCCATATAATAATAATAATTGACGCTTTAAAACCACGTCAGTCTGGTCCCGTGGTAAGTTCTTGAAGAACTTGTGTTACCAGACAACGGAAATATATTGAATACTTTTTATACTATACCTAATAGGTACGTATATTTAACATTTTTAGTATATTATACTTAATATAATTAATAAACATCCATGACCAAGGAACACAGAATTTTTTTTGTTCCTTTGACGGGGTTCAAACTGAATTCGACCTCCGGCTTGAGCACCGACGCGCTCAACCACAGAGCCGCAGAGGTCGTTAATAGCTTCATGTTAGTACTTAAAATTAGGTATTGCTTAACTTTAAGGACAAGTTAAATGATTTTTCTGTGTCCGTGTTCTATTGGTAGACCGTGTGGGGACGCTTCGACCGAGCGAGGTGGTATGCTCGGTCATGCCCACTTGTTAGCAAATTTTTTAATTACTAGCCTAGCCTTGCTGCTCATAAACTGAACGATATGGCTGGGGGTGTTCGTGATGTCCAAGATACCTGTTTCTATTCTGTTGAAGTGTTTCAACTATAACAAATGTGAAAGTTTGTGGACGGTGAAGGGTGGACGGATGGATGTTTGGGACTCTTCCACGTAAAATAAAAACTACTAAACGGATTTTGATGAAATTTGGTATGACAGTAGTTTAGGCTCTTGATTAAAACATAGGGTACATCTTTTTTCCAAAAAAGTACAGTGTTCCCATGGGAATTATATATTTTAAATACTTTTATATTTACGCGGGCCGCGGGCGTTTCACACCTTTGAATTGGTTCAAAGGCTTTGTCATCTGTTTCTAATTTGTAGACAAATTGATATGGTATAACGTGGTCACATAAAACACGAATTTCACATGAAGTAAGTCCACAGAATATAATATGTAGAATTCATTTGTTGCAAACCCTTTCTTTATCCGACCGGCTTATAACGTTTCGCTCAGTAATTTGCGCTTAAAAATAATACAGTATGACATAATTGGTAACAAAGGGACGGGTAGTGTATCAAAGGATCAAAGAGATGTTTTTGCGTCGAGAGGCAGCGCAGTGTGTTAATACCTCGAGCTATTATGTTCAACATATTAACATAGTATATCTCGCAGTATATTATGTTGATCAACATAATATATAAGAGATGCTTATGCTAGCAGTCTCAATTTCAGTAATAAATTACATGTAGTATTTTTGTTTTGGATGAGATCTCGCTCATGTGTTATGGCGACGAATTAAGCTGGCTGCGAGGTTCAATCCCGCCGTGGAACGAAAATTCATTGCCAGTATCGATCAAATATGTTATAATTTAAAGATCCATTTTTACTTATTCTCTCCATTGATAAAATTAATTTACCCCTACTTTACAAATTCAGATTAAGTAACCCCCGAATTGTCAAGCAATCAGCGAGCTGATGATGATGAATAATAGCTAAGAACACTTTTGATCTTACAAAGAAAAGTACATCAAAATCGGTTCATCCGTTTTAAAGCTACGACACACATGAATGAAAGGGTAAAAAAAAATAAAAAAAAAGTACATATAGTATTTATGTAGTTATTATATTATTTAAATTGTGATGATCAATTATTATTGATGTTTTTTAAATTATAAACTGTATGTCTATATAAATTTAATTCCAACCACTTTGATACTACGGACAGACACACACACAGACTGACACGTGAAACTTATAAATGTTTGATTTTATTAACATCGCTACTAATATCATTAAAATGCGTTAAATTCCGCGATGGCATGATGCTTTCTTCTTATAATTATTCTTAAATATAAAAATGGTTTGCAGTTTTTTGTCTCCTTAAAACTCAAGACCGGCTGGACCAATTGGCTAATTTTGATTTTGAAATAAATGTGGAACTTTAGGGAATGTGTGTGTGAGTGTGTGAAAATGTGTTGAGCAATATTGGAAAATTGCGAGGGAAAATGAAAATACTAAAAACGACGATAAAATTTTCCCATGTTCCTACCTGTAAACATTTGATGTATCGGTAGTGTACCTTCAAATTTCTTATCACTTGACTGACGAACATATTTTGTTTAGTTTATCTGTTTGGTTCGAATGCAAAACAAGTTCTATTTCAGAAAAATCGACTGGGCACCGGCCCAGCCAGGGCAACAACCGTGTTTGCAGTGCAGGTGCAGGTAGAAGGTGTAGATTGTAGGTTAGTAGGTGTAGTTAAATATTTATTCCATTTCAAAGTCGAGACAGAACAACGTCGGTCGGGCCAGCTGTTAACTTTTTATTTTTTTACACAATTTTCCTAAAACACCAGGAGCGCAAAGGTATCAAGTAGGTCTCAGCATAAATAATGTGACGTTCCATTATAGGGGGTTGAATCCCATTTGCTCGGTGATGTAAGGCGTTAGATAAGACATTCTAAATGTATGAACTATATGCTATAATAACGCAATGGTTACGACAAGACGGATTGCACAGGGGTTTCCTTTTGAATAAGATAATTATATTATTCTTGACATAATAGTAATATAATTACTGATACTTTAGTCCATATTACCTGCATATTTTTAACGACTACGAAAAATATAAGCCGGCTGCATTGATTTTCATAAAATCTTCATAATATTACGATAATAATAATTTATATCAAAACTAGATTTGGCCCGCGACTTCACCACTGAACTTTTACGGGATTAAATGTAGCCTATGTTTTAATCCAGAGCCTAAACTACCTGTAGAGTTAACTCTACAATCTGAATTTATGTTCATTTACCGAAACTCCAATCAATAGTGGATTTATTATCTTCTAAATGATTGACAATGTGCATCAATGTTCGTATCTATTGTGACCAGCACAATCACGGCGTCGATAAATACAATTGACGATATAGAATCTTCTATTTTTTTATACAAATTAAACAATGAGCTCATTTCAGACTACGCTATACTATTTTGCTATATAGTATACCAAAGTAGGACCTAATGCTATATAGCATGGCGTTCACATTACGCGATATATCGCAGGCATTTATAGTATATAGCAAGCTCAGTATGGTTGTGTCGCTCGTTTTGCTTGCGGGACGGCCGGGGTTGAGGGAGGAGGAAGAGGGCGGCGCGCGATATAGCACAGCATGAACTCAGCTTATCGCACACTTTATAGCGTATAGTAAGAAAATAATATATGGTGTACAGTGTAAACGTGTCCATAACAATGTATCGTGCGCGATATTGTTGTGCTATGAGCTATATACTATATGCTATTATATTATAGCATAGTCTGAAAGCCGCTTTACACTTTGAGCATCCTTTCATATATCTAAACACAACCATACTGAGCTTATAGCAAAATAGTATAGCGTAGTCTGAAATGAGCTTAAGCGTCGCGTCACGTTAGTTTGGGATAGCGCTTCAAAATTGAACTTTATTTAATATACATTTAAGATATTATACGTTTCGTTGAATTGCGAGCTGTACCGTGTTGCTCAGTGCGGCGCCGCTCTTGAGTGAAACGCTATCTTATTGTGTACTGATTAATAATAATATAATATCTATGGACGCTTCACACCACGTCAATCTGGCCCCGTGCTAAGTATCCTAAGAACTTGTGTTACAGGTACCGGAAAACGGGAAGTATATTTAATACTTTTATACTATACATATATTTAAGATCTTTATTATATTATACACATATTTAATACACACATCCATGACCCAGGAACACAGAAAAACTTTTTGTTCCTTCGGCGGGATTCGAACCCGCGACCCCTGAGCTTGAGCACCAACGCGCTGAACCACTGAGCCATAGAGGTCGTCAATAATGAATAAAGATAATGATAATGAATATAATGTATATAATAATGAAAATAATAAAGATCATTAATGAATAAAGATCAATTTTGAATCGCTATCTTAAAAATGGCGCGCCGCGTCACGTCACTCGCGTCGCGGTGTGAGCTGTCCCTGTAACCATATTTAACCAATAATAATAATTAACTCTTAATATTATGTGTACCTAATTTAAACCATTAAAAGTATAATATATATAATAAGTATCGTATAATATAACCAATACTTTAAGTTTGGCATGGTATTTATTGCAATCCCAAATTTCATCAAAAGCACAGGTTGCGTGAAAGAGTCACAAACATCCCCACAAACTTTCAATTACCTGGATTGCACAACATACAGAAAAGGTCGGTCATGTCTTAACCTATATAGAAACCGAATTTGTTTTCAACATATTTTTGTAACAAAAGTACTAGGCGATCATAAATCCGATAGTGTTATAAAAATAAATCCCACAATATCCGATGTCAATGAGAACTTAGAATAAAAACTCTATGCATAAAATTTCTCCACAAACGTATTTCAAAAACAGAACCACATAATTTATTTCATGAAATATATTCGCGCCAAACAAAAAGTGTCAGTGATACGACGCTATACTATTTGCTTTTATATGCAAAATGGCGCGATCCGTCATGGTCGTTATTTGTTGAATCATTTTAGTTTTTGTATGGCACGGAAATGTCCAGCGTACATTGTAATTATAACAGAGTGGAATTTTACATACTTTAATTTTGCCGCTCATTTTAAATCCAACCATCCCGGTTTCAATTGTAGCTCGCTATCTTGAGCGTTTTATACGAAGAGAGACCCTTTTTATTGCGTTTCAATTGTACGTTTTTGAGGTGTATACGTATATTAACTAAGCTTTAAATAATTGCGACTAACATAACTATCTCTATACTATCACCTGTATATTGGACTGAGATCCCAGCCCAGCCAGACTCCCCTTATATTCTTACTGATAAAATGTATTTCATATTATAGTATTGGCGTGTACAAGGAACGTATACATACCCGCTAAATAGGGCTGTTGCCTAGTGTGGAAAATCACATTTTTATAAATTAAATTTTAAAATTGTTAATTAAAGATACATAAATCTAAAACAAATAGGTATTTAGATTGACGCGATTAAAAATTATAAGGAAATAAAAAATATTGCCCATCTCTTTTTCGCAAACCGATTTGTTACGTCACAAGTTGCTACCGCCATACATTTTGTAAAGACAAATGTATGGCGGGTTCAAATCGTGACGTCACAGGCCGATACATCGCTCTCTTTTATATTCTAAATTTAAGTTATTTGTATCTTCGTTATTTTTTAAGATATATGAAAATGGGTTCTAGATTCTTCATTAACATGTTGTCTAACATCGAACAGACGAAAAAATGTTTATTAGGCAACATGCCTATTGCGCCGTGGGCCAATTTTTAGGTACAAGGCGCTAAAGTTGCGAAAACATTGAACTAACTTTACTTAGATTCTGATAAAGTATCGATCGTATTTTTCGGATTCAGAATAACGTAAGGAACAAAACTTATTAAGGTATTTTTACTCTAAACTTAGTATAAACAGAGACATAAAGGTTAGAATTTTAATGATTTTTATATGTGCGTGCATAATTTTCCATTTTCATTTTTTATGAAAACTACAACATAAAAATAAGCTGTCCATGTAAATTTCTTATTCAAAATCAAATTTAATATTCAAATGTCATTATTATACTATAATATACAATAGAATAATTTCAAATGCTGTTAGAAAAGTTAGTACAATTTTTTGTACCTAAATAAATACTACAATATAACATACAATTACTTCTCCGCCTTAACGTCTTTACATAAGCAGTAGATCATATGCCCAAAATGTCTGTAACTAGTTGATTTTGAAGAACCTGGAATGAGCATCAAGTACATTTAGGTACTGGATACACCTAAGAATTGAGAAAATCTTTCCAAGTCATAATATACCACACAGTACGAACTTGCCTCGATAATAATATATTCATAAAGCTTACCTACTATAATACCTACCATAACATAACGACAACGAAAAGGTTACATAATATCGCTTCAAAGTAAACCCATTCTGTATAGTTATGTATACGAAAAATGTTTTTATGGAACATTTTGCGAAAAAAGGGAGCGTTTTACAATATAGCAGGCGAAATGACAAATTTATCCTTAGCCCTTGCTAAAATCCAGGAAACGGTGTCTATCTAAAGTGAATATTTTATGCGGCTCACGCGGCCGACAGCACGTAGCCGTGACGTCACATTATCGTCCCCAATATCCGATATTTTCAGCGGTTTATGTATTCCTGGTACCCGACGGTGGAACGTTTATGAAAATTGCACCGCGGAATTTGAATTCCGGGACTGTGCGGAACCCTCAATAGACCAACTTTATTGTTTTATCGCGGCACAGATGACGCTCGAATTTTCAGGGTTCCGTGCTATATAAACCTTGAGATAATGAAGGATGTTCGTTTTCAGGGTATTACTTCAAAAGGAATAAATGGGATTGTACGATAAAAATATTTTTGATAACTCTTTGTCCGTGTGCATGTATGTTTGTCATATATAGCCTGTAAGTCAAGATCTTTTACCTCTTATATACCTAATTTATCTCACTAGTTAATTCAACAGCTTTGAAAAAGACTAAAAGCTTAAAAGACAAATTGGAGGGTATAGGCCACAAACAAAAGCTGTAAAACTAGCGACCCGCCCTGGCTTCGCACAGGTGCCAGGTACCCAAAATTTGACCGAGATAAAACTTCCCCGTGGCCTAACCTATATCTGTGCCTAATTTCATCAAAATCAGGCCAGTAGTTTCGGAGCCTATTCAACGCAAATAAACTTACAAACATACAAAAAAAAAATCCTCTTTATAATATTAGTGTAGACCTTCCTCTTAAATCACTCTATCTATTGCTGACAACTGCATTAAAATCAGTTGTTTCATCATCAAGCGACTTCATTTTGAACCCCCGATGAAAATAAAGTGGTAACTAAGTTTGACGTGTCAAACTCAAACAAATTAACCGATTTTGATCAAAATTATTTGTGTGAAAACTGACACGCTCGAGGTTGTTCTTACCTATATAATTTATCTGCATCACTTCGCTCACTGCTTGACAATTCAGGGATTGCATACATTTTTTAATTATTTTATACTAAGTAAAGTTTTACAAACCCAGAAATGCCAGTGAATAAATATCCGTCGCAAACTCGCAACCAGCAAAACTAAAACGTAAACCAATTAACAATTTAAATATTCACAAGGGTCGCTGTTTTAGTTCGCGCAAATTGATAAGGTTTTTCATTTTCTTTCGTTCATAAAAACTCCATTTCTCTTTGAAAGGATTGAAATAGTACACACACAGCTGCAGCTCTGTACGTTTTTCTTTCAGTTTTTACTTGTAATGGGTTATTTTGAAATATCGTATACAATCTACACCTGAATTAATTTTTGATATCTCTATCTCTCGAATAACGAATATGCAATTACTATCCTAGTCCTATAATTATAAATGTGAAAGTTTGTGAGGATGGATGGATGGATCGATGTTTGTTATTCTTTCAAGCAACTACTACTACTACTGAACGGATTTCAATGAAATTTGGTATAGTAGTAGCTTAACATAGGCTACTTTTTATCCCGAAAAACAGTAGTCCCGTGGGACGGAGCCGCAGGAAAAGTTAGTTATTAATAAATAATATATTCCTCCCATTTGAAGACAGAATAACAGTAATTATACACAACGTCAATCCCCGTGGAAAATCTATGAACTTTTTTTTGTTCAATGTCTCCACACATGGTTACGTTCATGACAGAACCGTTTGAACCTACTAAATCAAACTAGGACAACACTTCCTCTTAATTTATACTATCATACAATTTATGTTCTCCTGGTACGGCGCTATTAAAATAGCCGAATACAATATTTAATAGTATACGGTTATTTTCAATAAAATTTTCAAATATGGCACCGTTCACGTTAAAAGCACATTTTGCAGGCCCTCACCGCACATTTAAAACACGATCTTGTATTAGTATGCGCCGACACGACCTTCTCAATACTAACAATTATTATCGATCAAACCTAATTGGGAAATAAAATTCTTGTTTATGAGGAACTTTTTCCCGGTAAAATTATATTTTCATATTTTCTCGTTGCAACCTTTAAAGCCCTTTGCCTGCCTGAGTATTTCTTGTTATTGATATTGTTTTTCTATGTAAAACCATTGTAGGAACAGGAGGCTATTGCGTAAAGATATATAGTAAATATGTCGTGGGATAATTGGAAAATAAGGATGTTTGCGAAAATCCTAGGATTATTGCAAAGAGCCGGATTATTTGATTATGAAATTAAATTTCGCCATCTTCTTAGAGTTTTCAGCATTATCGCAACACAAGATACACGAAATGTTTTTTTTAACTTACTTTTTTTAATTAAATCGCGGTTTATTTTCATCTTTGAGAATACCGACATCAACTCAATGGAACAGGATACACAAGTTTATGGTTGTTTCTCATTAGGGGAGCACGCGCTATTGGAAATTTCATAGGTCGCCGCATCGGCAAATGACGCGCCGAATTGTCAGTGTGTGTGTACATACGCGGGTACAGTATTGAGTAATACCTCCGTCACACAGAGAAATAGCTTTCATAGAACGAACCAATGCGATCTAAATTTGAAAATTTTGACATTCCCTTCAACGGCTCACGTTTTTCCTATACAATCGTGGACACGCCGTAGTGCAATAAAATCGAAAGCTAACTATGCAGCTGTTTACCTTTTTGTAATTTTTTTAATCTGTGCCTGCGTGTTTTTCACGAGTTAGGGTCGTCACTTGGAATTTTCATTTTTTTACATAAACTCGAAAATCCTCAATTGCTAGTAGTTGCAAAGAAAGGGGATAATCACAATTCTCCTGGATATATTGCTATTACTTCTCAATAAGTCATTACAGTGGACATAATAGATATCTCAGACGTTATTTTAAAACACCCAGAGGACCCCGCACAGATGTCAAAAAATGCAGATTGCAAAAAATTGCAAATTTTTGGCAGAAGAATAATTTAAAATTTCGAATAAATTACTCAATAAGATTACATATTGTAAGGCGCTGAAATCATTCGCATCAAGGAAACAGGTGATTTAAATAGAATCAAAGACTTTGCCCAAACAACATCAATGCAAGCAGCTGTGTGAGGTCAATGACCTTAACAGAGACGTAAAGAGCTGACGTTAGAATGACAACAATGCCTAGATTTTGAGTTCTGAACAATATCTCCCGTTAATGTAGAGGTCATCATTCTCGCGGGGAGTTCCGGTCGCTCTATGGGGCATAATATTTCACTTTTATCTCTCTCCGTGGAGAATGTTGTGACTAATATAGCTCTATCCTGGGCTGCAGAGATTCTTTACAATATGAATGGAAGAAATATGGAGGACACTTTATGGAGTCTTTAGAATTTTTGTTGCTAAGTTTTATATCGTATAGATTGGATGGCTACGAATACGACGTGCAATTCAGTACCAGAGATGTTATTGACATGACATTTCGGATCTGGACCCGTGATATCGGAATATCGGTTTCGGTTACGGTTTCGCATGTTAAATTATTTCAGATTATCCGTTAGTTTTGTTATACTTACGGTTCAGGATATTAGGTTTATGACGAATGTAAGTAAAATGCAAATTATAATGACGTCATGAAGTCACAATACAGTTTATCAATCACATATCAGTTAAATATCATAATATTATTAAATAATACGAACAAATAAAAATAAAATAAAAATAACTCCCCGCACCGATGTCGGTGACGGTGGCCGGTTTCATTGAAACCAGGCCAGTTACGCAGGAGTAATTTTATAGTGCCCAAGTGTGTGCGCAGTACACAAGAGCACTCTCTCTCTCTCTTCCTTTACTCTCATAACCCAGTGGGACGGATTACCGACACGATTGGCGGGAGATCAGGCGCAGGTCCGACATATTACATGCCCATCCGACGCGACGCATGGATCATCATTCTTGTCAGATAATCAGGTGATCAGCCTGAATTGTCCTAACCAAACTTGGAAACAATATTTATTTTTTGTTGTTCCAATGTGGGTCCAGTGGAGAGCCAAGCTAGCACTAGACCACAAAGGCTGTGTATTATTAACACAATAGTCAATGATAGACATAATTATCACTCACATTGTCAACATATTCATTTACATTCCATAGACAATATTTACATATTTTTATTGCTAATCTAAGAGGCAAAAGATTCCTAAAAAGTTGCAAATTAACAATAAAAATATAAATTATGGTCGAATGTCGGCCACAGGTCGACCTCCTAATAATTGTCCTCTAAAGACCCGAAACCAAAGAAAGGCGTTATCATCCTGCTTTATATCGGTAATTTTAAACAAAAGTTCAAAATATTTGCACCAGTGTTTTTAACTACCATTGAAGTTAGAAAAATCCGAAAGAACATTATTTTCCGAAAAATTCTTTGTAACTGATGCGTAACATTTTGAAATGATTAAAAAAGCAGAATGTTGCCATACAAAATAAAACACGCTTGTCTATAGACATAAAAAATATATAAATGTTTGGTTTTCATTCATTTTTACTGCACGTTTTTCCCTTTTTTTCAGGTTTTAATGAATGCGGCAGACGATATTCTAGGTTTCATTTTGTGGAGATTTCTGTATAATATCGCGAAATTATCCAATTTCCACACCGTGTCAGCGGATTTAAGCCGTATGAAATCTCGACTACGAGATCTCATATTTAGGGTTCTGTACATAAACCTATATATTATAGACGAGGCATGCTTAGGCTAAAAGTGTCTCCAGTTAAATGGCCCCACTTTTGGGAGTTTTGGGGCCATTTTAACATTTGTAGTATGGAGAAAACAAGATGGCTGACATTTAAAGTATGGTGAAATCCAAGATGACGTAACTTTTTCTTGTATGAAGATTTGTTCTGTCAAATGTACGTAATAGCCGCTAGTGTTTGAAATCTTTGGTTCTGTAGTACTCAAGGAGCCTTTATAGTTTCGATCTGTCCGTCCGTCTCTTTGTGTGTCTGTCTGTCCCCCATTCTAACTTATGTAATTATGCAGATATGTCATATTTGGTATAGTTATAGCTTGTGTATAGATCTCGGTTTTGGCATCATAAAATAAAAAGTTTGAGTGGTGATGATTTGTTAGTACTTCTGGAGTGGGGATGATTTTTTTTTTCATTCCATTCCATACATCATGTAGGGTATTGTCGAATAGGTATTTTTAAATAAAGGCAAGGTTTCATACACGACTTGCTTATAAATATTGTAGTGTTTGTATTTTGTATATAACTATCCTAATAGTTGTAAACACGGCCTCGTGCTCATGGTACGGGGGGAGGGGCGCACGTCACTACAGTGAGAGCCATGGGCGAGAGTGGATGTGCGCCTGCGACCAACAAATATCGTGTATAAACCGAATATACAACAAATATGTAAACCATTTTCGAGATCAAGTTGTTGTGAATAAGTTGATATTTCTAAACTATGAGACTTGAAACTTTCAAATATCCATGCTGATAGATCATGCTAACTAATGTTTAGAAAATTATTTTGAACGAAATAGGACAGTAACTCTTGAAGTAATTTTAAAAGAATAAATTTTAAATAGCTTTCTTAAAAATGCAGCACCGCGTAATGTTGTGTATCGTCGCGGTGTGAACTGACCCTTAAGATAGCGATTCAAAATTGAACTTTATTTACTATATACGAAGATAAACGTTTGATTGAGTACTACGCAGCTCGGTGCAGCTTGAATTCGAACTATTGCAATAAAACGTTGCATCAAAATTCAATTTTGATTCGCTATCTTAAAAAGTGCGCGCCGCGTCGCGTCTCTGTGTTTACTGACGCATAGCAAAACTTTGTAACGGCTCTTTTCTCGGCAAAACGTTGTAGATACTAGGTTTGCATAGCTATATAGGTACATGATATTAAATGGTGCACATGTTAACCCAACAATATAATATGGCGTCATTAGATTAGGGCGGTGCTTGTAAGTGTGCCCTACTCTATATTATTGTTATTAATAACATTATTTTTCCGCCTGAAAGTGTTTCTGTGGGCTCTTTAGCCATAGTATAAAAAGAACAGTATAGTAAATATTGCAAACATTGTAATTAAAAAAAATTGTGATGCCTTCCGCCTAGCTTGGGGAAGGAAATTTAGAGATATTTTTTATTTCTTTTAAACGTGAAAGTTTGTGAGGATGGATGGATGATTAATTATGACTGACTGGCAACCCCCGCATACCCCTCCAGCCCATTAGTCAATTAAACAATATACAGTACCCGGCGATAAATATTGCACATTGACTTTTGGAAAGAGACAATCGGCTAATTTCGGATTCGTAGAGCGTTATCTCTGTCGTACGAAATACAAACAGTCCGGTATCTTTTAGGAGCTGTTAAAACAATTATTATTTGCTTCTTTTGATAATTCTTTTTATTATTTGTATATAAATACACCAAGTTTTCTATAAGTGATGGCTTTAGGTTGGGGTAAAATATAATAAAAAAGACATGTTCACATTATGTTTACGTATATTTTGGAAAATTACAGCTGTAGTGTACATAATAAGCACCATTATACCTATTGTTAGAATGAGACATTGTAATAAAATAATAATAATTCTAATTCTCAATTACTTCCATTTCACTATCTGTGCTGTCAAAGAGGTCAATATCACTGGCACTGTCAGCCGTATTTATCACTAGTCTATCAGTGTAATTGTCTAAACCGTGTTGAATGCTCCTATATTCATTCTCACATTTTATTGCATGATCGCAAACCTTTTTCCACTCTTAAGCCCCGATCATGTTTACTTTTTCAGTCAATAATGTTTTTACAGTAGTTAAATTCATACTCACATTTCTAGAGGCTACATAGCCTTTCAGTTGAGACCATATATTTTCAATTGGATTAAAATCCGGATGATATGGTGGCAATCGCAACACAGTGTGCCCATGTTCGGCAAGTACTTTGTCCACGGAAAACTCTGTATACCTTGTGCTGACATATAATAGCGTAAATCTGGGTTTTTGTTAATTTTGGATCAACTGTAATTTCGTGTCTGTTTAACCAGTTGATCATTTCCTGTTTAATAGTGTTTGAGTTGGCGGGTCTTTCAACATATTTGTTGTGATAGGGTGCGTAGTCGATAACTAGAACAGAATCACTGGGTATATTTGGGATTAATTGATTAACCATCCATTTTTCGTAGTTATCGTTATTCATTTCATTGTGATTTCACCTGTAGTGTCCGTGGATTTATACGTTAAAAAGGCACCGGGTACAAAGCCTTATTCATTTTCCGCATGAACTATTATCAAACGTTGACCTTTTGAAATTGGCTGTTTTACTCCTTTTTTCCTATCATCACTCCAAGATTTCCCTTTAGTGTGGGATGTATGTATGAAAGACTCATCCATGTAGACGATACTTTTTCCTGATTCGCGAAATTTGCGTATTTTATCGAAGTATTCCATTCGTTTGTGACTTACATCGTGCTTTTCCATTAGAACTTTTCGATTATCTTCCATTTTAGTGAACCGAAATCCCATCTCGTGAAGTATTTTTCTCAACATCTTTTCAGACCCATTGTAATTAATAGCTTTAGATAATTTAGCTTTTAGTGATTTTATTGTTGGCAGTTCATTAAATCATAAGTGAAAATCATACACCATTCTTCGAACAACATCATAATCAAAATCGTCCATATCCAAACGAAATTGCTTTTTTGGTCTCCCTTTTTTTGGAGTGCTGAACTTAATCTCAGTAGAATGTGTTTCAGTACTGACTTCGTTTAATATATTGTTCAAAGTTCTTCTTAAAATTCCAGTGGCATTTGCAACTCGCTCTTGAACCTTCTTAAAATAACAACTTACATTTTCATCTTCATTTTTTTTTAATCTGTCAGCTTCGGTTACAAAATATTTATAAACATTGTAGATAATTTCGCGTGACTGACCTTATAAAGGTTACCCTCTTTTCCCTAAAGTCGCCATAGTACAACTTTAAATTATTTAAATTTGGGGGTGTTAGCAACTCTAAATATATATTTTGAACTGGACGCGACTGCACTCTATCGCAGTTGAAGAACGACTGATAAAACGACACATAGGTAGTGTGCGACAGAGATAACGCTCTACGAAGCCGAAATTAGCCGATTGTTTCTTTCCAAAGGTCGATGTGCAATATTTATCGCCGGGTACTGTACGTTAGTATTTACACGAATGACAGCTCGCGGCTATGTGTGCGCGGCTAAAAACATGCGGTGGCAGCGCGGTGAGCGCTTGACGTGGGTTTTTTCAAGCCAGGACTAAGCATTCACAAGCTCATTTCGTGCTTTTGACATAATTGACAATATAATTTCATAGTATTTATTATAGATTTGTCTGATGCGACGTTTAAAATTATTTCGGTTTCGTCAACATGACTGACATTCGTCGGTGCTCGAGCTGTCATTTGTAGAGAGTGTCATCACTGTGGTCGGGGTGAGATGGTATAAATGGGTATAGATTTACAGTGCAAGACAGAGTATTATTCTCTTGCCTCAACTAGGGTTACCATTTAGAAATTTGAAAAGTCCTGACAAAAAGCTTGACAGTTCAAATAAGTCCGGACATTATAGTCACAAAATACAAATATTAGGTAACAGTCTCAGATTAAATAAATATAGCCAGATGTATCGCGCGCAACGTATGGATTGATGCTACCTTTTAAACATGTCTGCGTAAAGCACTCGAGAAGCACTGTCGGTACACGCACATCTGCGTGCGTCTAATTTTACCAGAAGCAGAAAAAAACTCCCATCTTTTTTTACCCGCGACGGAATGGAGACGGTAGCGGTTGTTTGAACTTTGATTCGAGAATGTTCTTAGAGCTCGTGTTACGTGTATATTGAGTATGTAGAACCAGAATGCATGGAGCATCAAGCCTCCGAAGGATCTAATAAAAGTGGCACACGCCTACCATCCACTGGCTAACATTTTAAGTAGACTTTAAGTACACAATTTTTTGATTTGAAATCATTTACCTACCTATACCTGAAACCTCTATTAATGCAAAAAACGAAAATTTTCAAAAATGTTACTTACTCTTGTCGCCATTATTGTCAAAAGGTGAAACTAAAGTACCCCACAAATATTTTAGAGTTGTAACTACCTGAACAAAGTATAATCGCTTTTTACGTACTCCTAAAATTATCACAATTCGATAATAAATACAAATAAATAGTTATTATAATTATGATAATCCGTTTATTATCATTACTATTATTATTTAGCATTTATTGAAATTAATTCGAACATTGATCCAACAAGTAAGGTCGCCAAATGTAGGGAAAATATTCGCCTAAAAACTTGCAACACTAACAGCTTGATGCCGACATTTTGTGTTCCGGCAGCACCGCAAAGTAATATTGTAAATGTTAATTAAAATAATCAATAGTTACATGTGAAATGATATTCCATCTTCTTTTTTTTTTCTTTTTGAGAACTACTTTTGCAGTGTTTAAAAACACGAGACGGCATTTTTTATGTATTTAAACTATGACGTATGTTAAAACTTGATAAAAATTATTATCATACTGTTGTGTTTATCTGCGGCGAATCGTGTTACACGTCCATATTACTTCGTATCCTCACTAATTATGATCTCCATTATCATAGACAAAAAATACCAGGGACATATAACTTGTGCTGAAGGATCAAATTGAATCGTTATTATTTCCCACAGCGGCCTTTTCTTATGTAGACAGAGACAACATCATCATTAATTTCCTTTTACCACTAACCTCAGTAATAGGGCTTGGATTTCTCCTCAATTTGAGATTATACTAAAAACCAACAGAGATAATTATAATTATAAATCACGATTCTACTATTAGCGGTTACGGTTGTGCGAGCGTCTATTACGTCAGTCAATCAGTGCGGACATCTCCTTTTATTTATATAATATAATATAAAATAGTTGGTAAAATAATAATCATAATTTCAGTGACGATTAAAACCAGACTAGCTACGCAGGGTCATTTTTATAGTGCCCAGGTGTGTGCGCAATACACAAGAGCACTCTTTCTTCGTAACTTTGTTTACTCTTGTAACCCAGTGAGATGGATGACCGACACGACCGGCGACTGGATTATGCGCAGGACCTACCTTTTACATGCCCATGTGACGCAACGCATGTTTCTTGTCAGGCAATCAGGTGATCAGACTTGAAAACAATATTTTTTGTTATTTCAACGCGGGAATCAAACCCACGACCGCCGGAGTACGGAGCCAAGCTATAAACTACTGTACCACGGAGGCGTTGATACAATAATTAATGATTAGTCATTGAACAAAAATACTACTTACCTGTTAAATGCAATAATGCTTGTGTTGCTAAACGTGATTTCTATATTGTTTAGACTTTAGAGTTTCTGACGGGATAACGTCTACTAAAGCGATGAACGCCGACTGCACGCACGAAAAATTGTCACGTTCCGCCTGATTGTCACGTTCTGTGCAAGCGAGAGCGCGGAACAAGCGATAGAGAGGCACGATCGGCCTAAGAGTTCGACTAGTGATGAAGTTATCACGTAAGATTATCGTCCGTAAACCGACATAACAGACAACAATTTTTTTTATTTCTTTTATAAAGAGCGCGAAACGAGCGGATGATGAATTATGACTTTCAAACAGAAAAAAACTAGATCAAAATCATTTCTCTCAATCGTTCATCCGCTTGGGAGTTACGATGCCACGGACAGACACGTCAAAGTTATATCACCCCTCCGTTTTCACCGGGGGGCTAAAATATGCCAAGTGCGAGTGGGTCTCACGCACGAAGGGTTTCGTGGCAAACGGCAAAAAAATCACGTTTGTTGTATGGGAGCCCCCTTTAATATTTAAGTTGTTCTGTTTTCAGAATTTGTTGTTACAGCTGCAATAAAAATACATCATCATCATCATCATCCATCATACCTCATTTTCTCAACATAATGACTGGGGTATAATGTGAGATAAATGAAAAACTAACGTTTACTGGCTATATATGATCGTTATTTGTCTCATTCTCCGTCTTTATTTGAAATAGTTATATTATATAATATGTTGTTACTTGTAAGGCGAGATGCGACGTGACGTGGCGCTGCATCTTAAAGATAGCGATTCAAATTTGAACTTTATACACTACACAAAAAGATATACGTTTTACTTAAAGAGCGGCGCGAGTGCGGTGCAGCTCGATATTCGAATTTCTTGCAATGAAACGTGTATCTAATTCTGTATACATTATTATACGCTCCCAAAATAGTAACGTCGCGTTGCTTATAATATATCATAAATACAACACAATATGTAGTGAATAAAGATCAATTTTGAATCGCTATCTTAAAAATGGAGGGTTCGTTTCGTTACAGTGTGACTGACCCTAACATGCAGGTTCTCGAATATTGACGCGTGACAGCCGTCAAACAGCAGCTCTGCAGCCAACACCGACAGGAGACTTCACAAGGAAATCGGTTTAAACACACACCGCCTAGGGACTAGGGTGGCAGAGATGCAGGGGAGGAGGTAACATGTAGCTTGTACATTTTATTGACAGTGGAAACGTCCGATTGAAAAAGGTAAACTATATTTGGAATAGCGGAAAACATTATGCATTCGACCGAATAAAATACAAAAATATTAGGGTACAGATAATAATTGGCTTAAATAAGAAATGGACTGGGAAACATGACGACTATGTGTAAAATTGTGTACTCGAAAATGTATGGAATCGTCATTTGTTTTAGCGCCTGTTTTTATTTAAGTGAGTTATGTCGCATAGCTAAGTTTCTATCAACATTACATAATAGTGTTAAATGTAATTATTACACAATAGTTACATTACATAATAGTATTATTGGCAATGATTTCAAAACTAAGGATAGCCTATGACGTACATTTTACAGAACAAATCTACGGATAAAAAAAAAGACGCCATCTTGATTTCACACTACTTCAAATGTCAAAATATTCAATTCGCTTCCCTAACAACCCTAAAAGTGGGGCCAGTTTTTGCCTCGACATGCCTCGTATATTATATTATATACGTCATGCCTCGTCTATAATATATACGTCATGCCACGGCTATATTATATACGTCATGCCTCGTCTATAATATATACGTCATGCCTCGTCTATAATATATACGTCATGCCACGGCTATATTATATACGTCATGCCTCGTCTATAATATATACGTCATGCCTCGTCTATGAATATAGGTTATTCAAAATTACAAGCCAAGAACACGCAAAAATCCTAGATACTTTTTCGGAAAAGCGAGAAACGCTTGTTTCTTTTTACATCCACCCAATTTCTACGTTTGTTTTTAATTTATACTATGCGTGTCGCCTAAAAATATTTTTTCGTCTATTCGATTTTAGACAACATGTTGATAAACAATCTAGAACCCACTTTCGTATATCTTAAAAAAATACGAAGATACAAACAATTTAAATTAACAATATGAAAGAGAGCGATATATCGGCCTGTGACGTCACGAGTTGCACCCGCCATAAATTTGTCATTACAAAATGTATGGCGGTAGCAGCTTGTGACGTAACAAATCGTTTTGCGAGAAAAAGATGGGCAATATTTTTTATTAGCTTATAATTTTTAATCGCGTCCGCGTCAATCTAAATACCTATTTCTTTTAGATTTGTGTATCTTTAATCAACAATTTTAAAATTTAATTTATAAAAATGTGATATTCCACACTTGACAACATGCCTATTAGTGTTGGATAAATTATAGGCCATATAATAAATTTTCGGTTGTTAAATGTAAAAGATATCAGTGTTTCTTTATTGCAAATCATTTCCAGAAAGAGAATTCTTTGAATTTAAAAGCCTTCATAATATTATCATCATCATCATCATCATTTTAAATGCTTCTGAAAATAAATTGATACACACAACAATTATTACTAAAAGTAGCCTACCACTAATCTATCTATACTTATAATAAAGACGAAAGGTTTGTTTGTTTGATTGCATTGAATAGGCTCCGAAACTACTGGACCGATTTTGAGGAAATTTGGCACGGATATAGAATAGACCACGAGGAAGGACATAGGCCAATTTTCATCGCGGCAAAATGTACGATTCCCTTGAGATTTTCTTTTACGAAGTCGCGGGCAACATCTAGTTTGTTTTAATGATAATAATATCTTTGTTATAATTATTAATTGATTGATTTATACCCATAGACAAATAAATAATTATATTATAATAGATAATATAGCTGAAGAAAAACTTTTTATGAAACACATTCTCTTTCTGTTATTACAAAAGTTACTAAAAAGTTATTAAAATGATTATAATTTCTTAATTCTTCTTTAGAATTCTTAAGAAAAAAAGCAAAAAAATAGAAACTTGACTAGGGGACACCCGGGTTTGAACCGGGGACCTCTCGATCTGCAGTCGAATGCTCTACCACTGAGCTATATCCCCAACGTGCTTATAGCTGAAACTTATAATCATAAGCGTCTTCAAATTTAAATAGTGCCTGGATTTCCAAAGCCTGGGCCTTTAGTCAAGATGCATTCGATAATTTTGACGGCGAAGTTCGAAATCGTATGGAATTTGGCATAAGTCATAGCTAAGTGACATGTCCGCTTGCGATGCCTTATGTCAAATCCCATACATTCTGTTTTCGAACTTCGCCGTCGAAATTATCGAATGCATGTTGACTAAAGGCCCAGGCCACACAAATATTGAATCGCTTACATACCTGAATTTAAGAACCATTAACATAGGCAAAATTCAGGTACTACGCATGACACCGGTGATACACATGACTTAAAATTCAGATTGTGTAATGAAAGATAAATTAATTTCTATCGCACTATTTTTCTCTATGTTCAGGAGACTAATATCAGTACGTGTGTGTCAGCTCTATGGAAATGTATGGAAAGCCGTGCGTTGTGTCAGATTAAAATTAATATTCAGCTTCAGGAATTAGGAACGCACGTCTGCTATCCTGACAGGTTGATCTGACAAATTCAGGATTACTTATAGGATATTCAATTAAGTACGTGTGTTTCCAGGCTTAAAAAATTAAGGCTTTTATTTCTAATGTCTAACACACACGTTTATATTATAGATAATCCAACATCTAACCAACAAATACGAAATACAAAATGTTATTGACTTCATGAATTTATGATTAACAAGTGACGACTTTTTTATATTGTATTCGACTAAACACTGTTAACAGTACGAAGTCATTTTCATTAAATTGTTTGAATAATAAATAAATAAAATAAAATAAAGCCTTAGTGTCAATCAGCGCTTTGCTGCTATTTTACACAAGATCAAATTTTTGAAGTGAAAACTTATTTTGGCGCACCGCACACACATTTTTCGTTGGCTGTAAGTGAGGCTGATCCATCACGCTCGGAGGTGAAAGACTCGATCGGGTGAACTCGGGACCTCCGAGTGTACCCGAGGGAGAAAGCACCGGACACATATTTCTTCGTAGGCTGTGAACGAGGCTGATCCGTCACGCTCTAAGATGAAAGGCTCGATCGGGTGAGCGGTTCTAATATTAGGTCTTTACCTATGAAATTGCCGTTTTGGATGAAAAAATTCAAACGAATTTTTTTCATGTATTTTTTATTTGTATTAATCGAAGTAATCACCCATGCAATCAATGCATCTTTGCCAACGTAGTGGCAGTTTATTGATTTCTATATTATTTGATTCTTAAAGAAATCAGCTGGACGGGAGGCAACAAATTCTTCAAAGGCATTTTGTACTGCCTCTCGGGTATTGAATTTTTTTTCCGCCAAGAAGTTATCCAAATTCTGGAAAAGTAGTAGTCTGTAGGCGCAAGATCTGGTGAGTAGGACGGATGAAGGAGAGCTTCCAACCCCAGTTCTTGCAACTTGGAGACCGTCTGCTGTGCAGTATGAGGTCGCGCGTTGTCGTGCAGGAGCAGCGGACACGAGCGATTGACCAATGCTGGTTGGATATGTGCCAGCTTCTCCACCATTGTGTTCAGTTCTTCACAGTACACATCTGCAGTAATACCCCGTTTGGTAAGAAGCTGTGATGAATCACACCGGCGCTAGACCCCCAAACAGTGACCATCACTTTTCTAGGGGTAAGTTTTCATTTAGGGCATTGTTTATGTGCTGAACCAGGATCCAACCAACTTGCGGTTATCAAACAGAATCCATTTTTCATCGCAGGTAACAATGCGGTTCAAAACTCCTTCATTTGTGTGTCTGTTGAGCAGTGCAAGGCACGTCTCGACGCGTACTTCGCGCTGGCGATCATTGAGTTCGTGGGGCACCCATTTTTCAAGCTTACCGCTTAGCTTTTTACCTTGCCAATTTGACGCAAATGGACCAATATTGTTTTGACGCTAACATCGAAAGCTGCTGCTAATTCAGCCGTAGATTGTGTATCATCAGCTTTCACAATCGCCTTTAATTCATCATTGTCGACCAAAGTCTTCAAAGACGACCGCGAGGTTTATTTTTCAGGTCGAAATATCCAGAACGGAAGTGAGAAAACCAATAACAGGTGGTGCGTTGGTTTGTAGGGTTAGCTCCGTAAACGTCGTTGATGTTGCGTGCCGCTTGTGCCGCGTTGCTGCCACGACGGTACTCATATTCCATAATTACTCGAATTTTTAACGTATCCATGATGACGAAAAAGATTGAAATGCGATGAAAATGTAACACTAATCAATAAACAAGTGACTACTTTTGGAAAAAGAATTCCATGTTTTTAAAATAAAATTAATTTGAAATAAGAATTCTTAGCCAAACAAAAATTATTTTGGTTTGAAATGGCTTGTACTGTAGAACGGCAATTTCATAGGTAAAGACCTATTATTATTTACTTTATACACGTAAATTGATAAACGATTGCCAAGGAAGTTTTCACTTCTGCCGTGCGGTCTGCACACACTATAATATTTTTATCTATCACACAGTACACACACAAAGGATTTTTTTTTACATTTGTTCTGTCTCTTATTCTCTTGATAATATACTTATTGCGCCTTTAAAAAGAAAGAGAAGTAAAAACTCTATGCTTAAACTAAACACGAGGCGTGTCTATCAAAAACTCGGTGACACACCTGCGTTCATCTGGTATTGCAGATGGGAATGGTGCCGCGGACACCAGATGAGTTATAACTGATAACTTATCATCAGGTACACGCAGCCCGTTTGCAATTTATAAACCAAGTCGGTTGACTTGGTTTATAAATTGCAAACGGGCTGCGTGTACCTGATGATAATCTATTCTCTAATCCAATCTACCAGGCTAACATAAAACGAAGGTATAAAAACAAATCCCTAAAACGGGCGGGCATTACCGCTCGTTATAATATTAGATTATGAATATTTTCCGTAAGAGCCCACGGTATGAAATAAAGACTTCCTTAACAAAGTTAAATGCTTTGGTATAAGTTTCATACTATGAAGGCGCTGCTACTAAATACGCGATATGATATGATTTAAATTAGATTTTATTTCGAACTTCATGAATAACAATGGATAGGTACTTAAATTACGTCATACGTTAAATGGGTATCACCCAATTGCCACATTGAGTAACAAGGTTTACGGGGGTTCAAAAGCTTGTGACCTCACATGACAAAGTTATTTCAACATAATAAAAAATGAAAATTTATGTATCTTATTGATTACTAGCTTTTGCCCGCAGCTTCGGCAGCAGCAGCAGCCCGCGTGGGAGAGTATTTGTAATTTGTATAACTTATTTGTAATTTGTATAACTTATTTGTAATTTGTATAACTTATTTGTAATTTGTATAACTTATTTGTAATTTTTAAACCAAGAATGGGTATAGTAACCTATCCTTAGAAGATAGACATATCTATGCCATCGCGGACTTTTTTTGTAGACCTATAAAAGAGAAACAATCCCACCATACATTGATTTGTTATTTATCTCCAACGGGTTAGCTGAGGCAGAATTTTCGATAAAAGTTCCCAGACGGCTTGATTTTTTCCGACACCTTCGACAATTATCGTCATAAATCAAACAATTTCCACAAAACCTTAACAAATTATTATCGACATAAACCTTCCTAAGGAACCACTCTGTCGGTAAATGTAAACGGGATGAAAATCCTTTAAGTTGTTTTTGAGATTATCACGAACGTACTGACAGACAGACTCGGCGGGACATTTATGTATCCTATGTCCGTCTCCTGGTTCTAAGCTACCTCCCGACCAATTTTCAGCCAGATCGGTTCAGCCGTTCTTGAGTTATAAATAGTGTAACTAACACGAATTTCTTTTATAAATATAGATTTTTTAATGACATGAAAAACATTTTAAAGTTGTGAAGTCACATAAAGGGAAGGTTCTCATAATGTAAAAACAACCTGTGCATCGACAGGGCGAGGTTTAAAAAATCCTAAAATATTTGTAATAAGTAGTATTTGGAGTAGTTATTATTTTTTTAGTACTTACCTACTTTTATGGTACAATTGATATTGTTATCATAACTAGTTTTTAATTCTTTTTGTAATAATAATTATGTAATTTATGGATGACCCCTAATGTGAATTCCATTCTACATCATAAAAAATGTAACATGTATTATTGTATATATTACAATACATATTATACAGCCGCATATATAACCGCCACCTTTTTTTGGAAAAAGTATATTTTCCGGTTAAAAAGTAGCAAAACGCAGAGCATCACACAAAAATCCTTTTTTTTGTATTTATGAGACCACCTACACCACCTACACCAGCAATATTAAATAAATATTTGGTCAGGATTATGTTTTATCGTGGCAATGACATAACGACAAAAAAATATAGCCAATTCACCAGGACAACAGACATATCAAAAACATTTACCATAAAGAGAATAGCGAACAATGAAAATGCATGCAAAATTCTTATATAATTCTTATATTTTCCGAACATAAATATAGACCGAAAAATGCAAAAAGTACAGTAATCAGTTGCTGAGTTAAAAAGTTACTGGACTAAAATGCACTAAAAACGACGATTTTTTTTCGCTATAATTAAAGAACGAAAATTATTGTTCAAATCCATATAGTTATTTGTGTAATTTTTTGTTAAAGCAATGATAATATATAACATAACTACAGTAATTAAGTTGATAAAATAAATTTTGTATTACATTTTCTACTGCTGTGACGTCACTTGTGCATAATTTTTCATTCTCTCCAGCGATCTCACTTTTGTGACGACTGTATTTCGTCAACGGTTGATCATAGATATGCCTTTATATATTTTTTTAGACAGATAATTTTAGATAGAAGGGCAATATTTCCAGGCAGGCCAAAAATCTATGCCTGTTCCGTATTATAGCAGCAAACGCGAATTTCCTAGCCCCAATTCTAATAGGCTAATACTGGGCGGTTGGGGATAATGCGATTATTAGTTTATAAGAAAGGCGCGTGACGGACAGATGCCCTCCGCCGTTACATCGTATCGGAAATTCTCCGCCAACGAAGTTACGGACCTATCTCCACTTGAAATAGTTTTTAACTACAGCTGTTAAAGAACTTGTTTATTCCGGAATTGCCAATTTAACTCCCCGATACGGCATGAACTTTGTTAAAAACTTGATAAACTAATACTAGATAAGAGCTCTACAGCGATCATGGTATCCTGGTAGTAATTATGATCAATAAGGAATAAAATTTAGAAATTAAGTAAGGTACAATACAGTCCGTTCAGAGTTATTACGTCGTAGTTTCTATGAAATTGATGCTTATGTCGTCGGCTTAAAGGTTCTGTGAGAGGTAAAATAACTCTGAACGGACTGTATATAACGTTAAAAATTTCAAATGTTAAACGAATTAGCAATGTTCCCAAGCGTTTAGTTAAGTTGTATAAAACATATATTTAAATTATTTATTTAATTTTGAACCGTTGTCCATTCCAAAATACACAATTTGATTCCAAAGTTTATTGTTGGTTTAAACTACGTGTGTGGCTGTCATAACATCTGCGATACTAAGGGTAGCCATACACCATACATCCAATCGGCATGACGCTGCAGGCTTGATCTAATCTGGAGTTCGTCCATATAACCACTGTCATGTCAATCGACGCCCACACACGGTCAGTTCTAACTGTTCCAATCGGCAGCGTCATGCCAACTGGACGATAGGACGACGATGTATGATGTATGGCTAAAACAACATGATACACAAAAATAATTAATCTTTCTATCAAAAAGACGTAGTCATTCTATAGTTGATTGACAATGGGTTGAGGGAAAACTGATACGCTCAAGCTGTGTTAAAATATAATGAACGACCCACCATCGCCGCCCACTGCGATCATCAATCGTGTTTCGCTCGATTTGCCAACTTAATCAGATGACAACGCGAATAATGCGATGTAGCGGATATTTATTAAACATGGTGATATACCTCCTACGTGTGACTTGATTGGGATTCACTGTTCTCCTGGTATGCTGGTTGTGAGAAATATCCGAGTCGCAATTTCACAGTAGCGTTACGCTTAAATTAGATTTTTCAACCCCCGATGCAAAAGGAGGGGTGTTATAAGTTTGACGTGTCCGCCCGTCTGTCTGTCTGTGTGTGCCTGTCCATGGCATCGTAGCTCCCAAACGGATGAACCGATTTAGATCTAGTACTCTTAGCTATAATTCGACATCATCAGCTCGCTCACTGTTTAACAATTCGGGGTTATATAAAAATTTTAATTTTGTTTATTAGTAATTAGATTACTACTATAACTTTTCATGTGCGATTCTTCTGGTAATTTTATGTTAAACACGTAGATTTTCAACCCTACGCCGCTGTTCGCTACGCCGTTGTAAGGACATCGCTACGCCGTTGTAAGGATGTCCATGCAACGGCGTAGCGACAAAGGTTTAAAATCCAGGGGTATACCATACTTCTAAAGATAATTATCGAAGTTGGCAAGGGAGAACAGACGGTCGGACGGACAGACGTATGGACGGATGATCCCTGAAAGTTTCATGTAGAAGTCATAATTTTCGCAACAATTTGTTGTGCAATCTCGTGGTGTATAAAAAGTGTTAAAACCGAAGTATTCCTGTCGGAATGTTTGCAACCTGTTAGTCTGTATGCGCATGCACCAGAGCTGCCAATAGAGGGTTTCGCCTAAATCTACAGGGGGTTTTCTAGGGAAAGTATTTATTTTACATGTTTTTAATTAAATTAAGCTATAGAAAATATATAGAACTTTTGAAAGTATGTTTTAATGCATTAAAGCATGACCGTATTATATTATTTTTTTACAAGGTGTATTTTTAATTACTATACAATATTACAGAACATTAATTTTTAACAAGAAATTTAGAGGGATTTTAACGAAAAAGTAACTGTTGCGTTTTTCAGGTTTTTCGACTAAAATTTGGGGAGAATTATTTTTGAGAGTTGACAACACTGGCAGGCAGTAAATTACTCGCCAGAACAACTGCTGCAGGAGAAGTTTGGCGAGAGTTAGCTATTGTATAATATTGTTTTATTACTTATATTCTAAATAAATATACGATATTATTTGACGACCTCTGTGGCTCAGTAGTTAGCGCACTGGCGCTAATTCCGGAGGTCGTGGGTTCGAATATCACCAGGGAACAAATCTGTGTTCTTGGGTCATCCATGTGTATTAAATATGTGTATAATATAATATAAATCTTAAATATAAGTTTAGTGTGAGGAGTGAAAATAGGTGTCGCACACAGCACAGTCAGTGGAATAAAAGTTCTACTCACTTTAGGTACGGTATTTATTAGTACACCAGTCATACACACACGATTTAAAAGTCAGAAGGAATTTTATATACGAACACAGTAAATCACAGTTCTGAAGTACATAAACGGAACGTTAACTATTAACAAACATGAAATTATTTAGCGAAAATCGATAAATCGAATGTACAACATACGTATCGCGTCAAGGTATGATATCGACGATGATGGCGCGGCGCACGAGTGTATTATCGGTATCGCGAGCACTCTGCGCATGCGCACGCCAAAGAACCGGTCCCGCACTAATGCGCGAGACTCATATCGATAACTATTGTCGATATGTCCAACTGACATTATAAATATACAATTATTGTAAATGTGTAATTGTGTTAATACACTATAATAAGTAGGTAAGTAGCCTACATAAGTATAGTGTAAAAAGTATTAAATATATTTCCGGTGTTCCGTTTCAAAGATTACCCGTAACACAAGTTTTACGGATACATACCACAGGGCCAGACTAACGTGGTGTGAAGCGTACATAGATATTATACAATTATTTTGAATCTAATATGTCGTATTTAATTATTGGTATTTAAATCCCACGGTACCGTACATTTTGCTGCCTATGTGTTAATCCGAAGTCTAAACTACGCCATACCGTAAAACGGGGTGACAAGAATTTATGGGGCAAATAGAAATATTCTTAGAAAAGAAGTTTAAAATCCTGTGACGCAAAAATTACTTCATGTGTCACAAATATTAGTATTTTTTTACATTAGCAATATTTTTTATTTGGTCTGACAGCATTTGAACAGTCTAAAGTTAGCAATTTATGTAAGGAAGGCTTTTTAAAGTGCAACGGTTTTTTACATTTCATTTGCGCGCTTACTAACTTCTAAAAAATTAATAATTAAAGCGTATCTTAATTATTAAAATTAGTTTATCCGAAAGTAAAGTGAACCCAGCATAAATTGTAAAGGTAGCTTTTTCTGATTTGTTTGTTTTTTATGGTTAAATAAATAAAATTTCAGCAACTAATATAATAAAATAAAGTATCCTCTGTTTTCAGAGGATATTTACATTTTCATCTTTTATACATTTAGAGCGTGATTTTTTAACTTATTTTATTTTTATTTAATAATAATTAGTATAATATGTTGTATTTACACGCAGGTACGGGGTACCTATGGTGATAATATGCCACGCATCTACAAACCAGACTCCCGGGGTAAGAGGTATTTAAAATATAACGTAAATTTAATACAACAGGCAGTTAATGAATATCATGCGGGTAATAAATAGTTATACAAATAATATTTCAAAAAAAATAATACACAGATCTGTGTTACACAGACACAGTACAAAAGATATGAAAAGGTGTCATGGTGGTCAAACTGTTTTATCAAAAGAAACTGAGGAAGAATTTATTAATTACATAAATGTATGTGCAGACTGGGGCTATCCTTTGGAAGCATATGATCTTAGAATGTTAGTAAAGGTGTATCTTGATAAATTAGGTGTCATTGAAAAGAGATTTAAAAATGACATGCCTGGACCTGATTTCGTATCCTTTTTTATGAAAAGACATAAAGATGTAATTTCTCAGAGAATGTCGCAAAATATTAAGCGAAATCGAGCTGCTGTTTCCCCTGAAATAATAAAAAAAATACATTGAAGAATTACAAACATCACTGAATGACGTATCTATATCTAATATTATAAATTATGATGAGACCAATCTTTCGGATGATCCTGGGCGTAAGAAAATAATTACCAAAAAAGGCGTGAAATATCCGGAGCGTGTGATGAACCACTCGAAATCTGCAGTTTCCATTATGATCGCGTGTACAGCTGAGGAAGAATTACTGCCTCCTTATGTTGTTTATAAGGCACAGCATTTATACGATGCTTGGACCGTTAAGGGGCCAAAAGGGACTATAGATACAATAGATCAACGTCAGGGTGGTTTGATGGAACAATTTTTGAAGACTGGATTAAATCTGTAAGCATAGGGTATGCTTTAAAAGAAAACCAGGTAAAAAAATCTTGGTAGGTATAATTTGTCGTCCCACCTTTCATTAGATCTTATTAAATTGTGTCATTAAAAAAACATAAGTTTTGTATTTTTGCCAGCTAACTCAACACACATCACACAGCCATTGGATGTGGCCTTTTTCAGACCCATGAAAATTGCTCGGCGAAAAATTATGCTTCAATGGAAAAAACCGATGGTCGTCAACAAGCAACGATTCCAAAAGGGTGTTTTCCGCATTTGCTGTCTATGCTTTTCCACGACCTAAAAGACTATGCTAAAGAGAACATTTTGGCAGGTTTTAAAAAAACTGGAATAAATCCACTGGACTCGACGCAAGTATTAAAAAGATTACCTGGACATGACAATGTTAGCCACCAAACAGAAATTATCGATGAATCTGTTGTAACGATTCTAAAGGACATGCGATTTGGAACTATAAATGTCGTTAACCCTAAAAGAAAAAGGAAAATAGAAGTAGTACCTGGAAAGAGCGTAAGTCTAGAAGAAAGTTATGCTGAAACAATTATAACAACAAACAAGTCAAAAAAAAAATTAAGACTAAGTGCAGATTGCAAAAAAGAAAAAAAAAGATGAAAATAAAAATGAAAAAGAACTAATTACAAAAAAGGGAAAGGGAATAGGAAAAAAATCAAAAATCAATCCAAATCAAAATGTACCAGACGAAACTAAATCGGCTACCGTGAATTTATTAAAAGATGTCACTAAAAAAGGAATATCTCAGATGTTTTTCGATACAAAAAATATTGAACCAAGCCTAAGTAAAAATAAATATATAAAGATTAGAAAAAACACCTATATTATCAAAGAGTTCAGTTGAGACTATTTTTTTAAATGCTACCTTAAATTTAGATACTGTACCAATTATTTTTGATGAAGATATTTTGGTTGATCACTTTGAAACGATTGAAAATATGAATGTTTTAATTTCAAGAAATGAAATCAAAAATGAAATTCTTTCTGATATTTCGATTTCTAATCCTGAACTAGTAGAAAGATTCTCATATGATAATAATATGCAATTTATTAATCCAGAAAGCAAACTACAAATTCCAGAAAAAATTGGAACTGATGAACGAAGCTGTAATAAAAAAATAAAAAACAAACAAAGTATTAGAGACATGGAGAGGAAATATTAGCCGAATTATTATTATTATTATTTTTTATTTTTTTTTAATAAGGGGGCAAGCGAGCAAACGAGTTACCTGATGGTAAGCAA
The DNA here is from genome assembly GCA_037179445.1 of Phengaris alcon alcon. Lineage (NCBI taxonomy): Eukaryota > Metazoa > Arthropoda > Insecta > Lepidoptera > Lycaenidae > Phengaris > Phengaris alcon. The sequence goes on from JAYRCH010000272.1 coordinate 801,592, forward strand.
CTACCGTCGCCCATGGACACTCGTAACATAAGAAGAGCTGCAGGTGTGTTGCCGGCCTTTTAAGAGGGAATACGCTCTCTTCTTGATGGTTTGCAGGTCGTATAGGTCCGGAAATACTGCTGGTGACAGTTCGTTCCAGAGTTTTACAGTGCGCGGCAGAAAGTTACGCGAAAAGCGCACGGTGGAAGACTGCCACTCATCAAGGTGATGAGGATGGTATGTTTTTCGCGTGGGACGATGGCGAAAAGTTGCAGGTGGTATGATTCCGAACAATTCCTCAGAGCACTCCCCGTGATACAACCGATAGAGGATGCAGAGTGAAGCTACATCTCGGCGTAATTCCAAGGGGTCCAAGCTGCTTAAAACACTATGGCAGTCAACAATTCGAGCGGCCCTTCGTTGGATACGATCCAGAGGGAGCAGTTGGTATTTTGGCGCCCCTGCCCAGAGATGAGAACAATATTCCATATGAGGCCGAACCTGCGCCTTGTAGAGTTATAGGCGTTGGTCCGGACTGAAGTACTGTCTCGCTCTGTTAAGAACACCAAGCTTCTTCGAGGCTAACTTGGCCTTACCCTCTAGATGATATCGGAACTGGACTTCGCTCGATATGCTGACGCCAAGTATCTCAATGCTAGGGGAGATGGTTAAGGATGTGCCCTCGAAACGAGGATATACGACCATTGGTGACTTTTTAGTGGTGAACGCGCAGACTTGTGTCTTGGCGGGGTTGAATTGGACTAAGTTACGTCTACCCCATTCAGAGACTTTCTCCAATGAATTCTCTATTTTAGACACAAGTTCGTTTCGACTCTCAATGACATTTAGCCGAGAAATATTGGGGGAGCCGGTATATACAGCATCACCTGTACTATCATCCGCATAGCAATGAATGCCGTTGGTCTGTAACATGTCATTAATATGCAGTATGAATAGGGTAGGCGATAGCACACAGACCTGAGGGACACCAGCATCAACAGACTGAGTTTTCGAGCATTCGCCGTCAACTACGACCTTTATGCTTCTATCTGCTAAGAAACTAGTGACCCACTTACATAATTTCTCGGGCAGCCCGTATGATGGAAGCTTTGATAGCAGCGCTTTATGCCAAACCCGATCAAAGGCCTTCGCAATGTCCAAACTAACAGCCAATGCCTCTCCCTTCGACTCAATTGCCTGAGCCCAACGATGAGTTAGGTAAGCCGAGCGACCCTTACGGAACCCGTATTGTTTGTCGCTTAGTAATCCCTGGCCGTCCAAGTATCGGAATTATTGGATAGTTAATGAAAGAAATTTATGTTTTAAGAATGTTAAGTTTTGATAATTTATGCCAGAAATTCATCGCGTTTTAGAACGAATAATAATGATAATTTTCACAGAAACTTAATTGTTTTTTAGAGTTCCAGCACTCCATGTAAAACTCATGTTTTACATGGAGTGCTGGTAATTAAGCTTAATTATTTTGTAGTTTAATTGATATCCAATATAGTTAGTTAGTTAGTTTTATTTGCATAGTCTAAAATAATAATATCCAATAAATCATTTAATTATTGAACCACATGGGTACCTACTTAAATAACAAAAAATATAAGATACCTACCTATACATTAATATCTAAGATATAAAATATTTTGACAACCCTATCACTTTTTTCTATTAACCCCTTAGATATGTCGTATCTAATGACCCCGTATTCCAGGCAATTAGAAATTGACCATTTAATTGGTTTTTTCTCGTGAGGAAATAAAAATGGTATTGTGTGAAAGAGTACGAAACATCCACACAAATACAAACTTTCGCGTTTATAATATTAAGTAATGATACGATTACCATTTAAATATGTATGCGACTTCGTGCGCGCTAAATAAATTCCGCAGAAACCGCACCTTTTGCCGCGATAAAAAGTAGCCTATGTCCTACCCCGTGGTCTACTCTATATCTGTGCCAAATTACATCAAAATCGGTCCAGTAGTTTCGGGGCCTATTCAAAAACAAACATACAAACAAACAAACTTTTCCTATTTATAATAATATTAGTATAGATATGCATTATGCAGTGTTAAAAGTAAGTTATCACTTATCAGAATGCCAAGAGATACTAATTGTTTCAATTTGTGTCGTATTTAATAATTATAATAAAACACTTTATTGCTCACAAATTTATCTAAAAGTCGATTCTGTTAATAAAATTCTGCAATAATACAGTTACGATCCAGCCCCGATATGTTAGCAAAATGGTATTCTCATAAACGTCAAAGCCGTTTTGATCCTCCAGAAATCAGTGTACGATATCTAGACGATTTATTTATAACTATGCTGTGCCCGTACCTTCGTTTGCATAGAACTGATGGAAACAGAACCCTATTTTTTAAACGTAACCCTAAGATAAAGTAGCCTATGTTAGACCTTATAACATCAGCTATCTGCCAGTGAAAGTCCCGCGAAAATAGGTCCAGGCGTACTGAGATTAGCCGGAACAAACAGACAGACAGACGGACAGACTAAATACCCATATCATCCCAGTGTTCCAATTTACGGAACGGTTTAGTTTTTATATTTTATTCGAATATTTGAACTCATCTTTAAACTAATGTTGGTATTACTAACATACCAAGCTGTCAGTTGAATAAATTTCATTTTATTTCGCGCGGCTTTTTGTATCCAAGAAAAAATATTTAAATTGAAAGTTTTTTGTGAAAAATATGGCGAACAGAAAAGGGTAAGTAATTATTATATTTAATATTATACTAAAGACAATTTACGGTTTATACTCATGTTATGTTCTTATTTTATCATGTCATATACTGGTTTACAAAAAAAAATGCAACTTTGTGAGTAAATGTGACTTTTCTGTACCGTTCCATTATTGGAACAGTAGGAACATACACACATGTAAATTTTATATATTTGCGTTTATATTTTATCAGTATTGCTCCGTAATTATTATATATTTTTATTACAAATTGAATGTGGATCAGATAATTTCGCTGTTGGAAGAAGATGACAAAATTTTCGGGGCTGATATCTTTCACACCTCCTGAGAATTGGCTAAATAGTGACGAAGACAGTGATGACGAAGAGTTTGCAAGTATAAATAATTTGTCAAGACATCAGTTACTTGCCGAAACTGAACTCCGGGTCACTAGATCGTCTCAAGCTGAGTCAAGGATAGTGAATGAATTCGTTGGAGACGAACCAGAGGTGGATCCTATACCTTCCACATCAGCAGTGTCGCAGCCCCCACAGTTCCTCGTCGTCAGTTACAGAGCCACCGCCCAAAAGAAGACTTGTTGAAGTAACAAGAAAGCGGAGGTTTATAAACATTCCAAAAAAGGCTGAGAAAGAGTCCTGTGAACCAGATTTCCTGGAAGACGTTGAAAATCCTGTTCAATTTTTCGAACTATTTTTTGATGAAGAGGTATTTAAATTATTGCGCTCGGAAACTGATAAAAATGTGATCCAGAAGGGTAAACATTCGTTTCGGGTTACTACGACAGGTATCAAACATTTTATTGCAATTTTGTTATTGTCAGGGTATAACAGTGTATCGAGATACCAAATATATTGGGAACAAAAAGTTGACTGCAGTTTTCCAACAGTTGCTGCTCTTATGTCAAGAAATCGATTTGAAGATTTACTGTGTTATTTCCATGTTGCAGATAATAATAATCTTGATCATAAGGATCGCTAAAGTGCGCCCTCTATGGTACCTGCTCAATGCAAGATGGGTCAAGTATTACCCTGGCAATAAAAATTTGAGCATAGATGAATCGATAATTCCCTATTATGGGAAAGACGGTACTAAACAGCATGTCCATGGAAAACCAATCCGATTTGGATATAAAAATTGGTCAATTTGTACACGACTTGGGTACTTGATTTATGGTAAGCTATATTAGGAAACTAGTACCGGAAATACCCATCCTACTACAGGGAACAGGAAACTACCACAGGGAACTTACAGTTTCTATTTTGATAACTTTTTCACATCGTTGCCACTTCTGGGTGAGTTGCAGAAAATGGGTCATGATGGCACTGGGACTATATGAGCTAACCGAACTCGAAAGGCTCCTCTCATGGATCCGAAAGAAATGAAAAAAACAACTGACGATCTCATCACGAATGTACCGATATATTACCAAATATCACTCTTGTTAGATATAATGACAATAATATTGTCACGGTGGCCTCGACTCAATGTGGCTCAGAACCCATAAGCAAAGTCAAACTCTACTGTGATAAACAGAAGAAGGATGTTGACCAACCTCGTTGCTTCGTGAACTATAACAAATTTATGGGCGGCGTGGACCGACTGGATCACAATGTGGGTTGTTATCGACTCGCAATTCGTCTGAAGTTACTTATGTTTCCATTGAATGTTGCAGTCACTAACGCTTTTCAACTTTACAAAATATCTCCAGCTGCAAAAAAAGTTAACGGTACGTCACATGATCTTTTATCGTTTACGTGAGATATTGTTTCTACATACTTTCTAATGAAAGAATCGGCATCAAATACTTCCACCATCTCAAATCCTAGAACTTCATTAGCAGTAATAAAACGTGTACCTGATGCTATTGGGTTGGATGGTAAAGGACGTCTTATTGATAAACAAACTCTATGTGGTTATTGTCATAAAAATACCACTATGAAGTTCATCAAATGTAATGTTGCCTTACATAGCAAATGTTCTATTATATTTCATACTGAATAGCATACCTAATAATTGATTATTACGTTATAATTATACGATTAACTAATGTGTAAGTTTATATAAGTTTTTACTAAGTGTAATAAATAAAAAATGTGTATAAAATGGTTTTATTTCCTAACGAAAACCGTAGCCCCTAACGATGTCTTACATGTATATATTATCCTAGTGTTCCATTATTGGAACGGTTAGTAAACTAAAAATCTAAATGAGATATATTTTTTTTGTATGTAGGTATCATTATACATCTATAAACAAACCCTAATCCGATTTTTATAAAAATTGAACATGTATTACTATGGTTGGGATGATACGAGTTAATTTTTTTTTTGTATGTACTGTATATACTTTCACATCCATTAAGTGAAGAGCTGTTAATTTAAAATTCCTAGCTCTGAGCTTTATTTCGCAAATATTTTTAATTAATAAAATTCCTAACTCTAAAATAAATCATTTCGCAAATATTTTCTCTATACATAATAATATTATCTACGTAATAAATATAATAAGCAGTAATTATTACTCAAAGAACCCTGAAATGAGAGCTCCTTTTGTGCATTATCAGTGCTGGGTCCCTGGTAAATTCTCCCATTACTTTGTCATTAAACTCCGAACAAATTATCGTGTGCCAGTCATACTTTCGAACAAAGAGCGCACTTTGAATCAATAGTATATTGGATTATTTTCATTCTTCTATTTGTAATTTAACTTCGAAGTATATTGTAAAGTTCGATCAGATCCAATGTAATATACCGAAACATAAAAAAAATATACATTATAGTCAAAACATTATGCTGCCAATTTAAATGTCACTAACTACCGTGCAATAAACAAGTGTCCCACGGAAATACTGTACTTTTTCGGGATAAACAGTAGACTATGTTTTAATCCAGATTTTTAACTACTACCATACCAAAATTTCACCGAAATTCGTTCAGTAGTTTTTGCGTGAAATAGTAACAAGAATAAGAATAAGATTAAGAAACATTTATTTGCAGCTCTACTAAAAACTAAAAATAATAATTAAGCTTATATATAAATATAATAAGAAAAATACATAAATGAAAAACGTCTAAAACTAAAACAACGTAGGTAGCCGCAAATTGGATCAAGCTCGGCATTGCTGGCACACCTAGGTATGTCCAGCACCGGTCTTCCGCTTGACCAATTCCGTGACCTCACAGCCGTCCAAACACTTACACACTACTTTAAACAAATATTAAAAAAAAGAGAGAATTAAAAAATTAACAATAAATCTGTGACAAGTGTCAAATATCTTGATTCATGACCAAAATCGCAAATAAAAATTAAAATTGTACATTTATGAATTTTAGTCTTTAATTATTTTAAAATAAATGTGAAATGTGAATACTACCCATAACCTAACACCAAAGAAAATAATTTTATGAAAACAACTAATTAAGGATACCAATCGAATCAGTAAAATTTTTAATACAAGAAGCAAAGTGAAAAACAAGTAACCTGAAACATACACCTAAATACACTTATATCATGTCGCAAGCTTTCCAGCGCTTTCTGTTCGCGTAAAATAAATTGTCGGAGTTGCTTTTTAAAAGAAGCTAGACTTTTTAGATTTCTAATCGGCGCGGCGGCGGTATGTTATTCCAGCATTTGGGTGCCCCTGAACGACGCTGTATGATGTTTCTCGATGGCTAGCTGGACAGAACATTGCCTTGACCCACAAGACCTAAGGCTAGCAGTTCTTGAGAGTTTATCATATAGATATCTAGGCTACCTATATTTTAATACGTCAAACAAAAGACAAGCAAGATGAAGTTTTCGCCGATGCTTTATTTTCAACATAAAATGCTCTTTCAAGAAGGGGGTCACATGGCTTCTAGATGGGATATCAAAACAGTAACGAGCACAGGCATTCTGAACTCTTTGTATGATCTTTTTAGTTCCAGATGTTAAACGTGGGCCAAAAACAACATCTGTATAGTTCAACTTTGACAACACCAAAGACTCTACAAGACGAACACGCATTTCCACTGACACAAACGGTCTCACTCTGTATAGTATCTTCAGTCTGTAAAAGGAGTTGTTGACTAGACTGTTCTTGGAACCGCAGATCAAGCAAAAGAGCCGGAGAGATCAAGCAAAAGACCCAGATTACGTGTCGCATAAATGCGTTCAATTGGTTCACCCATTAAGTTTACGTCACTTGTAAGACTCAGATGTTAGAGTTGAATAATGGAGCCACAGATTAAGTTTTTGGATTTAGCAGGATTAAGACACAAGCTGTTTTTTTGGGTCCACAGCATTATGCAAATAAGGTCCTCATTGAGCAAAGCAACTGCTTTTTCTATATCACTTGGCCTACAAGATATATAAATTTGGATATCATCAGGGTAGAAGTGAAATTTTCAGTGTCTATCTAATATGGGTTATTAAATCTGTTATGTATAAAATGAATAATATTGGTCCCAAAATAGAACCCTGTGGTACTCCATTTTCAATATCCAACCCTTCAGATAACAAGAAGGAACCGTCACTAAGGGAGAGCTGCACACGCTGGCGACGATCACTGAGGTAGCTATTAAACCATTTCAATTTTGCATAATCAAATCCGTAGTATCTTAGTTTTGATAATAGGATATTTATATTTATTGTGTCGAAAGCCCTGGAAAAGTCCAATAGGACAAGTAGGATACAATGACCTCTATCTTGTAAAGTTAAAATATTGTCAGTGACATCAAGTAGTGCAGTCACAGTACTCCGACCCTTCCTAAAGCCAGATTGTGTCTCAGGAATCAAATTATTATTTTCCAGTCAGCCTGTAATTTGCTCACATACCACCTTTTCCAGTATTTTTGAGAAGCAAGGCAAGATACTAATAGGCCTGAGATCTTTTGTCTCAATAGGGTTGGTGATTTTAGGTAGAGGTCTCACTACAGACTGCTTCCAGAGAAGGGGGTAAACACCAGTCCGGATAGAAGTATTTATGATACATTTAATTACATCTAAGGAATTTGGCAGAGACAATAACAACATGTCTAAACCGATGCCACAGCTTTGGATTTTAATATTTTTATAGTTTTGACCAGTGTATTGGTGGATACTATCTCAAGGTGGAAGGTACTGTCACAAAATTTATGGTATTCAAAAAATGTAATATAAGATACTTGAGTGATTGGAACCGTAAGTATTTCTTAGAAATGTTTATTAATAAGATTTGGGTTATTAAATTGTGAAGGTAGATAATTGTCATGTTTACTTAAAATATTTAGTTTTCTTTATACTTTTCCACAGCTGTTTAGGTTCTTTGATTTTATGATTAATGTTGTGTTTAAAATATGCAACTTTTTCATTATACAGTGACTTATTTACTAGAGTTTTTAGGCTTTTATAATATTCCCTTTTACTTTCTAACAAAAATTAATTTGATGGTGTCTGTAATCCAAGGGTAAGAGCATGTTTTTATACGGACAGTTCTTACCGGTGCATGTACGTCAAAAAGTTCCAATATTTGTGCATTAAAGCTATTCACCATTGCATTGACATCACTTAAAGACAGAATGCTATCCCAGTTTATAGCCTGTAAGTCAGTGTTAAAGCTGTCTAAATATTTGTGCTTGATAGGCCTATACGATATAGAATAAGGTTTAATTATTTCTCTTTTTATATTAAATTCGCAGCCAATCAGACAGTGACCAAATAAGGAACCAACATGTTCAATAAATATGTTTTTATCTGTAAGATTGGAACTAATTGTGTCGACCAATGTCTGGCTGGACTCTGTGAAGTGAGTTGGCGAAGTAATTAATTGATTTAAGCCCAGGCACCGCAGAAAAGTTATAAGTTTATTTGATTTTGATCCATCAGGAAATAAGAGATTTACATTGAAATCACCAGTCAAAATTAAGTGGTCATGGCTGGGCATTGCGTTAATAACATCTGTAATAGCGTCTAGCGTAGCGTAGCGTAGAAAAGTGTCAATATCCAGCCATGGGGGTCGGTAAGCAGTACCAATTACTAGCCTTCTACCGTTAAAAGATATCTGAAGCCACATATGTTCAACATCTTTATATAATGGGTTCAATGGGTGGTGAAAGGGTCCATGCAGTTATGCCTTTTCTAATAAAATCCAACTCCTCCACCACGCGAACGTATCTCTCGAGGTCGTGGCTTATGGCAAAGTCGGTATCCCATGACGTTGGGGGCACGACCTTCTTCCCCTGTTCTTAACCACGTCTCAATGAGAGCCAGTATATCCAAGTCAAGTATATAAATTTTTGCCAGAAAATTATCGTGGTTTGTGCCTAGAGAGCCCGCGTTGTATAGTCCAACTTTTAGGGTTTTGTTAACCATTACTTAACAAAGTGTATAAAACCATATAGTGGACCCACCTAGGAGAAAGAGAAATGTCATAATATGGGGGGATGAAAAGCAATTGTATTTGATGTTCGGAATTAATAATAAGTATAAAGTTTTGTATTGAAAAATTATTATATTTTTTATAATATAAAAATTTTCAATACAAATCTTATAATCTCTTTTGGCAACACAAATTATAGAAAATTATTTTAGTGTTATAAAGTATAAATATTAAATTATATAAATTTGTACATGTTAAATTATATAAAATTCTAAATATTAAATTATATAAAATTGTAAATGTTGAATTATTGTAAATGCCGTAATTATTTAATTGTGTTGTGATGTCAAGTGATTTTATATTAATAGTAAATATTAAATTATATAAAATTTGAAATGTTGAATTAGTGTAAATGCTATAATTATTGTTGAATTGTGTTATGATTTCTAGTAATTTTAGATAAATAGTCTTATTAAGATACATGTATATAGGCGTTGTATATTGATTGTTGCTGACTCTACTTTATGTTTAATTGGGGCTAGATTAGGACTATTATATGATTCGATTAGCAACGAGCATACACCATACAAAATTAAAACACACCAAAAGTGAAAAAAGTAACAATTACTGGCTGAAACATTATATACAGACAGAGTGACATAACGTAAACTAGCACTAGGACAGTGTTCGTCAAACACTAGTGGTCTTAAAAACCCCGTCAACGTCGGCAGTCGATCGCATGAGGTGCACCGGTTTACCATTTCCCTGCCGCGCAAAAATACGTCCTTTTTGTCCACGAGTATCGCCAGTTGAGACGACGACACTCCTCGCGGACTCTATGAAAGAGCTGACGATTATAGCGCGTCAACCGCTCATTGATGTACACCCGCTGTGGCGCCCCGGCACGCCGTGGTCGGCGCTGGTGAGCGTGCGGCGAACTCGCGCCGCGCGCAGCAGCTCGTCTCGCAGCTGGAGGCGGGCCAACCGCACCACCAATCGCCGCGCTCGTTTGGGCTCATCGACACCGCTCTCGCTACTGCGTCCCACACGTTCAGCAAAAACAACATCTGTAGGTGCCAGGGTTACTCCGAGTTTAGAGGCCAACACAGCGACGGTGTGCACCGCATTCTCTCCTCTAGGCTTCGGGACATTTCCAATGTCTAGGTCCGTTGATAGTGCCTCCTGGTCTATTCGTTGAGCTCCGCCTTCAACTCTCGACCAGAAAGTTTAGAAAGTTTTCCATTAGTGTGGCCCTGTTTTAAAAACGGACGCTAAATACCACTGGTCATTCAGTTTAAGTGGTGTAACTAACAGCCAGACCAACCAGGAGCGCAGGAGCGCGCGGTAGTAACCGCTCGAGTTAAACCGACAACTGGAAATCAAATCTCGCGAGATAAATGCTGGAGTAGCATTCAAATACATTGCGTATACTGTGGACTTCGGTGAATAGAAAATACAGTGAGAATCTGTTATAACGATATCGAAGATCATAAAAGTCGATAGTCGTTAAAACCGATCTCGTATTACCCGGTTCGTCGTTATAAATGATGTCATTACAAAAAGTTTTTACTGTACCATCTCACAAGCTTTAGCTTTACAAAATACGATAAAAGGGCAAAACCTCACTTTTGAGACTAGAGAAAAAGCCTCTCAATTTTTTTATTTACATCTTTTATTTACTTATACATCAAAAAACCAGCTGTGAATAAAGGACATAGGGATTTTACTATGGAACAATTAGCCACGGCGCGACGACCAAAGATAAAATTAAGTTAGATCACTTAGATGTAAGCGTAATTGAATCTGGATAACAGCATAGGTCACATATCTGTAGGAGTTAGGGTAATTACTGTTATATTTTAACTCATTTGACATTTCAACGCATATACAAAACAAATATGATTAACAATGTATTGATTATCTCCACTGCTGCATGGAAAATGAAATTTTGATAAAATTGTACACGTACATATCCAATAGTATTTTGGTTTGCGGTCGCCACTTTTTTAAACAACGGGTCAAAACGTCAATATGTCAAAGCTGGAAGAATGGGTGCGATCTCTTCTTATTAGAGTTTCTTACCAATCTCAATGCAGACTGTGGCCCAGTTATTAGGCGTATTGCAGAGTATTGGGAATATATTCATAGTAGTTCCATAGATCAACGGTCTCTAGAAGTGCGCAAGATGTGTCACTAAAAAGATAAGATATTTTTGTATCTTTTGGTCACGGCTTTTTAGTTTTTTTAGCTCTTTTAGTTCAGTAGTTCCGTTACTAGTCAGTTTAGTTACTTTTCAATGGGCAACAGCTCAAGTCATATCACACTATTCCCTTTCTCAAAATAGTTAGTTTTTTGTTGGTTTTTCTCGTTCATTTAACAAATTATTTAATGTAAGTTGTTGCGAATGAGTTTATGTCGTTTTATGCAAACTCGAGCGTGCGGTGCCGGGCGATGGTCGTGATCTAAACATGTCTCTATAATGTATTGAAACTGAATGAATGAATGGACGAAATGACGCATGTGAACTATTCCAATTGAGAGACTCATTCGCGAACTGCACACGTCTAATCAACTCATATAGCTGATCTATCATGGTAGATCTAAAATTCATTCAACTGTGAGGCTATTCACAATTTCCGCTCGACACGGATTCGAAAAGTTACTGCGCGATTAATGGTTCACGCTCAATCAATCAATCAATAATTTATTGCAAGAAAGTAGTATACATGAGAACTTACAAAATGACTTAAAATCCTACTACTGTTATAAATGTGAAAGATTGTAAGGATGGATGGATGGATGTTTGTTACTCTTTCACAACTACTACTAAACTAATCATCAAAATATCAAACTACTAAACTAATTTTGATGAAATTTGGTATGGTAGGAGGATTAGCTTATTAGGAGGATTAACACATGGGCTTTTTATCCCAAAAAATATAAAAACAAATAAAAATAGTGTTCCCTGGGATACTGTAATTACGCCAGCGGAGCCGCGGGCTAGCTAGTATTATATAGATCCAACATTCTGGCATGACATTGGCGTGAAAGAAACCCCTAAGTTGGCAACCAGGTCCGTGGTCTGCTCCGGACCAAATCCGTAAGTGTGTTAATACTTTTGGAATGCGTACTTGTAAATTGTTCGCCCCACTAGCCCCATTGCTAACCCCACAGGCTGTAAAGTCTAAGTTAAAAGCTAGTGCTGTCTCCCAAGTCTACAGTGTTCGTGGCTAGCTACAGTAAGTTAGTAAGTTATACGCTATATATCATCCCGGGCCCGTGCTCGCTCAATTTATTACTGTGACGTAATTTTTGGCAGCTATAAAGAGTCATGTTTCTCTGGTTTAAAATTGAATTAAGAAAACAAAAACCGGACAAGTACGAGTCGGACTCGGGCACGTAGGGTCTGTACCATTATACCAATATTTTACATGTTCACTTATTATTTAGTTACATGTTTACTTATTATTTTATGTAGGAAGTTTTCCAAACAAGTTATGAATCTATAACACCTAAACTAACAAAGATAAACCGTTATAGTTTTCCTTTAAAGTTCATCACATGGACTACCATCATTGTTTTTTTTTTGGATTTTTCGAGCCAGCCGTTTCGCTTTTAGAGGGGAAACACCATATTTTAACGAAAAAATAAACTTTAAAATATCTCGCAAACAGATAGCTAAATCAAGGATTTGTCTCTTTGTTTTTAAAATACCTATCTAATGATACCCCACACTATGGGGTAGACGCGAGAAAAAAAAAAATCTCACTTTATGTGTAGAGGACCTCCCCTACACATAAAGTGAGAATGATTTTTTTCACGCTTAAATTAAATTATTTTATTTTATTTTAGCACTTTGTCGTCGTAGTAAATACACATATCGTATTATCGTATAATCGTTTGGACGGTAAACCGAAGACGGACGGACTTGACGAAACCATAAGGATTCGGACTTTCCGAGACGTGAACTACGGAACCCTAAAAATATGGATTCTTTTTTTTTCGAGAATAATGTCGGAATTTTTTAAGCAGGAATTATTTGAAATTTGTTTGAAAAAAATATTATTTGAAAATCACAATAAAATGATAATCGCTATCATTTCACCATCAGTCATCATCAACAAAATTTCACGCTCGACTGACCTCACAATTCTAAAACAATTGGCATTTGCCGTTATTATGGCCCCGGTATTACTTTCCAAAATAAAGTTACAAAATCATAAAGACAACTCTCTGAAAACTTTTTATCTCAATTTTATCTTGTTTTCGATTTACATTTCAGGCACCATTATCCTTTGCTTTAAATTATAAGTTGAAACAATGAGATGATCTTAAGTCGTCCGTTATTAATTGGATTTGTTAAAACATTACAAACGTCACCTCCTTACCCTGTTTAACTCAGATTCAAGCTATGTTTTAACTTTAAATTATTAACACAGTTTATTCGACCAATAATCTCAGTCTTATAGCATCGAGTAAATAATATCCCACCTAAAACATTTTCATGTAAAATGATGCCAAGACGATACTTGCACTGTCAAAAGTTATCAGATCTCATGTAAAGCCAAGCTTCTGACTCTGACTGACTGAGCCTAAGTTCACAAACTCTACACCTGAGTCCAAATATGTGGCCTGGCTATTTCGCTCATTCACTTGGGCGTAAAGTGAAAAACTAGTCGATATAATTATATGTTATGCTATTCTTGTAGCAACGAAACGGCCAAGTCACATACCTTGACTTGCCCCAAGATTAGGTACCATAGATCTATATATTACAGACGAGGCATGTCGAGGAAAAAATTCGACATTCGCTTTCTGCAATATAATCAGTCCGCATTTAATTGACAAAATCTTCTGAAATTAAGATGGCGTAACTTTTTCTCGTATGAAGATCTTTTCTGTTAAATGCGCGTCATAACTCACAGCCCATCCTTAGTTTCGAAATCATTGGGTGCTACGCTTTTAGTAGGCTAGTGCCTAGTACCATGGAGGAATTATATCTAGTACCTACTGTTAGGGAACGTACCCATGATACCTGACCACTTTTTACCCATTTTTTTACCATCACAAACTTCACTCATTACACCGCGCAAATGATACATTAATTTGGTCCAAAATCATCTTTTTCTGTTTACACTTAGATGACATTGATACGGAAGTCAGAACGGAGTATACTCAGTGGTTAAAGCTAACAGAGGACTGACTTAATTGAAGTTAGTAGTTAAATTAAGTTTAGTTTAAGTTAACTTCATTGAGCTTAAGGTTCGCACTACGTATGCGGAATTTTTCCGACCGGGAAAAAAGCACTGAATAAAGAAATCTAGGCTAATAGAATAGTACTGAAATACTACACGCGAGCGTCGAGTTTTTAAATGGTAGCCGTGTAGTCGAGTGTATTCGATATTCAGCTCTCATCGTATCAGCGCAGGGCTCTATTTTCAGCGCTGCTTTTTTCCAGCCAGAAAGATTCCGGATGCATGTAGTCCGAGCCCTAATTATATTAATACTGATATTTCACGCTGCCTTTAAAGTACTTTATTAGGTACCGCATGAATACAATATTTCCCATGTAGATTTAGCTTCCAAACAAAATCCCTAGCGACTAGTGTGGACCCATATTTCGACGGAAAGGTTGTTTGGCAATAGTTATACGGCTATCAACAAGGGAATCGAACTAACTCTGTTAGCTCGTCGATAAACAAGCACCATATTGTACCGTACTAAAAACAGTGGTAAGGCCGCGTACACACGAGCTGCTGTTGTGAATACAGTCGTGCTGAGGGCGTAGCCAACATGCATCGTTAATTACAATAACGATCTTTGAAATTGAAACTATATGGGATTGACATAACGTTCGCTTAGTGACAACGCGCGATACGTCAATACCATACATTTTAACCAATGTCAAAATAGGAGGAGGTTCTCAATTCGACTGTATTTTTTACCTCAGAACTTTCGCCTGGGTGATCCGTGCGGTTCCATTTCAATTTGGTGCAGTTCTGACAGTGGCATCCGTGAGAAAGCCTCTTAAATTTTAACTTTGAAAGTCGGTTTTCATTTAATGTTTGAAAATATTTTTTGATTTCTAACTTCTTCATTAGCTATGGCATCTTGGCTAAAGGTACACTATGCAAGGCGGCGCGTGAGGCGTGGCGTTCGGGCGGCGGGGAGACCCCTCACCTCAGACCCGACGGCATTCAACTCGCGCGCGGACAGTAGTTAGCACAGATTAAAGAAAGAGGAACAGATAAACAGCTACATAGTTGGCTTTCGATTTGATTGCACTACGACAAGCATACGGTGTGTCCACGATTGCGTGGAAAAATTGTTGGCAGTTGAAGGGGACGTAGAAATTTTCAAATTTGGATCGTTCTATGAAAGCTGTTTCTCTGTACGTAAGTATATGTATTTTCTACTCTGTTGTAGGTTAGTCACTGGCGCTCAATTCGATAACCTCGGCTATTAGAGAAGTGCGGAGATCCATTTAGTTCCATAAGATCTCTAGACATCGTAATGTTGTTCCAGGGCTGAAGACTGAAGTAATATTTTTTTAAACAAATTGGAGCTCTTGTTCACACCGCAGCGATACGCGACGCTACGCGGCACTGTATTTTCAAGATAGCTATTCAAAATGTAACTTTAAATAAGTTATAAAAAGTTACATCATCAGTCATATGAAACTGCGCATTCGCTGTGCGGCGCGGTGCAACATGAGAATCGAACTCTTAGAATGAAACATGTATCTTACTGTGTAAGAAATAAAGTTCAATTTAGAATAGCTATCATTAAAATGTAGCGCCATCTCGCGTATCGTATCGATTCGTTTCGGCGTGAGTTGACCCTTAGTCAATCGCCGGCCAATTAAAGTAAATAGTTAACAAAGTTATTCCCGCAGGAGGCGGTAGTGGTGGGTGACGGATCACTTAGCAAGCCTCTGAACATTTACAAATTACATTAGACAGTTTTGAAGGGAGAAAATTTAGTAGTATACATTATATATAAAGTGAAAACCATTTATAACGACATCGTGTATAACGCTGAACCGGATATTACGAATATACTTACTTACTAATAATACTTATTGTACCAAATGTTCATATTATGTACATTTGAATATCGGCTTAGCAACTATCGGCAATAACGACCACAATTTATCAGTGTCTTTAATGTCGTTATAAACGACTTTCACTGTAAATATATTTTATAGAAGATATTTTACTATATTATATTATATCATGAGGTATAAGTACCCCGTTCAAATTCTATTTAATATAAACTGAATCATTTAAATTGTTAGTTATTTGCAGATAGATAAACAGCCTCCGTGGTCTACTGGTTAGAGATGAGCTCTCGACTCGGAGGTCGTGGGTTCGATTCCCGCATTGGAATAGCAAAAAAATGTTGTTTCCTAGTTTGGTTAGGACAATGCAGGCTGATCACCTGAATGTCTGACAAGAAAGATGCTCCATCTGGTCGTGTCGTGCCAGTCGTGTCGGTTATCCGGCCCACTGGGTTATGAGACTCAAGGAAGAGAGAGTGCTCTTGTGTACTGCGCACACACGTGGGCACTATAAAAATTACTCATGCGTATGATACTCAATGAAACTGGCCACCGTCGCCGAAATCGATGTGGGGAGTTATTATTAATGCAGATAGATATTTGACTACGTTAAAAAAAAATCATTCGAAACTTGGAAATGATGGATCTATTTTAATGAGATTACATTAAAATTCACATAAATATATATTCAATAATATTAATCATCGATAGAACACATAGGTACATTGAAATGGATAACACCGGTCAACAGCATTTTTACGCATGGTTTGTACATATTTTATTGCTTTTATACCTAGAATTGTATAAAGTTGTAATAATGAAACTAATAAGTGTAAATGATAGTTCTCGAAGCTCGACTAGATGCCGCGCTATCTAACAACAACAGTTCCGTGAATGCGGCAACTCATTATTTTAGTGTGGGTTTATAATAGTCGTGTGTAAGACAATTTCTGCTATTCGTGAATTCGGTACGTACATCTGACACGAAGATTTCAATTTGACGGGCTCGGGCACGCCGACATCGGCGTACTATTTGTTGCCGGATTTCTTCGTATGTTGGTCAATGATTGGTCTCGACAGGTTACGCCAGCGGTATCCTGTCGAGTGTCGAGACCAATCATTAATTATTATCTATGATGTAATGATAGTGTTGTAAAACGTGATGGTTTTTTTGCTAAACGAGCGTAGTTCTGTCGACAAATTGCTATGCAGTTTGGTGCCCAACCAACTGCATAATTACTTACTGACGTACTTACTTACTTGAAATTGTTATCGTGTTGATTTTTTTTTTAGATTGCTACCTAATTGGTGTTGTTAAGCCGTCCAGAGTTACCTAAGCAAAAACCTATGACTTTCTTATTTACAGCACTTCAAGTTCCTGAACAGGAACGAGACGAGTCTTCTTTATTAATACTTAGAGCGTTTCCACATCAGGCGATACGATATCGCTAATCGGACCGGAAACGCTCTTATATCGTCGGCATAAGGCTGGGACTATATGATCCGGAATCCGGAAGGCCGGGGAAAATTCAGAGCATTGAAAATCCTATCCGCTAATACAGTAGAGCTGAAAATCGTGTGTTCGATTTAGTCTATTTTCCCACCTTTTCAACTTGGCAATGGTTTTATAATATGCTGTAATATAAAAAGATATAAAAAAAGATTATAATCATCCATACATGGATTCATGAAGTGGGAATAAATGTTTAAGTACAAAATAAAATATATTTACTTATTTTTATTTTCACAATTTAATTACATTATGTTGCGTCGGTAACAATAACACATCTGCACATTCATAAAAGTAGTTTTATCAAAAATATGTTCTATAGATCTTTTACAAATAGCTACCTCGAGTAAATAAAAAATACATTATGTAGTTAACATTTTATGTGAATAATAATTATAATTCGGTGATTTTTTAATAATAGTCGTATAATCTTTTATCTTAAATACCTATTCCTTGATTCGTATAGAAATACGAATCAAGGAATGGATTTTTTTTTTATCAATTATATTTAAATATTAACCTTTATTCAATATTGTCACACCAGTCACATAGATAAACAATGTAACATACTATTGTATAAAGACTGGACCGCACATTATGAACTATCAGGGAATCTAATTCGCAAGCAGTTGTCTGTTGCCTCTCGTTGTTCGTATTATTTTAATTCAATAATAATTTCTATGGACGTTTCCACACCACGTCAATCTGGTCCTGTACTAAGTTTCCGAAGAACTTGTATCACAGGTATCAGATAACGGAAATATATTTAATACTTTCATACTATACACGTATTTAAGATTTTCACTATACCATACAATATATAATATTTAATACACATCCAAGACCCAGGAAGACAGTAAAGCATTTTGTCCCTTCGGCGGGATTCGAACCCGCGACCTCCGGCTTATGCGCCAACACGCTAACCACTGAGCCACAGAGGTCGGATTTTGTTAATATATCAAACTGACATATTATTGACAATTGTATTGTCTGCATGCCGTAATTTTAGTGCAAATAAATTATGAGAACACCTACCTGCTTATGAATAACATTCCCTGATTGTGCATTTACGGCATAATATAAACAAAACTGTGAATATAGTATATTCATTGCAATGTAAACAAAATTTTGATTAAGTACAAAACACTGGTATGTTTCTACTTTACAAGTATAATATTACAGTAATATTATATTATGTATTTGACGTTAATGGTTCTCGGGAATCGACGTTTTTTAATACATCGTCTGTCATTTCTATAGAAAAGGAAGATTGCCGAGAACTATTATCAAATTGGTTTCACTGTACAGCGAAATCACTAACATAATATACTGGGTGTTTCTTTATCCCGTTTCGAGAGAAACTGGGAATGTTTTGTATCACAAATAGAATATATATTTCAAAAGCATACGTGTCAAAGCTCAAGTATTTGAAAGTTGGTAAATCTTAATAATATCATGAATTTAGGTTACACTACTGCGGGTGCGACGGGGCTCCGCCTCACGCGCCGCGCGCTGTTGTACGATCCGATCATGGCAACGTCATAGGGGTCAACATGGAGCAATAGGGTGACAAATATTTCAATACTTTTATAATTGTTTATGAAATACTTTTTTTTAATGTATAATTAGTAAATAATGATTTTAAATTAGTGGTGTGATGTTGTAAGACAAATTTACACCAAGTAAGTGGTTTGTGAAGCCGGTAGGAACGGAGTTATAGGAACACCACGTGTGTACAAGTGTAGAGCCTCGCTAATCCAGACCCCCGTTACTTCGGTGCACGCTGTAATCCGGACAGGCGAGAGGATCGCTCGGGGGGAAGTTCGCGGGGGGAGCGGTAGCTGAAGCAGCCTCAGCATGACCACCCTAGAAATTAGTGTATTCTACGCAAGAACAGACAACATGACAGATTGTAGAGACATTAAGGCTACGTTCCTACTGGGGTTTTTAGTGGTCGCGGCAACGCGAAAAAAAACCTCTGTACATAGAACTGTGCGCTAATACAATAGAGCTTAAAATCGTGTAGCTATCAAATTCGATATTTGATACTGCGATTTTCAGCTCTATTGTACTGGCGCAGAGTTCTAATTACAGTGCAGTTTTTTCTGTCGCGACCACAAGGAACTCTCGTGGGTGCGACGGCTAATACCGATTGTAACATAATAGTTCTTATTGTAAGGCAGGATCGAAGCATTTCTTCCATCGACGATCAAGCACGACCTCGCACGGAAGCCATTTATTGTCCCCTTTTGTAGAAACGTTTCTTTTTAAAAATGACAAATAGTCCTCATAATAGCGGTCCAAGTAAATGGCTGTGTTTGGCGGTTAAAAAAAAAAGCGCTTGACAACGCTTACTAACTTCAATAGCGGCCAGGATTCGTTTACTAACTTCAGTAGCGCTGACACAATCCGCCATTTAGCTTATTTATTTTGTTGGTTTTGAAATCAGTTAAAGGTGTTTTGTGCAATTAATTTAATTCAATTTAACAATAATGTCAGCCCTATAATAAATATATAAATTTATTTGAATACTTTATAAACATATATTTAAGTAAGGTTAGGTTCCCCGGTTAACGCTATCTTGGCGTCCTAGAGGAAAATAGCATTATATATTAGTACGAGCGCATCCGAGCGCTATTTCCTGCCAATCACAGACAATAGTTTCTATCCGATCTGTCATTTACGTCAAAATTTGTTACTGTCACAAGATTTTTTGGAATTTGGAAATGTTGACTTCTCTTGACGACCAGTAAGGTCGTCCTTGGATTATCCATATTTATTTATTTGCAGTCACTAAACAATGCAGCGCCATGTCACGTGTCGTCTCGTTTCGGTGGGAATTAACCCTAAACACCCACAGTCGTGTCGCACCTAGACAATTTCGTCTGTGAGACATTTTGTTTCAAGTGTGCGCGTCTTCATATATTTTGTAATACAATGGACTGTCGTGTCTAAAGTGAGCGCTCGCCCCTCCAGTCATCCAGTTTGGCTGACAAGGCCAGCACGCGACTTAAGAGCCTCTTAAAAGTAAGAAACGTTTGAGTATTCAGCGTGTTACTCTTACATTTAACAAAGAACACCACGCATGCCCCCTGCGGTCTAGTATACCTAGTAATTCGCACGTATCACTTTATCTGCATATTCACTAGCTTACATATTATGTATTATTTATCACAATATAAATTCTTCAGTTGCCGTCTTTTTGATTTCTTCGGTGGTAGATGCTAGTCAAACTCCATGCCTGTAAAGTTGAATTATTTAATAAGTGACTGTAAAAGTCCTCGTTTGTGTAAACTGTCAAACTTGAACTGAATATTTAAACGACCGATATCAATGAAATTTGGCACCGACAGAGTTGACCACGAGGAAGGACATAGGCTACTTTTTACTGTGTTTACGCGGGCGGAGCCTCGGGCAACATCTAGTTGTCAAATTATAAAATGCTGTTATATTTAATTCTGGACGATCCGCTTACTGTGGCCATTTTAGACCTGCAGTTTCCTATGCTGTAATCAATAGTTCCTTATTAAGATGCTGTATACTAGATACAAAAACTTTTATATTAATAGCAGTAATACCTTACCCAATATAAACAAGTCTATGCTCGGTCCGGCCACGAAGCTCCTCTTCACGCCGGGGTGCAGCTCGCCCAGCGCGCGCTGCAGCGCCAGGCCGAAGTTCCACAGCACGTAGCGTCGCTTTGCAGCGTCCAGCTCTCTGAGGACTTGGGCTAGGTCCTGTGGGACATTTTAGTAATTAGTAAACCATGTATCCAATATATGTATTCTTATCACAATTTTAGTGCCATTTTTCAATTTATCTCAACCCTCTGAGTCCTATTTGATAAACGCGATTTTAAGAGGATGAGTGCTAGGCCTCCATATTGGCATAGTTTTCTGATTAATGTTGTGTGCTGTACGCAATCAAATGCCTTGGAGAGATTGCAAAATATCCTGCGACCTTTCCCAAGCGGGAAAAATATAACTACACTAGCTGTTTCCCGCGGCTCCGCCCGCGTAAATATACTATCGAGTATCCCGCGGGAATACTGTACATTTCCGGGATAAAAAGTAGCCTATGTTTTAATCCAGAACCTAAGCTAACTACCATACCAAATATCATCAAAATCCGTTCAGTAGTTTTTGCGTGAAAGAGTAACAAACATCCATCCATCCATCCTCACAAACTTTCACATTTGTAATATTAGTAGGATAATCAATTGGATAGAAGTATTTGCTGATGATGATATTTCTTTGTTAAATAGCAAAAAAGATAAATATATAAAGTTCACGTTACGCAACGTAATGTAAACCGAATCCAATGCGCTATTAAATGGTACTAGTCGTTTTGTCTAACGTCACCGCAGCGTCACCGCAGCGTCACAGTGTTACCTCCGTCACGGCGACGTCGGCGGACAGCAGGCGCGCGCCGTCCACGACGAGCAGCCGGTCCGCCGCGCGCCGCGCCGCGCGCACCACCCGCGCAGCGCCCGCCGACCGCAGCGACCCCTCCAGCGTTACCATGCAGCACTCACGGGACCCCACCTACCCGCAAATAATCAGTGTCAATAATCTCGTTTGTATGAGACAACACAAGAAAAAATACAACAGTCCAAGCTACATGGCCAATAAGAAAAAAAAATCATCAGGTCAAGACTGGTATTTCAGTAAGTCCAATCGTAATAAAAAATAATTAAATCGCAATAGACTTCGACAGGTTATAAAATAACCAGAATTGACGCCAAGGAAGATGAAAACAATTTAAAAGATAGTGATGTAAAGATTTATATGCAATAATAATAATAATGAAACAATACATCAAAATAACACAAAAAAAAGAAATATCTTACAAAGACTTTATATGAAAAGAAGATTAACGCACATGGAAAAATAACATTGAATGATCATTCCACAGAATTAGATCCAAATGAGGTGTTCTCATGTCTAATACAGTAATAATACCAGACCCTAAATCCTGTACAACAGTGACTCCATGAACACTTTTTGCATGCACAAAACAGTCATTTATTAACACAAAAAATAAAATAATGTTTTTACCAACATAAAACTCACAGACATACGTAGAACGCATAGCAGTACAAAAGTCAAAAATATTTTTAATTTACAAGATTCAAGCACCCCGATATATTTATTACCCAACAGTGGGACTTTAATAGCTAGTTTAAAATAATTTTGTATGGAAGTGAAAATAAAAAATACAACTAAACTTTCTAGTTTGACAAATACACTCTATACAATATATAACGGTCAACCAACTTACTCTGGCTGTTGCAAGTTTTATTACAATAAAGCGATTTTAGTTTTCTTGTCTTTCTCTAAAATATTGTAGGTAGTAAATTTTTAAATAAAATACTTCAATGTCAGGCATGACATTTTTAAAATAGATATTAAACTGGACCTAGTAAGTTGCCTCGAGGCACTCCTTCGTTCTCGCTCGGTAATGTAGCCACGCAGCAACAGGGTACATCAGGAAAGTATTTTTATCTCAGGAGGACTGTCTACGTCTTCTGCGATAAAAATACTCCCCAAAGGTTGACCCTACTTTGAAGGAACAGTGTGGTTTACAACATCTATCGATTACTAGAGCTTACCACTACTTATATGTCTGGGATTGTATTGCACCTTTTTTATCTATTATACACATATAATATCAAAAAATAAGGTTTCCTACAAACATTTATAATAATAATAATAATAATATCTATGGACGCTTCACACCACGTCAATCTGGCCCCGTGCTAAGTATCCGAAGAACTTGTGTTACAGGTACCAGAAAACGGGAAGTATATTTAATACTTTTATACTATACATATATTTAAGATTTTTATTATATTATACACATATTTAATACACATCCATGACCCATGAACACAAAAAACTTTTTGTTCCTTCGGCGGGATTCGAACCCGCGACCCCCCTGCTTGAGCACCAACGCGATGAACCACTGAGCCATAGAGGTCGTTAAAATTAAATTAAATAAAATATAATCAACAATGGAACTATGGGGTACACCAATAATTATTCTACTTTGTTCTCTTCTTCGCAGCAACAGGGTGCATCGGGGAAGTATTTTTATCTCAGGAGCACATCAAACGTCTTCCAAGATAAAAAGACTGCCCAAATACACCCGAAAAGCATACACATTGGCAAGTGATTTTACATAGCTTTTGATTCACTTTAGCACGCGATAATTTCTTCGAATCTTGAACTTTATACTTACCTTAACTTTTGCCTATACTAGCAAAAATTTCACCAATTACCTTTACCTTTATACCCCTTTGATTATCATCCTTGCTGCTTTCATTACAGTACTCAGGGTACAAATGGGGAGTATTTTTTTCATCCCAGAAGGACATAAAACGTCTTCTAAGATAGAAAAAATTCCCAAAGGTCAACCCAATTTTGTAGGAAGCACTAGGATATCATAATCAAAAAACACTACCTTATTTACCTGAGCCGAGTTGCAGCAAAAGAAAAGTATTTTTATCGATGTTTCTTGAAAAAATATACTTCAGATAAAAATACTTCCCGTACCTTTTACACATTAAGGGTCTGTTTCACAATCTACTGATAAGCGTCAGATAGCTTATTTGAATGTTTTGTCTCCGTCTCTCAGTAATAAAGTAAGCGGGGACATAACTGCCGAATAAGCTATTCAATACACGAGGCCCTTATGAAACAGGGCCTGACGTTAATTGTACCCTACCACGGAGCATAGACACCGGTGGAAGGAGCATCGCCACGTTTTTGTTCCATATCAACGTTAATTAATGACGGTTGTTTAGTTTTGATTTTTTTAAGGTATTTCTACTGGGTGAATTCACACGGGACGCTGTTTCGATGCCAAATTGTAGTTAATTTCTTCACGAGCAATGACAAAAACTCGCACTCCGCACTCTGAATATGACCGTCGACTCTTGCACATGAGCCTGGAATTGTCGCGACTGGTCAAAATTCCGCATAGGCTTGATATTATAACGTATATCTAGTGACCGGAGTAGCTCTGCCCTCACCACCAGTTGTGGTACTCAAGTGTATCTTATAGTATACTAAGGGTCAGTTCACGCCGCGACTATACGCGATGCTACGCGGCACTGTATTTTAAAGATAGCTACTCAAAATTGAACTTTATTCAGTACACAAAAAGATCACACGTTTCATATAACATCAGTCATAAACTGCACATGCGCTGTGCGGCGCGGTGCAACCTGACATTCGAACTCTTACAATGAAACCTGTATCTCGTAAACACTAACGTGTAAACACTTACAATATATAAAGTTCAATTTTGAATCTAAAGTCTTTGAATCTAAGAACTATCTTAAAGGTGCAGCGATGACATGTCTCGTATCGTTTCGTTTCGGTGCGAATTGGCCCTTTGGGACAATTCGCAGTCTTCGAGTACGACTTCTATTTGATTATTCGGAAGTTTTGTCACTGCTTACTTGATATCGAGCGACAGAGTCAAAACACGCAAATAAACTGTCTGACACTTTAAATTGCGGCAATAAAGTAAACATAAATTAAGTCATCCGAAAACAACAGGTTTCAACATTAATTATAAAATATGTAGCCGTTACTATTATTGGTTAAGGCTCTGTTTTCCGGATAGCGTTGCGTCATAATTATGGCGGCCGTAAGCCATAACATCAAACAAAATGGCACAGTTTACTATAGAGTGGTAATTGTCACCTTTTTTAACTCCTGACGCATGAAGAGGAGTCTTATAAGTCTGTCTGTGTGTGCCTGTCCGTGGCATCGTAGCTCCCAAACGTATTAACCTATTTTGATCATTTTTTTCATCTGATATGATCTAGAGTGTTCTTAGCTTTAATTCATCATCATCTCACTCACTCCCACTGCTTCACAATTCGGGGGTTACTTAAAAAATTGTAATTGAGTTTATTACATAGAAAACATTCAGTCACCTCTGTATTACGACCGCTACATGTAACGCTGTTCTAGGACACCAGAGCTTACCCGCCGCACTCGAGAGTCAGTTATTGGTTAATTGTGGAGCTACTTAGCAAATATTTTGAGGGAAAATATAATATGGACTTTCTGTAAAAACCTCTACTAAGTAGCTCCTTATGTAAGCATTAAATATGTATGCGTGTCTCTGTGTCTCTGAGTGCGGCCGTAAGTAATTTTATAATAATCACTATCATTATGTTTATATGATTAAGCAAAACCTAAATATATTTTTCATGGCCAGCTGGGTATATATGAATGGCACTATTAGATAACTTAAACTATGTATTTCGATGTATACATAATATTATGTTTAATTACTAGGTGAAATTTTATTTAACAACATTGCACTACTAATTTAAAAATAATTATTTCATAATTTATACATTTAAAATGTTTTTTTAGAAAAAAATACATATAAAAGTATTGAAATCACAATTATAATAGGGATGTTGCCCAAAAAAAATATTTTCCGTCTATTCGATGTTAGACAACATGTTGATAAACAATCTAGAACCCATTTTCGTATATATTAAAAAATAACGAAGATACAAAGAATTAAAATTTACAATATAAAAGAGAGCGATATATCGGCCTGTGACGTCACGAATTGCTCCCGCCATACATATTTTGTCATTCCAAATATATGGCGGTAGCAGCAGTAACAAATCGTTTTGCGAGAAAGAGTGAGCAATATATTTTTATATCGTGTCAATCTAAATACCTATTTCTTTTAGATTTATGTATCTTTAATCAACAATTTTAAATTTATATTTATAAAAATGTGATTTTCCACAAGTTACAACGGGTAACCAAAACTCATGACCTTTTTAAGATTTTTCCAACATTCTCATAAATGCAGCTCCATGTCGTGTATCGTTTCTGTGTGTGTTGACTGATAAACTGCTTTTTAAAAATACATAAGGCAATAAAAACACTCGTGACTACTGTAAAATGTTCTCCATTGACGCGGTAAATCAGTTACAAGCCCGAGGATTGTTATGTTAGCAATTTACTAGCTGTTTATTCATCCGACCGACCGACCGACCGATAACGTCTCGAAACTCGTAACTACCTTCAAAGTAGGTACAACTTCGTGCGTACATAAAATAGGTGCCATTGTAACTCCAGTGGCTATATAGTAATAATGTGTACTGTACCTTGAACTGTTTAACGGTGAGGTGCGGTCGCGCGGCCGCGGCCAGAATGCGCGCCGCGTCCCCCGCCACGCCCACCGCTATCCCGTACTCGAGACCCACAGCAGCGCCGACACAGACTGTGAGGGCCCACACTAACAGCTCCGTTTCTGGAATATACGATAGTAATTTAGTAGGTATACATACATACATACATACAAATAAACGTAATTATACTTTTCTAATAAATTGTAGATATTCTGTGGCCTCCTTTATTCATAAAAAATATTAATGCACCCCCCTAAAAGGGCTTGATTTTTTCCGACAACTTCCACAATCATCGCCATATTTCAAATAATTTCCACAAAAACTTAACAAATTATACACCGTAAACCTTCCTAAGGAACCTCTGTCGATAGATGAAAACTGCTTTCAATCCGTTCAGTAGTTTTTGACACTATCGCTAACTCACAGACAGACGCGGCGGGGGACTTTAACTTGGTATCTTCTTCTTATATAAATATAAAAATGGATTGCAATCCCAATGTCTCGCTAAAACTCGAGACCAACTGGATCGATTTGGCTAATTTTGGCCTTGTTATAATTGTGGATGTTCAGGGAAGGGTTGAACGGTGAGAAACGTCGGAACAATTGCGGGGAATATACTAAAAATGTCGATTGAATTGTCCCACATACTACCTGTTCACTGTGACTGTCAAATATTAATTGCCATAGGACTGTCAATATTAATTATAAGTGTGTTCAGTTTATGTTAGATTTATTTAAAAAAACTGGCCGCCCTCAATAGGTTGGTTGGCGTAGATGTAGTTGTAGGCGCTGATATTGGTGTAGGTTTAGTTATATATTTATTCAAATTCATAGTTAGGACAAAACGTGTCGGGACAGCTTGTTTATAATAATTATGTAACTTTGTAAATAAGTTATCATAAGACACATATCATAAGAAATAACTAACTGCTATGCCTCCACAGGCGGCGCACGACGAGCAGGTCGATGAGTGACGCCATGGCCACCATGATGACCGCCGCGAGAGACGCGCGCGGGATGAAGTAGAACGCCTCGGCTAGCAGTGTCACGGCGAGCAGCACCACGCTCGCTGGGAACATAATATTGTTGGATTACCAATAGAAACAATACCTACATACAAAACAAAATCAAAAAAATTCAGTAACCCCCGAATTGTCAAGAAGTAATCGATCTGATGATGATGATTAATTATAGCTAAGAACACTCTCGATCATGCCAGCATTCGGAGAAAAAAACGCATCTTAATCGAGCGTTTTGTTTAGGAGCTACGATGCCATGATGATGTCTTTTTGCGTCGCAGGTTGAAATTGAAGTGTCTGTTTGTAATTCCAAATTAACAGCTTCGCACTAGGTGCATAAGATAGTATATACTTATAATATATACTAGCTTATGCAGATAGTGTATAATAGTAACTTAGGCGATATTTATCTTACGGTTCCGTTTCCATTAATAGTTCCGCGCAAACGAAGTTGCGGGCTCTAGCTAGTTGTTACATAGAATAAGATCGATGTGCTGCGGATAGATGGCGCCAGTTGGATCGAACTAGACCGGTGAATCATAAATAATATTATTATAAATGCGGCTTTTTCGTTATAATTATTTACAAATCAAACGATGCTACAGAAATGTTCACATTTTTGGGTATTGCTGTGTATGTTGCTTATAGAGGTAAGAGGGCTGTGGCGCGAATCACATGCAGAAGTGTCAATTAGATTTAGTCCGGTACAGAAGCCCACTGCAGGCCGTATAGGACACCACTATGCTAACGGCCTCCGTGGTCCAGTTGTTTAGAGCTTGGCTTTCGGCTTGGAGGTCGTGGGTTCCATTCCTACGTTGGAACAACAAAAAAATGTTGTTTCCAAGATTGGTTAGGACAGTTCAGGCAGGACAGGATCATCTTTCTTGACAGACAATCGGTCTGTCAAGAAAGATGATCCATGCGCCGGATGGGCATGTAAAAAGTCGGTCCTGCACCTGATCTCTCGTCAGTCGTCTCGGTTATCCGTCCCACTAGGTTTCGAGTGTAGGAAGAGAGAGTGCTCTTTTGTACTGCGCACACACTTGGGCACTATAAAATAATTCCTGCGTAGCCGGCCTGGTTTCAGTGAAGCCGTCTACCGTCACCCACTGCGGTTCACCTTTAAAGAAGCTGCCGGCGGGGCTGGTGACACCGCATGCGTTGTTCAGCGCGGTCCGTGTGAAGCTCCCGGTGGCGGGCATGGATTGAGCGAATGAGGACACGATGTTGGATGCGCCGACAGCTATCATCTCCTGCGTGCAGTCCACCGTGGTGCCGCCGGCTGGAAATACCAGTTAAGTAGATGATTAAATAATATAACTGCAATTAGATGGCTTGAATTATACAGACTATAAAAATATCATTAATCTTCTTTTTTAGACCTACCAAATAGCAAATGTACACTGAATTGGATAGAAATAAGGAAACCCATTTCTGAGTTCAGCCTCGCCTTGTTTACGACTATACTGAACGACGCGAAGGTAAGAAGTTGCGAGCAACATCACATCTAGTGAGTATCTACTCGAAGTTGCCTCTGTGGTTCCGTGGTTTAGAGCTTGGCTTTCGTCTCTGGTAGCCGTGGTTTCGATTCCCGCGTTGGAACGGCAAAAATGTTAAGGACAATGCATGATCACCTGATTGTATGACAATAAAAATGAGCCCATCATGGGCATGCAAAAAATTCGGTCCTGTCCTGGTCCTCTGATCTCTCGCCAGTCGTGGCGGTCACCTGTCCCATTGGGTTACGAAATTAACGGAAGAGGGATTGCTCTTGGGCACTACTAAATAGCTCCTGCGTAGCTTGTCTGGTTTCTTTGAAACCGTCACCGAAATCGCTGTGTGGAGCTATATTATGTTTTTTACCCGAAGTTGCGGGAAGCATTATCCTGCCGATCCCCTCGATAACGGCCTGAAAAAAACTCCTGCGCATATGCGAGTCATACGCGGAGGCACACGGACTCAAATATAATCTAAAAAAAGTGGATTGTTTAATCTCAAAGCAGGTAAATATAGTCCTGAGCGTCTTCTTCCCGTATATTTTGGTTTAAATATTTAGGTCATATTGTGACTAAAGATCTCAGAGATGTCGAAGACATGGGGAGGGAACGCAGAGCGTTAGCGATAAGAGGCAACATGCTCGCCCGCAGGTTCACGCGTTGTTCAACTGAAATAAAGATTATGTTATTTAAAGCATATTGCCAGTCTTTCTATTCGATTGCCTTGTGTGTGAGGTATAAGATAAGAGTAGAACCTACTACACTCTGCGCGGCCAGTATAACAATGCTTTCAGAATGCTGTTGGGGCTACCGTGGCGCCGTAGCGCATCAGGTATGTCTGCTGCTGTGCGTGCCGAGGGTTTCCAAGCGATAATATGCAAGAAAACAGCTTGACTGTCTCAACGTCTGCGAAAAGTAAGCAACAGCATTCTCAAAGTAATTGCTGATAGATATGACTGCCCCATCCAAAGACATTGGGTGAGGGTAATAAAGGGAATAATTTAGGTTTTTTTATGGAATATAATCTGAATGTCATACTATACTTACTAAAATTACTAATATAATTAAAAGTATTAGTTTTTTTGTTACTAACACACTGACAACACTATGGGCATATACTTTTGTCTGAAATAAATGTTTTCTATTCTCTTTAGTACAACTCACCGAAGGCTTTAGCAATAGCGATGCTCTCGAGTATCGCGACGAGCGGCATGACGAATCCCTGCGGCCCGTACGTCACCAACATGTCGCCGAAGTTCAGTGTTTCATTGTTGACGACGGTGCTGAAGGGGGGCGGCCCGAAGTTGGGGAGGCCACTATGAATCGTACCTGGAAATGAGATGGAAGAATATAAAACCGTGAACATTTTATATGGTATAAAATGTTCACGGTTTTATTATAAGTTAACGTGTAGAAGACTAGAAAGGAGGCCTTATAGAGAATGATATTGATGATGAAGACAACAATGATGGAGATGCAGATTGTAATGATGATGTAGCTACTAATGATAACGATAATTATGCGGATCGAAATGATGAAAAATCTGCTGATGCTGCTGCTACTAATGACGACGATAATTATTTAGCTAAATATGATGAACATTTTGCTGATGCTGCTGCTACTATGATAACGATAATTATGTGGATCGAAATGATGAAAAATCTGCTGATGCTGCTGCTACTAATGACGACGATAATTATTTAGCTAAATATGATGAACATTTTGCTGATGCTGCTGCTACTATGATAACGATAATTATGCGGATCGAAATGATGAAAAATCTGCTGATGCTGCTGCTACTAATGACGACAATAATTATTTAGCTAAATATGATGAACATTTTGCTGATGCTGCTGCTACTATGATAACGATAATTATGCGGATCGAAATGATGAAAAAATCTGCTGATGCTGCTGCTACTAATGACGACGATAATTATTTAGCTAAATATGATGAACATTTTGCTGATGCTGCTGCTACTATGATAACGATAATTATGCGGATCGAAATGATAAAAAATCTGCTGATGCTGCTGCTACTAATGACGACTATAATTATTTAGCTAAATATGATGAACATTTTGCTGATGCTGCTGCTACTATGATAACGATAATTATGCGAATCGAGATGATGAAAAATCTGCTGATTCTGCTGCTACTAATGACGACGATAATTATTTGGCTAAATATGATGAACATTTTGCTGATGCTGCTGCTACTATGATAAAGATAATTATGCGGCTAAATATGATGAAAATGCTGCTGCTACTACCAGGGGCGTGCGCTCCATATAGGCAGAAATGCAGTGCTTTACTTGTCATTCACAGATATTTTAATAAAACGTTCGTACGTTTTAGATGACTTTAATTAATAGTAAATAAATTAATTAAAAAAATATAATAACTTTAAAACGCCTAATATTTTATAAATAGCAACTCATGCAGTAGCTTTGTGCAGGACAAATCATCGCATGTATGTGTAATTTTCATACTTCGCAAACGCCCGAAAAAAACAAAACCCATGAATATCGACATGTTTAAATAGGCGTAACTCATGCGGCATTAGATGGCCTTCGGCTTCGGGCGCCCGTGGCGCGAGCTTGGTACTACAACGAGTTCTATGATTGTCAGTATAATGTTATTTACTAAGAAAACTTACTAGATGGCACTTTACGTGGAAATTATAAATGACACTATTTTCAGAGAACGAACATAACCAAACATAACTAAGTATATTATTATCTACGTACTAACGTAGTATATTATTATCTCTGTGCTATAAAGATAAATTGTTAAATAAGCGCCCATAGCGCCGCCTGCGCGTTGCGTCGTCGTTTTAACTAGGCCGCCATCTATCGTGAATTGACGATATTTAATTTAAAGAGTCCCGTAGTGCCGATGTACTTTATCAATTCAATTTTTAAAAAGAGGGCGTTGTATGAATAAAATATTGTTATAAATTCATATTTTATTCAGTAATCATTGAAAATTTTGAAGAATAAAACTAAATAAATCACTGACGTAAAACAAAACAAGTTACATAGCGGTTTAATTGTGCTTTTAATGTGATTTACTTTTCCATGGTTCACAATGCTTACTCATAGCGACATCTTTACGTACTGAGCATGTACTTCATTTTCCAATGTATGAAACTGACCAGACATTGTTCGGCTATCCGATCGCTTCCGAAAACCGCCGAACTGGCTTGTTGGAAATTATTCGTTGCCTATAATCCGAGTAAAAACAATACGACGCGAATCTAATGAATCATGTACAATATGCATTTTTGTTTAGTAAGGTATTATTTGTTTAAATAGAAGAAGCGTTTTGTGTTTCGCGGGGGCCATATTTCATGTGATAAGCATTGTTTACAATTTAATCGCTCCAGTTTATTTCTAGTTTTCTTTAAAGATTTTTCATTTTAACATTTGAAAGTGTGTACATTTAACAGTTTATTACTGAGTTTCTATAATAATTGTAGTGATTAGCTTTTACTAGTGAGTTAGTCGATTTTTTTAATGTTATTTGACTGTCAGGTTTTGAAAATGTGTGTTTATTAAAAATTAAAAATAACAAGTTCTCACAATTGTCATTCAGTGAAAAGATTCAAATTCTGTCTAAAGGTAGGTGTGTACCCGAGTTACAACAATTAAACCAGCAAAAAAATAATGTAACTCGAAAATTTCATGTTAAAAGTTATGAAACGTATAGCTGGCTGTGTGGTTGTGTACACAAGATTAAATTATATTGTTTTCCTTGCCTATTATTTAGTAATTTACATCGGGATATAGTAATCTCAAGTAACCGGAACCTTTAATATGTGAAAATTGAAGCTGACTGGTGAGTAGTTATAATATTTTAAAATATGCTTATTATTTTACTTATTAGAATTTCTTCCGCCGCGACGATCGATCGCTGTTTTGTCTGCGTTGCCGTAGATGTACATGAATAGTAGTACATCTAAGACTTGCTCTGTTGGCATGGTATCGACTTAGAGATCCGTCGCTTGGCTGTAGCTATGCTAAAAATCTATAAACGAAAAAGTTTTTTGTGACCGAGTACTTCGCCGCATGCCCAGTGTCATAATCCTGTGCACGCCACTGGCTACTACTAATGATGACAAAGATCTAGTTACCGGTAAGAGCGAAGGGCGTTTCTCCCTTGCGATAAAGCAAGAAGGCGAGCGTAGACCCAGCTAGCACAACGAGCGCATTGCGCGCGCGGCCCATGTATAGACACGCGGTCGCCAGCGTCGACCGCCACGCACCGTCGCCCGGCGCGGGAGTGATTGATATGGCCTGGAAGATAAGAATATTTATTATAGTAAAGCAGAATAAAATATTTAAGGTAATTAACGCTAAGGATTCAAACAAATTCTTAAAGTAAGCGAATGAAACGCTGCCAAAATTACGAAATTAACACGATCAACACGATACAGAGCATATTACTGTAAAATTAGAAAGAGAAGAAAACGGAACGTACCTTAATAATGTACAACGCCGCTATGGAGGAGACGCCTAATAGTGTGTCCCACAGCTGGACTGTTCTGATATTCGTAATGAAGCTCACAAGCGCCGATATAAACGTACCGCCAGAGGAACCTGCGTAGAATTAGATAGTAGATACATAATCTAACATAAAGAGAAAATACTTATTTGTTTTTTTTGTATGTTCGAAACAAATAGTATTTAAAAGAACTGGATCAATTTCAAAAGTTATTTCATTATCCCTGAGAAACATAGGCTAAATTTATCCAATGGATGAAAAAAGGATAATTTGGGGACAGGACAAGATGAAGAGAAAAATTCGAAAGTGATGCTTCAAATGACGTTGATATTAATGATAGTGATAATGACCTGGATGATAGTGATGATTTCTCACCAGTTGTTCTGAACAAGGACTTGAGCTGCGAAGCGGAAATCTGTAAAGCTGCCGCTGTAGTAAAACCGCTTATCACAGGCTTAGATATGAAGTCCAAAAGAAATCCTGTAATCATACAAACAGAAAATTGTTTACAATATCAAGTTTATATGCTGAATTTAAACATTATTATGTAACAAATATAATAATAAATAATAACTGTAATTTGCAATATCTAGTTTAAGTTTATTTAGTATTTGGCATAATAAGGGATGTGATTCTCTTGCGTTTGAAGCATAAGATATTCTTTAAAATATTTTACGAATTTTATTTTCCGTAATAAACTAAACAGGTGGTTTTCCAAACCATCTTATACTTATACCACAAATATACATACCTAACTGACATATGCCGAGCAGCAATATAACGCAACCCGTCAGAAACGAAGCAAGGTATGCGAAATCGGGGGATATCGCCACATATCTAGCCGTGAGAGCAGCCAGGATAGCCGTGGGTCCAACTGTGACGTCCTTACAGCTGCCCAGGAATACGTAGACTAGGCCAGGGAACACGCTGGAATATAGACCTACCTGTAAAAAAGAAATCCCCTTGAAGAGCAATGGATGTCCCAATAGCAAGCATTAATTTGAAATTTTTATTTAATTAAAAAAATATATTTCGCACGTTAGCTATAGCAAATTGCCGTAAATGCTTTATTGTAAGCTGCTCAAAAATTATCAGATTTGGATTAAATACTATAAGATATATAAAAGAAATAAATTTTTATCTGGAACGTAATTTCGTAACGTAAGTACGTTTTATCAGTATTAGGTAATTTATTTTCTAGAAAATATTAAAATCTAGAAGACATGTGCAAGTGTGTCAATTGCTCATAGGTAAGTCAAGTCTAACTTAAATGTTCTTATAATTATACAAAAAAGTTTCCGAATTATATTAAATCAGCAACATTCATTGGCATTTCGTCTATTTGTGTGGAATAATATTGCTCAATATC
The DNA here is from genome assembly GCA_037179445.1 of Phengaris alcon alcon. NCBI lineage: Eukaryota > Metazoa > Arthropoda > Insecta > Lepidoptera > Lycaenidae > Phengaris > Phengaris alcon. The sequence goes on from JAYRCH010000272.1 coordinate 836,775, forward strand.
TCTCAGGATTCTGATGTCATCAGATTTGACAAAGTTAATGGCCACACCCTTGCGTCCGAAACGACCAGATCTGCCGATCCTGTGGATGTACAACTCACGGTTGTTGGGCAGATCATAATTGATGACCAGTGAAACTTGTTGCACATCAATACCTCGGGCCCATACGTCTGTTGTTATAAGGACACGACTTTGACCAGATCTGAACTCCTTCATGATATTATCTCTTTCTTTCTGTGGCATATCTCCGTGCATAGAGCTGACTGTGTGTGTATCTTGTAATTAGACTTAAAATCAGAAGCAAAACTGCTTCAGATTGAGCTGCTGAAACCGTTACTAATGATTAATGAGATCTAATAACCAGCTCTGCATTATGCTTAAAAAAAATTGTGTTCTAAAAAAGTCCCGCAACTATGGCAAACGCTATGCCCTGAGGTATTGTGTTCTAACCTGCGGAGGAAGTCCCGCAATTATGGCATACGCTATGCCCTGAGGTATTGTGTTCTAACCTGCGGAGGAAGTCCCGCAACTGTGGTATACGCTATGCCCTGAGGTATTGTGTTCTAACCTGCGAAGGAAGTCCCGCAACTATGGCAAACGCTATGCCCTGAGGTATTGTGTTCTAACCTGCGGAGGAAGTCCCGCAACTATGGCATACGCTATGCCCTGAGGTATAGTGTTCTAACCTGCGGAGGAAGACCCGCAACTATGGCATACGCTATGCCCTGAGGTATTGTGTTCTAACCTGCGGAGGAAGTCCCGCAACTATGGCATACGCTATGCCCTGAGGTATTGTGTTCTAACCTGCGGAGGAAGTCCCGCAACTATGGCATACGCTATGCCCTGAGGTATTGTGTTCTAACCTGCGGAGGAAGTCCCGCAACTATGGCATACGCTATGCCCTGAGGTATTGTGTTCTAACCTGCGGAGGAAGTCCCGCAACTGTGGCATACGCTATGCCCTGAGGTATTGTGTTCTAACCTGCGGAGGAAGTCCCGCAATTATGGCATACGCTATGCCCTGAGGTATTGTGTTCTAACCTGCGGAGGAAGTCCCGCAACTATGGCATACGCTATGCCCTGAGGTATTGTGTTCTAACCTGCGGAGGAAGTCCCGCAACTATGGCATACGCTATGCCCTGAGGTATTGTGTTCTAACCTGCGGAGGAAGTCCCGCAACTATGGCATACGCTATACCCTGAGGTATTGTGTTCTAACCTGCGGAGGAAGTCCCGCAACTGTGGCATACGCTATGCCCTGAGGTATTGTGTTCTAACCTGCGGAGGAAGTCCCGCAACTATGGCATACGCTATGCCCTGAGGTATTGTGTTCTAACCTGCGGAGGAAGTCCCGCAACTATGGCATACGCTATGCCCTGAGGTATTGTGTTCTAACCTGCGGAGGAAGTCCCGCAACTATGGCATACGCTATGCCCTGAGGTATTGTGTTCTAACCTGCGGAGGAAGTCCCGCAACTATGGCATACGCTATGCCCTGAGGTATTGTGTTCTAACCTGTGGAGGAAGTCCCGCAACTATGGCATACGCTATGCCCTGAGGTATTGAAGTCAGACCAACTGTGAATCCTGGAATCGAAACAATATGTCATTGAATGTTTAAAAACAAAAAGAATAAGCAATTTGACGCATTGCGCGTCGGTACATAATTTACATATTTTACAATCTCTACATTATTTTCTACGAATCATTTTACATAGATTGGAGACAAATCATTTCACTTATCAAGCATTAGAAAATAATCATAAAAAATTAACTTCAGATTATTTTTTTGGATAAAAGTAAAAACGATAATCAATTTGTTTGGAGTTTGGACTTTTTTCTTGAAACCGGTCGTCAATTTGTGTCACGCCTGCAGTAGGCTATTCTTCATATATTTTTTCAAATATATTTTAAAATGTTCGTATCGATTCGTTAGTCAACTAGTTTTTTTTATTTCCTGGAAATAATATCTCTTTATGCAGAGAAAAAATTATTAAAATTTAAACGATAAATGTTTGTGCCAAAACGACAGCCACCATTATCATGACGTCATTAGAACAGAAACAAACAAATGTCACATGTGCGTGTGTAGTGCATCAACTTTAGATTAAACTTTCGCTGCTGTTTAATCGATTTGATTATGTTCTTATGACGTCACTTACATGAAAAATATGGCGGCTGGCGTTTTCGGTCCCATGACATACAGATAATAAACTACAGTTTTATTTTCGAAATTATAAATAAATCGCAAATTTATATAAGAAAATAGTGTCGTATTCGTATTTCTTTTGATAGAAACTATATAAATAACAAATTTATATCATTTGATTTTTATAGATGAAACTAGCCTATATCTTGGGGCTCGTAGACGGCCTTGATGATTTAACATTGTTGATAGTGGCTAGTGTCTTTAAATTATTATCATCATTATCAACCAATAACTATTTCCGGAATCTGAGGACGCTAAGACAGTACGCCTTCTGAAAACAGTAGGCTTTACATGTATTCGATGACTATCAGTCATTTCGGACTTATAAATTTAATAGGCACTTAAATCCAAATTAATTTTTCAATAATAGTACGGAATATGAATTATTGTAGTGTACATTATACAATTAATTAAGACGCCGAAGGTCGTGAGTCGTGGATTAGATCCCCGCGTTGGAACAACAAAAAATGCTGTTTTCACGTCTAGTCTAGGACAATACAGGCTGATCACTTGATTGTTTGACAAGAAAGATGATCCATGCGTCGGATGGCATGTTTTGTCGGTCCTGTGACTGATGGCAATCGTGTCGGTTATCCGTCCCACTGGACTATGAAAATAAAGGAAGAGAGAGTGCTCTTGTGCGGAGCTGGCCAGAATGAAACCGACCACCTCCACCAAAACCGGTGTGGGGGCTATTATATCGATACACGAATGTAATCATCGATTACACGAGGTATAACTTTTCCTTCAATAATATTAAGCGTCATGACTGATTCTAACAATAGTTAAATACGCCTGAAAATACTTTTGCTAGACATACCTAATGCAAAGAGAAGGCTCTAAAATACATGTTAGTCATAGATATCTAATAACGCTTTGTAAGTAAAATGTTAAAATAAAGATCTTAAAACAGTTATCGAGTTTAAATTGTGCTTAGATTTGTTAATTGTACTTCTGTTAATTAACGAGTGAATTAAAAACACCATTTAGGTGTTTTATTATAACCCAAACGGGTGGGGTTTTTACTTTTGATAACGCAAAAGTGGTCCAATTTCGACCATACATATAGCAGATCTTCATCCCTCACATCTCCATTTGACGAATTGACTACGTTCTACCAAATAACCTTTATAACATGGAAAAATGTGTCAATAAAATCAGCAGTACAACAAATAATGTCAAATTAAAAAAAATATTATACGTCTAGAGTACCTAATTATATTTAAAATATGTAATTTTTCATAATAGTAACTAAGATTCGAAAAATTAAAAAAATCCGGATTTTCGTTTAAAATCCGGATTTTACTTAACACCGCCGGAAAATCAGGATTTTTCGAATTTCGAAGTATCCGGATTGCAACCCCTTATGCCGTTTTCTGGTACCTGTGATAAAAGGTCTTCGGATACTTAATACAGGATCAGTATGACGTGGTGTGGAAGCATCCAATATTATTATTATTATAATTATTTTACAGTGTTATAATTAAGTATTATCTAACAGGCCTTTTAGAAAATACATTGGTTATCATAAGTGGCTACTTCACAATGAGAAGGACCATTGCAAGATAAAGTAAGCAGCTCTAGAAGTATCTGACGATTTGATTCTACCAATACTACATAAGCATAGGCAGTAAATGCCTCAGTCATTAGTCAGTAGGTACAATTGTAATATCCGTTCAGACCCGAGTTAGTCTTAAAGTTAACTAAGCGCACAATAATCCTATGACTCTTTTAAATATCTATCTCTTTTTTACCGTACTACGGCGAAGCCAAAAGGAAGGGTATTAATTTGATCAAATAGACATAATCGCAAAAATGAAATGCACAGGCCAAGTACAAACACTTAATATACTTAATCTAAACTAATCTAATCTAATGTGTGTTAAGTATTTCAATATAATCTATTCTCAACAACTATTATTATTGAGTATTTTTTTTAACGCCGCCAATCCCTGAAACCTTAATGGCTGTAATGCGGAAAGAAGAATAATATGTACTCTCTTATTTAGGACTTTGGACGTCAAACGGATTCATAATATTACAACATATTATTTTTGACTGTCTTATTTACTTCAATTAATGATAATCGTGTTCAAATTAATAAATCTTTTTTTTTAAGTTTAGTAAAAGCGCCATCTATCGCGTATATTAAGAACTATGTTACTTATATCGGCGTTCGTCGCTTGAATTAGAAACTAATTCATGACTTTATATCGAAATAATTATTTCCCGAGTATTCTATAGTAATCACTACGGAAAATAACGACGTAACATTGAAATTATTAAAGGGACGTGCGCACGTAAAGTGTTCGCACATTTTAGAAGAAATACATTAAAATATGCCGATAGAGATTGAAAAATACGTATTGTGTTTTTTGTTGTAAATCTTCTCTCTTCAAAAGGTAAGTGGTAAGTGAAACCGATAGGAATGGAGTTATAGGAACCACACGCCCCTGCTACGGTCAACCTGCTTATGATTTAGATTCCCTGATAGTACCTACCTGATTCGTGCTCAAATGCTCACCTGCTATAGCGTCCCTAAACAGTCTATCCACGTTGTACTGTGGCAGCCAGATTGTGATGGGCAGTCTCCGGCGCCAGGAGTCCACGCTGCAGAGCCGGGACGCCGCGCGTCTGAAGCCGCTCCTGGGACGCGTGCCTGGAGAGAAGTGAAATATTCAAATACTTTTTCAAGAATACTATCTAATTTATACATTTCTCGTGTCATAGTGTTTGGCGACACACTCCTCCGAAACGGCTTGACTGATTCTTACGTTTTTTTTTTGCATATTCGGTAGGTATGAGAATCGGTCGTAATCAACCCCTAAATGATAAGGGTGACCCACCCCTAAATATTTATTATTACTTTTTCGTCATTTTTTTATTCATATATAATTTGGCACTAAAAAATACATACAATGGCGAAACAACGTTTGCCGGGTCGGCTCGTTGTATACATAAAATAACGAGTTACCCGTGCCAAGTTTAGATTTGTTGGTTTCTTTCATTTGTATTCCGTTAAAACATTTACTATGTCTATGTCGTAAGTTTTAGGCATATATGTTTTTCAACATATCTGCAGTGTAGCTCTATATATTTTTAAACTACTTCCAAAAAAGGAAGTTCGACTGTATATTTTTTTTGTATGTTCAACGATTACTCCGCCGTCTGTGGACCGATTTTCAAAATTATTTTTTTGATGTAAAATGTATAATCCGAAGTTGGTTCTGATGTCACCAAAGTGATGAACTGATGATGTCATATATGAGGAACTGAGGGAACTTCTCAAAATTTATAGGGAAATATATAGGGAATTACTTTTTTGAAGTAAGTCGGTACCAGCTAACTTGAAAGTAAGTGCTATAAAATATTGTTATTCAGGATGTTGTTCGGGCTGGTACCGACTTCAAAATTATAAAGATTGATTAGAGGAATGGTTAAAATTTTAGCCGAATTTAAAAGGGGAATTGTTTAGGAAATAAAGTTTTATTTCAAAATATTTGTGCATTTTAACTTTGGAAGTAGGTTTTAATTTTTTGTTTAAAAATAATATTTTTTCTCTTTTTAGTTATATTATTAATTTAGGGGTTGCAAAATCCGTTTATTTTCTTCAAATCCGGATTTTCGGATTTTTTCTCACAAAAATCCGGATTATCCGGATTATTCCGAAGTTTTAAATTTTTTGCATATTTTATAAAACTGATGTTTTTTTTACTTCGATGTTTTAGCAAAACTGAACATTGAAGCAATTTAAGAAGTAGGTAATTAAAAATATTTCTAAAAGTTAAAAAATAAATATAATAAAAAAATGTGTTTTTATTTATTCAGATTGTAATCATAAACACAACTTAAAATAAGTGTTTTTTTTTTCAATTAAATTATAAAAAGTAACTGTTTTTTTTTTAATAATGAGTGTGTGTATGTCATTAATTTCTTCTTTCATTACTTCATTTTTTAAATTAAATTACTTCTCAAATTGCTTCAATGTTCAGGTTTATAGTACGTATTTTATTTGGAACAAGGCACACCACTCGTATGTATTCAAAATATTAATTTAATATGCATAGCTGATAGCATAATAAAATCTAACTTAGTGTGTAACAAACAATTATCTACTCAGGTATTACTATGACACCCATATAAAATCTTAAAAAATCAAGTTAGGAAAATAATGTACTGGAAATAAGGTACTAGCTTACTGTTCTATAAGAATCGTGATCTTGAAAAACATAAAATCGTCAAGTCTTTGTTCGCTAAGGTGAGATCTTGTCAGATACAAAATGTTAAAGAAATATAAAAAAGTTGAGTAGCCTGTGATGTTTTCAAAGTTTTTTATTAAATATCTCCATCACCACCACCGTGCTCGTAAAGTGCCATTTCTGTGTGAAACTAACGCAGTCAAGTTAGTACAGTTTAGTGTGTGGGAATAGTGGAAGCCCCCGAGGGAGATCTCCGACCGAGCGAGGCGTATGCTCGGTCGGGCCGACGCGACGCCCACTTGTTACATTTCAGATGTTGTATATATAGCGCAGATTTAAAAAACTACGATAGCGCGATTCATAATTGTGGCGGTAATTGGTTCGCCACAAGTAAAACGTAGGAAAATGAAAATCCTTAAATAGAGATCCGGGGAGTGAACACTAATCATTTGCAGCCCCATATTATGTATGGTCGAAATTGGACCACTTTTGATTTATCAAAAGTAATAACTTCACCTGTTTGGGTTATAATTAAACACATAAATGGTGCTTTTTATTCCCTCGTTACGTAACAGAAGTAGAATTAACAAATCTAAGCACAATTTAAACTCTTATAACTGTTTTAAGATCTTTTTTTTAACATTTTACTTACAAATCAACAGTAACATCTTACTCGTGATGGCATTTTAAGGTTTCCGCAACCATAGTAATTTTTTTTAACCAGTGTAAATTTTTGAGTATGTACTAAAAAATCTACACTGGTTTACTACATAACTAAAAAAATTTACACTGGTTTAAACAAACCGTTAGTGCTATTTTTAACGTCTAGGTACATCTTATCTCTATTATATGTAAAAAATAATTACTTTCACGCAAAAACATGAGCGTTGATTTGCATTCGGTTTTCCTACTGATCGGTTAGGTTAGTTTGATCGAATTAATATTATGTATAAAAAAAGTATTTTGTTATAATCTCTGTTCATTCGGCAAACTCTCTCTAATCAGCCAGTCAGTAATTATCGACTCCAAAACTATTTCCCAAACATTTATATGGATTTTTTCAGATATCGTAGAGATAAGATTCTGGTATTTGGACTTAGGTACACATTATTTACATGTAGTTGATTTTAAAACATTACAATTCTTTTTAAGTTGTCACATTTGGCATTCTATGATCGCAGAAACTTAAAAGTATGTTACTGTTGTTTTGTAAGTAAGAATTCAATAAATATAAAAAATACAGGTAAAATTGTGTTTAGATTTGCTTATTTTACTTTTTACAACATGAGCAATTGAAACCGTATTCAGTGTTATTATGAAGTGGGTCACCTACTACTACTGAACAAATATAAAATGGTGAATATCTTAGAAACAGTCTAATATCGGTCATACATATAGCAGATCTTCATCCCTCGCATCTCCATTTTTGACGTATTGACTACGTTCTACCAAATAACCTGTATAACATGGAAAATGTGACAATAAATTCAGCAGTACAACAAAAAATTACGAATTATTCAAATATTGTACGTATAGAGTACCTAATTATATTTAAAATATGTAATTTTTCATAATATTAACCAAGATTTGAAAAATTCGAAAAAATTTATTTAACGCCGGAAAATCTGGACTTTTCAAATTTTTCGAATTCCGAAGTATCAGGATTGCAACCCCTAATTATTATTAACACATATTAAGAAATATATAAATACAAACAAGCCTCCGCTATTCTCACTATCTCGGCAAAAAAACTCAAGCGTTATTTTATGCCAGTTATGTGATCAAATCATTTATTATTTGCAGAAATCACTGTTACACTTACAATGTGTATTACAATAATTATACATGGTTCAAGTCAAAACTAACTGAATTAATAATAATTACAATTTAAATGTAATTTCATTTAAATTTATAACATACCGTTGGGATGAAAATATATTAAATAATTTTCAATTCACTGCTTTTAATTATTTTGGTAATTTATTATAAATTGCAGGAGCAGGAGCGTATGACAAAACGCTTTTATGCATTAGCGTGGTATTGGTCATACGATTAGCATAAGCGATAACTGTCTTAATAGGTCTATCGATTACAATATTTTCTTTATTACTATTTTTCAATACTGGCTTAATTATTCCTATTTTTAACCTATCTGGAAATATACCAGATTCTATAGTCAGATTCAAAACGTGTCCAAGTGGTGACTTGATGTAATCCACTACATATTTAATTACTTTAGTCGAGATATTGTCATAGCCAACACTGTTAGTATTTTTTAAGCCTTTTATAATTCGTTTGATGTTATCTGTTACATGTACATGGCTTCATAAATATAGAATTAGGCTTTGATGTCACATATTGTTTGTAAAGAGATTCATGATTTGTATTTATTCGTTATTTTTGTCAATTGCATTTGTTATTATATTATAATTTTGTCTTATAAATGATATAGTATTTGTTGGCTTATATTGTTTAGAGGAATTTATAATCTGCCATACAGTATTTGCCTTATTTGTTGATTTTGCTATAAGTACTATGATTATTTTTAACTTGCTTTGTTAGCTTTACTATTTATTTAAGTCTTTTAGTATACTGCATTAATTGCAGCTTACTAATTTTACTAGTTTTCCTATATACCTCCACAATAGTTTACGTTTCGTGGCACTAAAAGTTTTTATACCACGTGATATGCATTTAAGCTTTTTAAGGATGTGTATATTAATTTTTATAATGGAAACATAATTTATAAAACAATGTAAATGTGTCAAAGAAAACATTATAAGCTATGTTTGGATCACAAGTTCTATACACATCTGTAAATGTCAGTTGACCAATATAGTAATTGAACTTTTCAAGGTTTTCTTTGGAGAAGTCATGTTGCCTTATTCTCCAGTATTTAATTAGACAAACATTTTTAACATTGCATCTTAATAATTCAGCAGTATGATCAAATAATGCCAGCTCAATCACTTCAGATTTACATTTATTTTTTAAATTGTGGGTAAAGTTAAAAATATTGTTTTATCAGGATGTTGTTTAGGCTGGTACCGACTTCAAAACTATGAAGGTTGAGTAGAGAAATAGTTAAAATTTCATATTGTCTTATGCATTTTTACTTTGCAAGTCGTTTTAATTTTTTCTTTAAAAATAATAATAATGGCATATGGGTTCAATTGTAGAAAATATTGGAAATTATGGGAACTACAACCCGTTAAAGGATCAACATCGACTTAACCTACAACCCTGTATAATGTATATTGTATAATATTATACATATTTTTATCGGCAGATATAATATCTGTAGGTAAATCCCCTACTGTTCGCGAAACTTAAACTTGTTTTTCTTGTTTTCCAACTGTGGTTTTCCTTAAGTTCATTTAAAATTCTTTAAAAGGTTTCCAAAATAGTGAAATACATAATATTATAACAGGAGGTAATAAACGAACACCAAAAAAACAAACGCTTCTAAATCGCATACCTATTACCTACCTACTCTTCATATATTTGTAATCTCTTCAAATCAATTGCATTTTTAAAAAATACCTAAAAAGATTTAAAAAGTACATAAATTGAAGTTGATATACAATTCACTTGTTTACAATCACTTATATCTACTATCAGGGAATCTAATTCGTAAGCAGGTAAACTGTTGTCATAATTTGTTCGCATTATAGTTTTTTTTAACGGGCAAATGGCCCACCACACATTCCCGTCGCTTAACAGTTTTGGTGTGTGAAATATTTTGGAAAGGTTAATTCGGACCACATATTGAAATATACATTTCGGAATATTTATGAGTCTATAATTTTTTAAAACAGAAAAATGTGAAAAAATGGCAAATAATTATTATATTAAAAGTGGTTATAACACGCATTTAAATAAGTACTATTTAAGCGTGGTGGTATAACCACAGATTTAGTATCCTCTAACCATCTTACTACAAGAAAGGTAAAAATCGGTTGACCAAATTCATAGCAATAATACACATCTGTTTTAGATAAGTGTTAAACAAGTTTGTGTCGCAGAATAAGTTTTGTTCAACTTTCTTTTTCGTAAGCGATTAATAATCGCAGGTATGTATATTATGTACACTTTAATATACTTATAACTTACTGTCTTTAGTAAAGAAAACGGGTGACAAAGTAAATTACCAATTTACTTTGTCCGCAATTTCCGCCTTGCCCTTATTTTTCTGATAGTTATTGGTTATTTGATCTTCTGATCTTTGTAAATTGATTACTAAGGAATAGTTTAAGTCTATTAAATCATAATATTTTTAGTAAATTATTATTGAATGCAAAGTAATGGGTAAAGTTCAAAAAGCTTGAATTTTACCTGTGCGCTATGTACGCTATATAAAGTATAATAAGTATATAAAAATGAAGGTGTGCTTTTTATTTTTATTTTTAGGGTATGACGGGAGCGATATCCCCTCTTAATTCATTTACATCCTGAGTTATTGGCATATTGTTAGCGAATGATTTTTGGATTTTTTTTTGTGGAAATGTAGGTTGCAGCCCTTAAAGTCCTAAAATGAGTATTCTAACATTTCCACGGTCGGTCGGTCCTGGTGGCGATGCCGTAAGGTCGGTTCCATCAAACAAACCTCTGGTTTCCAAAGACAATCATGTACCGAATTACGGCATGATCGTTTTATTGGGAGTCAATCGTTACCGATATCGCAGTTTTTCCGAACTTATTTTGTTGTTTTCTGTTATTTTGTGCATATTTTAATACGTCAAAACTTATTCATCCAAAAAAAAATGTTTTCTACTGCGGTTCGAATCGACCCATTCAAATTATGTTATTAGATATCAAACTGACATGTCATTGACTATTATTGTATTGTGACTGCATGCCGTCATTAAATATTACTAATAAATTATGAGAACACTCTACCTGCTTATGAATTAGATTCCCTGATATTACATAAGTGGAGACCCTAAAGAAATTAGGGTGAATTCTGGGACACCTATGTCCGAAAATTCCCACTTTGCTAGGTGAAATATGTATACTATAGATGTATACTATGGATGTATACTATAGACGTATACTAACTACAATGGCACATTGATTTGGGCGAATTTAATATTTTTGTTTTTAAAGTTTTATTTCAACGGCTAGACGAATGATTTTTATCGCATGAATGAATAGTACTCTTAAATGTGAGTAACTTTTCAGAAGAAACAGTATTCAATATTATAATAGGTACAGCGATTTGTTTACAGAATTTTGCAAGTCTCGTAAAAACGCTCCATACAACAAGTCGTACGGCGTACCCAACTGTGACGTCACTATTAGGTAAAAGTGTATGAAATATAAGGCCGCAGGAACTAACATTTTTTTTCGAATTTAGCAAAAAAATTAGAAACTTGTTTTTTTTTTATGTATTAATTATTTTTAATTTTAATTTTAATTTATTAAATGTGTTTATTAATTAGAACGTTTATCAAGTTCACAGTAATACCTCAATATTTCTGAGTATATAAAATATAGATAATGTAAACTATCTGAATATAGAGTATGTAAACGAAATATATTTAACGTGTAGTCGTCTCCCCAATTTTGATCTCAGATATTCCTAGAATTCACCAAGGGATGGATTTTTTGGCGTGATGGGATCGGAATAACCTGACAAAATGTAGATAATAATATTATGTAAGCGACACCAATGTTTAAATTGTTATGCGGGTAAATTGTTTGTTTATCTGCTGAGTTGTTTAAAATTAGAACAGCACGTTTTTCCCAAGTATTTTCTTACTTCGCATTATTGATCTCTTGTGTTTACGCGAATTTTATTAATTGCATTTAACACTTTCGTGAGTGTTTAATACAGTTAATTTACATTACTTTTCTCCAAAAACAACTGAGAAGTCAGTAATGAGTGATTTTTTTTAATGGACCAGGAAACGAGAAGATGGATCGCCTGATAGCGATTACTTAGCGATTACAATCTACTCGCAACACCAGAGGAGTTACTCTTCTGGTGTTGCCCACTTGCGTTCCCGACCTCAAAACCCCCAACTCCCTTGGGCCTCAAGTAACCTCACTAACTCGTACCAAAGCATGGCTCACCCACGTTAAATCAAGAGAACTGACCAAAATAAAGCCATCGCGATATATCTAAATTAGACCGGAAAATGATGCCTAGTTTTCACGTAAAATTTTCTAAAAACAAGACCACGTAACGTTCTAAGATAACGTTAGATGACAATATCTCGTAAATTGCTACAAATCACAAGCACATAACATAAACACACTTTGAACAACCAAAACCTTGTATTATCACATAACCGACTTACGGGTATATTTATTTATCAACAAAAACATTACGAAAAAATAATATATTACCCACGATCACTCCACTCATTTTCACGTCCGCGTCTTAGCACGCGCGGTTGTGGTCGTAAGATAACTAATAGTAGTTTCACGCTTCACGCTCCACACCAGCGCAGCGCAGTGCAGCGCAGCGCGGCGCGGCGCGGCTGCGCATGCGAAATACAATACGAGTTAATAGATGTGTAGAGAGGTCAGCGCACACGAGTGTTCGAGGGAAATTATTCTTGCGACACATTCCCATTAATGCTGAATTAATAGCTTTTCACTAAATGCATAATATGAAAGTTTAAACGGGACTAGCAATAAAAAATCATTTTTTTTTTAATTCTTGTCTGTCTATCTGTCTGTTTGTTTCTCTGAAAAGGTGGACCCGATTTTCACTGGCAGATAGCTGATGTTATAAGGATTAGCTAAGGCTACTTTTTTCTTGGAGTTCCGTTAAAATTGGGTTCCGCTTCCGTCATTTCTACGCAAATGAAGTTTGTTTACGGTGCCTTAGCTAGTAATTCATAAAAAAATTAAGGTTGAACATTGTATGAATGTAAGGATTCTTTTGCCACTTACCTATATTATAAAAACAAAAAATTATAAATGTTGTGGCAAATTGACAAACTTCAACGTGTAACAAAATTGTATCAATTAAACGCACTGTAGTGTGTGTTAATAATCTGAGATAGTGTGTTGTTGTTATTTTTATTAACTTGATGTTTTTAGCATTATTAAAAAAAATTAGCTTTCTGCACACCTTCCACTTAAACTTAGGCTGAGCCAAATATCATACTACGCATTTCGCACAATTTTCGTAAAACTGTACTGATTTTTTTTGCTTCACGTATTAACATTATAATCAGAACATGACCATGGGGTAGTGTAAGTAAAGCGGACGCTCTGGGCGCCAAAATTCCGACTGCTAAGGAATTTCGGACAAACAAGCATTTTTGGATCTTACAAGATCAAGTTTCAGAGGCAAGGTAGAAAAAATGCATCGTAATTTGTAAGTTCTATCTGAAACCCGCCTATCTAAAACAAACGTTCAAGTAGATGTATGCACGAAAACTATAATCTCTTACCGTTAAGTCAGTGAATCAGGCGTATACAGGGTGGCCAAAAAGTCGTGGATCAAACGAAACAGGGAGATAAAGGAGGTAATTTCCAACGAAAAATCTTTCTCCAGCATGGCTATAACTTCATTGCACGAAAAGATATGAACTATTTTTGTTTTTTCAATGAAAGTACCGAGTTTTTTTACAATTTAATCAGTAAAAAGTTAAAATGTTTAAAAATAATTAAAAAAAAGCTGTTGTATTATGACTCGATTTTGTATCAATACTACAAAAAATGTATTGCAGCTCTTGGTATCAAACTTAACGAGCAATTAATGTTTTTCCGTAAATTTTGATGCGTTTCAAAAAATTACTTCTCACTTTAAGAGCACCATTTGAAAAAAAAACGTATTACGGAAAGGTGACCCTGTATTATAAAAATTTGCCGGTTTAATGCTGATTAAAATGAGGTACAACACTTTACATTTGATCTTTAGTTTTGGTTTTATAATCTTTTTTCATATCAAGGTGCAAATTTCATAAAATGATAAATTCAAAGGAAAAATTAGATTTTTTCTCATACATATTACATAGTAATTTCAGAAGCCATTATGAAATAAAAACAACGATTGTGCCTTAGTACTTTTATTAAATACAAATTTTTACATTAAATGTTCAAAGTTCCTACCTCTGACCATAACGCACAATCTGCACCGCCTAATAAAATTTGCTCGTAATCGGCGGAATGCACCTCTGTTATTTTGAATTTGTAACTTAGCAAACTCGAGCTTTTGTCGTAGTTCTTGTTCGGTGTTATTCTCTCCATGATACACTATTTCTTTAAAATAGCCCCAAACAAAAAAGTCCATGGGATTAAGGTCGGGCGACCGGGGTGGCCATGCAATAGGTCCACCTCGACCAATCCACCGGTTAGGGAAACGCTCGTTCAAATGTTCTCGAACTGCTCTAGTATAATGAGGCGGGGCGCCGTCTTGTTGCAGCCACATTTCTGACACTCTATCTTCAGGAATCTCAGCTTCGTTCAGTATTTGGTTCAAATTATTTTGTAAAAAATTCAAATACATAGCACCATTCAGCCTTGGTGGCATTTCATGTAGCACAAGCTGCTGGTCAATTATTCCACCCCACATGTTTATCCCAAACAGATGCTGGAATCGATCATTTCTGATGATATGTGGGTTCACTCTAGAGTAATAATGTAAATTGTGGATGTTAAAAACTCCCATTCTTCTAAAAATTGACTCATCAGTCCATAACACTTTGTTGAAGAACTGCGGATCCTCTCTGTGTCTTCTAAGCATCTCTCTACAAAACCTCACTCTAGGTTCATAGTCAGCTGGCAGTAAAGCTTGCACCCTTTGCACGTGGTAAGCGTGAAATTTATTTCTTTTAATGATAAGCTGCACCGTCGATCGTGGGATCCCGAGATTTCGTGATATTTGGCGTTGGTTAATACCAGGGTCCAATCTTAACTGTCTCAGTATTTGCTCTTTATTATCAAATCGTACTACTGGTCTTCCTGTTCTCGCAGCATGCTCCGCGGGTAAGGTTCCCTCCATGTACGCATTATGCACGCGCATAAAGACCCTGTAGTCCGGGAAACGGTCTCGGTTAGGGTAGCGTTGTCGATATTCTCTGGCAGCAGCGCGAGCATTACCGTCGCAAAAACCATAGAGGTAATGCATTTCTGCATACTCCCGTTGGGTGTATGCTCTCCTCGCAGCAGCCATTTTAGCTTATCTAGCCAATCCGAAGTGATCACAAAATCCACAGGTAGGCAATATCACAAGTCCATAAACAAAGCGTAGGTCACAGGTAGGCAATCAATCACAAGTCCAGAAACGAAGCGCGGGTCACAACTAATCACAAAAAATACCGTGCAAAATAATAAGTGTGCGTAGTCACATCCAGAAAGTGAGTGAGACACTAAACAAAGAAAGATACTCACGCGCTTCCACCCCTCCCGCTCTGCTTCGCTCGGCATTCCTGACCTTTTTCGACAGAGGATTAAATGGTTAGTGTGAAAGAGAGGCACAATTCCTTTGTATCGAGTGTTTTTACAGAGTTGTTTGTATTGTATGACCCTTTCGTTTCCTAGAAAAGATAAATCGTTAAATTTAAAAATAAGGCTCATTTAATGAAATTTGCACCTTGGTATGAAAAAACGATCATAAAACCAAAACTAAAGATCAAAAAGTAAAGTGTTGTACCTCATTTTAATCAGCATTAAACCGGCAAGTTTTTATAATACAGGGTCACCTTTCCGTAATACGTTTTTTTTCAAATGGTGCTCTTAAAGTGAGAAATAATTTTTTGAAACGCATCAAAATTGACGGAAAAACATTAATTGCTCGTTAAGTTTGATACCAAGAGCTGCAATACATTTTTTGTAGTATTGATACAAAATCGAGTCATAATACAACAGCTTTTTTTTAATTATTTTTAATCATTTTAACTTTTTACTGATTAAATTGTAAAAAAACTCGGTACTTTCATTGAAAAAACAAAAATAGTTCATATCTTTTCGTGCAATGAAGTTATAGCCATGCTGGAGAAAGATTTTTTGTTGGAAATTACCTCCTTTATCTCCCTGTTTCGTTTGATCCACGACTTTTTGGCCACCCTGTATATGTCAAAATGGTAAACACGGCTTATACATCATTAGTCAATTTTGTTTCAAAGTTACTAAAAAGTTGGATTTTTGTGTCAAAAATAACAATACATAATTAGTTTACTTACATAAATTACAAAAGAATATAATCATATTAATTATAAACTTAAACGCAATCATTTTTGAGACATTAGAAAATATGTTCTTGCGACCTATATATTTCATACGACTGCAGGAACGTGTGACGTCACACTTTTGTATGGAGTGTTTTCACGAAATTCTATATAAGAAATCACTGTACCTTGGAAAATATTGATTTTTAATATACTATTTCTTCCGAGAAGTTACTCATATTCCAGAGTACAATTAATTTATGCAATAAAAAATTCAGCAAATTCGCATGTTTGAAGCGTCCCCTACGTTACATATTGCATCCATGAGACTCGATGTCTAAGGGATTTCGTAACTATAGATTAACAATTTCACGCCTGTATATCTCTCTCGTTCTTCGTCTTAATGAAAGAGAAGGCATGACATACAAACGATTAACTCTAAGTTCCAATATAAGTTGGTGAAATCGGGACTAAGTGGTTAAGTTAAACAAAACATTGCGGATTAACACGTGTGATGTGTTAATAATGTATGGGGTCATTGAAACTTTGGATGGAATCGAAGTTCGAACCTGCTGCTGGTCCAGTTACTTACTTCATGTAAAAAAATTCCCAGGTAAATAATTAAAAGATAAGTAACCTGGGAGACCGTGCTTCGCTCGGAGTTTTAATACCTAGTACGGAAAAAATTACCAGATGGCGATAGGTATTAAAAAATATAATCACAAAAATATCAGGCTGATTGGGAGTTGGGACTCGAACCCGACACACCAATTTTCCAACAGTCTTACCTTTTTTGACCATTAGAGGGCGAAATACCTCTTATATAATAATAGGAAAGGATAAAATACGCAAAGGAAGAAAAAAATGTATAAAACATAAAAACTCAAAAACTCGCGGTTTCCTGGGAGAGGACCTAGCTAGTTCGATTTGTCACCAAAAGCCCCTACATACAAAATTTCATGGGAAATTGTTGACGCCGTTTCCTAGATTCTGATTTTATATTTATTTACAAAAATTGCTCGTTTAATGTAGAAGGGGTTCCCATCAAGGTCCGATTTTCCTTCAGTTCGGCCTGAACGGATGCAAAATCGTATCGTCTGTGTGCAATTTCGAGATCGCATCAGTCGGCCGTAGGGACTGAAGCGATTCGTTCCAGTGTTGCCAACTTTGTTTTTGCGAAACTACTAATCTCGCGTCGTTTTCTACTAAAAACTACTAAAAGAATACCGATAACTATAAAAAAGCTACTAAACTTAGGGATTCCTAGAGTTCTTTTAGGGATTTTGTGTTTACAAACATACATACATTTTCAGTTTTATATTTAACCGTTAAATTTAAAGAATATAGTAGGAAATATTACGTATATAGAAATTAAATCGGTAGTTTTAAGCGACTTACGGACGCGTGCTACTATGTGCTATTATAATAAGGTGTCATAATAGCACATAATAGCAGGACATTTTGCATATTATGATTACTGTCTAGTTATTTTCTACAAAACCACTACTAACAACTAAATTCCTACTAATGAGGGAATAAAATACAAAATTTAGTAGTAAAACTTTGTAAAACAACTAAGTTGGCAACATTAATTCTGACCTGTACGGATGGACTGAAAGGCAACAAAATTGGACTGAACGGTAATAAAATTCGAGTATAAAATAAAACCGGTGAAGTGCGAGTCGGCAAGATGAGTTCCGTACAAAAAGGAAAAAATCACGTTTGTTGTATGTGAGCCTCAAATTTTAATTTTATTCTGTTTTTAGTATTTGTTGTTATAACGGCAATAGAAATATCTACATCATATATTTCTGAAAGTTTTAACTGTCGAGCTATCACGGTATAAGAAGGTTAAGATACAGCCTGGCGACAGACGGACGAACAGCAAAGTCTCAGTAATAGGGTCCCGTTTTTACCCTTTGGGTACGGAACCCTAAAAATAGCACGTGGTCTAAAGAAACTTATTAATGTTCATTGAATTATTTAAAACTTTAGAGCCACTATGGTTGACAAAATCTAAAGACTATTACTATAAAACAAAGAGAAATGGTTTCCATAACATATTACTGTAAATTTGTATGACACATTAATTCGGTTTCGTCGATAGCGTGATTACAATTGCAGCAAAATACAATTAATAAAAAATATAATAGCCTAAACTGACCAAGAGCATGTCACGACATGTCTTAGGAGGGTTCCGTAACTATCAACGCGCAATAGGTTTTCTTTGAATTACTACAAAAGTTAGTGTCATAAAGTCATTACAGAAGCTAGGAGAACGGCGGACAGACAGACAGACGGACGAGCAGAGTGAAATTATAGGTAGGTTATCCTTAAGTATTACGGAACCCTAAAAACACGACCGAAGCTCGCGGCAATTTTCCGTGTATGTGCTCGAATCCGTTCAGGCCGAACCTTAGATTAAAACACCTAGAAACCGGGTATGCGCATGAAAAATGAAGTAAATCATACTGAGCCATATCGGCTCAGTTTCTTCGAACGACCCGTCAGTTGTCAAGGTCAAGTGCTAGTGCATACATCTCCGACTATTAAATACATTATGACGGTTTGTTTCGTTATTGGGTGTCACAATGCATCGGAAAAGAATTAAAAAAGCTTCGGACATAACATTTTATATGTAAGTATGAAATGTTATGTCCGAACAATTTGACTTGTATTAAGTCAAATATTTAAAACATTTTAAAATAAAATCATATTATGTCGCCATCTTGCTGCCCTATTGTGATTTTTTTTTTAATTTATTCATGACCATGGATACAAAGTCCTTCAGTCGGATACATTTTGAGTTTTGACATATAAGACACCCTATTGTGAATTGTGAAAGTGTTACTAGAAAAAATAAATTTATTTCAAAATTTTCATGGCTAACAAATAGTTGTAACTATGACAAAGTTTTATAATATTTTCTGATTTTTTTAATTATCAATTTAAAGTATTACCAGTATTAAGATAATCCTTAATATATTCCTAATACCAGTTTAATATAAATAAAGTTCACAAATTGTTTTTAGATGGTTTAAAATGAAATATAAGTTATATTTTTACATCTCACGATATTAAGAAAATCAAATACAATAATTCCAATTTTAAGAGTACACACACACTCCACAACTTTAAAGTTTTGTTTGTGTGAGTGTCGGTATGTAATGCTTACGCCTACGAGTACATCTATCTGTTGTTTGCTTCACTTTGTACGATGCGTTTGTTTGAAGACTATCTAGGCGTTATTAATCTAAGGGCCGAACTGACGTCAGTTCGGTCGGATGCGATTTTCTCCGTGTATGTACTCAAATCCGTTCAAGCCGAACTGACGTCAGTTCTAACTGAAACGATCGGCCTCTCGTCTGTGAAGGCCTTAAGATAATAGTGATACTAGACGTTGCTCGCGGCTTAGTACGCGCAAAAAGTAATCCCGCAGGAACCGTACACTGTGCTGCGATAAAAAATAAACTATAATAGATAAACTACTACCTAACCAAATTACATCAAAATCCGTTCGGTAGTTATTGCGTGAAAGACTAACAAACATCCACATATCCATACATCAGTATTCAGTAGGGACCTGTGCATATAACCCGATTCACACCGGCTTCCCGTTTAATTAAGATACAATAACCATGAATGTACAGTTCGAAACTTCGAGTATAGATCAGGAATACCTACTGGTACTTATTTACGGACACGACAATTTTCATTACAGAGGTACAAAATTTTTATAGGTAGGTAGTAGATAGGTATTAAAATAAGATCTGCAACTTATCTCACATCTACAGGCCAGGGCTTCCCTTTGATAGAGAACCAGCCTTCGCTTCTAACATACATACAAACTTACGTTTATATTATTAGTAAGGAAGTAAGGATTATAAAAGTACAATCAGCAAAAAATCTATTGATATGTCAAAAAAGTAATGTAAATGTTTACAAAAGGATAATATGCGGCTATAATTTTTTAAATTGTTACTTAACAATTTAATACCAACAAACAAATACGAAACAACAACAAAATACGATAACAATAATACGAAATAACAACGAAATACGATAACACATTACCTCATTAACAGCCATGGGCCACGCTCCTGGGCCACCCGCAACCAACGGCGGCCCGCGACATTCATAAGGTCATCGGTCCACCTAGAGGGAGGCCGTCCAACGCTGCGCTTTCCAGTTCGTGGTCTCTACTCTAGAACCTTTACTCCCCAGCGGTTATCAGTTCTACGAGCGATGTGGCCTGCCCATTGCCACTTCAACTTGCTGATTCTGCGAGCTATGTCGGTTACTCCAGTTCGTCTGCAATCTCCTCGTTGCGGATTCTGTCACGCAGAGAAACCCCGAGCACAGCTCTCTCCATCGCTCTTTGAGTGACTTTGAGCTTATTTAAGAGGCCAACAGTGAGGGACCACGTTTCACATTCATAAGACATCACTGGCAACACGCACTGTTCAAAGACCTTTGTCTTTAGGCACTGAGGTATTTCGGACTCGAAGACGCTGCGTAGTTTCCCGAACGCTGCCCATCCGAGTTGGATTCGTCGTTGGATCTCACTATCGAAGTTGGACTTGCCTAATCGGACTGTCTGTCCCAGGTAGACGTATTCGTCAACAACTTCGATTTTAGAGTTCCCAACAAATACTGGAGCGGGTACATCATGGGCATTAGACATAATTTTCGTCTTGTCCATGTTCATTTTTAGACCCACTCGTTGGGAAGCTCTATCGAGGTCGCCGAGCATGGCGCTAAGGTCTTCCAGCGATTCTGCCATTATGACTATATCATCAGCAAACCGAAAGTGAGTGATGTATTCGCCATTTATGTTGATGTCGAATCCTTCCCAGTCTAGGAGTTTAAAAACATCTTCCAATGTTGTGGTGAAGAGTTTAGGAGAGATGACATCTCACTGCCTTACACGTCTCTGCAATTGGATAGGTTTCGTACTTCCATTCTGTACTCGAACCGAAATGGTGGCATTGTTGTACAAACACTTCAACACTTCTATATAGAGATAGTCAATGTGGCACCGCTGAAGAGACTGAAGCACCGCCCAGGTTTCGATCGAATCGAAGGCTTTCTCATAGTCCACATACGCCATACAGAGCGGACGATTATATTCCTCCGATTTCTCTATAATCTGGCGGAGTGTGAGGATGTGGTCTATGGTACTATAGCCTTTTCGGAAACCGGCTTGTTCGGGTGGCTGGAAGTCGTCGAGCCTGCGCGCGAGACGGTTCGTGATAACCCTCGAGAACAATTTGTAGATACGGCTCAAGAGCGAGATCGGTCTGTAGTTCTTCAACAAGGTATTGTCTCCTTTTTTGAAGAACAGCACCACAACGCCCCTGCACCATGCCTCAGGTGTGGAGCCTTCGTGTATGACGGAATTGAACAGTTTCTGGAGGACTTTGAGTACGGGTTTTCCACCCACTCTCAGAAGTTCTGTCGTAATTCCGTCTTCACTTGGCGCCTTGTTGTTCTGAAGCTGTTTGAGGGCCATCCTAATCTCGTACAGGCCGACGTCCGGGATATCCTCGGTATAGTGTCGAGTTAGCTTGGCTCTTGGATCTTTAGCCGTGCTGATAACAGGTGTCCGTGTCGATGTGTACAGCTGTCCGTAGAACTTTTCTATCTCCTCCAAAATCTCTGGCTTCTACGAGATGATCTTGCCTTGATCGGTCTTCAGCTTCGTCATCTGGCTTTGTCCGATAGACAGTTTCTTTGCGAACACTTTAGAGCCCTTGTTTCGCTCAATCGTTTCCTCAATACATCTAGTATTGAAGGAGCATATATCGTGTCGCATTGCCTTGGTTATCTGTCTATTAATCCGTCTATATTCTGACATGTCAGCTGAAGACTGCAATCTCATTTCTCGCCTTTGCGCCATGATTTCCAGAGTTCCATCGGAGAGCTTTTGAGTTCTACTTTGGCGTCGGGTCTTATAGAATTTCGACCCAATCGCATGGACAGCTTCCACAAACCTGTTGTTTATATAAACAACAGGTTCAATGTTTGAACAACAACAGGTTCAATGTTTGTTGGTTTTATATAAACAAATCTGTGGACGATATCGTCCACAGATTCGCACTCGCCTAGGCATTTGAAGCGATTTTGGAGCTCGAGTTGGAATTTTTCGGGATTTTGGATATTGGCAGCGGTGGGTCTGATCGTGGACTTCATCAGACTAGACCTTTCCAGCTTAACGTTTAGATTTAATGTGCCTCTTACCATGCGGTGATCGCTACCAGTCTTAACCCTGTTGATCAAAGAGACATCATTAAATATACGCCGCTTGGTCGTCATAATGAAGTCGATCTCATTTTTTGTGGAACCGTCCGGGCTGATCCAGGTTCACTTGTTGGTAGGCTGCTTCTTGAAGGAGTTCATCATGAAGAGTCGCTCCTTCTCCATGAAATCAGCCAGTCGCTGCCCCATTGGGTTCCGCTGCCCAATTCCATATTGTCCCATTCTCAACTCATCGCTTCGTTTGCCCAGTTTCGCGTTGAAGTCTCCCATCACAACCGTATAGTGGGTTGGTGAGGTATGTATGGCTTTAGAAATGTCGTCATACATAATCTCAACTTCATCGTCAGGGTGTGTCGAAGTGGGTGCGTATACCTGTATAACCTTGATCGAATACCGACTGGTAATTTTGAGTTTCAGGTATATCACCCTATTCGACACACTCTCGATCTTCACTATGTTGTTGACAAGAGACTTGTGGACGATAAACCCAACACCACCTTCGGATTTACGTTCTCCTTCCCGGTAGTAGAACAAGTTGCCAGATTTGAGAATTATCGTGTCCTCGCCCTGTCTTCGGACTACAGATAACCCTATGATATGCCATCGCAACTTGTCCACTGCTTCTTCCAGCTCAGCAATCTTCAAATCTTCCCTCAAAGTGCGTGCGTTGTACGTTGCCAGGTCGAGTCGTCGGGGGTGGTAGCCGGAAAGTCGGAGCCGGAGATTCTTCGCACCCCCAGCCCCGCCGTTCCCGTAGCCGCTACCGTAGCCAGGGATAGCGGGGCTGCCGGTGACTAGGGGCCATGGCCGTTTTGTGATGTTCATTTTTGGAGGGGGGGTTTGCCGTAGTCACCCTTTGTACGCTTGGCAGGCGGGTTGGTGACCGCAGTGGTGTATACCTACTTACTCAGACGGACGCTGCTGCCCATTCGCCTGAAGTCCGGGTTTGTCGCCTCTTACGACACGCTTTTCCGGACGGCGGTGGGGATTTGTATTATTTCTCGGTCCCCACACGGATAAACGATAACACATTAATGAAGTAGAATTTTAGGGCTGATTCACACCGAAAGAGCAGCGGAGCGGCCAGCAGCATAACTCTCATATAATTTTAAGAGCGACCGTCGGCGGCCGTGGACGTCGGCGGTTGTCTCAAGCGAAACTGTGTTTTATAGTAATGAAGATAACGTTTAGAATTATATGACAGTTAGGGCCGCCAGGCCGCAGCGGCCAGTATTGCGACCAGGCCGCAAGTGTCGCGACCAAGCATGCAGCCAGAACTGCGGCCAAAATTGTCATCTCTTATGTAGTTCTTATGTAGTGCGTAGCTACACGCGCACTACATACATAAAAAACCGGCCTCAGTTTTTGTTTTTTTGGACTGGAACTTGGTTTTGGAATTTGGCCTGAGAGGTCGATGTATATTTTTACGGAAGGGTTATTAATTGTTACATTAAGCATAAGTTATTCAGTGTCTACCTGTTTTTGCTGACTGTAGTGTATCAAGTGTTGGCCATGAGTCAATCAATATCATTTACAGCATCCGCCGCGCTGGGGGGAGGCGTTGCAAGTGCATGCAATAACGAATATAGAACGCAACGAAATTACATTCAAATCGCCAGATTAGAGGAGTCACAAGTGCGTTCTCGTTCTTTAAAACCCTTTTGGGCCCCCAGTACCTACCCTCATTCAAACGGCTAAACAGTAAACACAACGTTATTTGATATTTCACACTGGTTTTTATGATGCCCTGGTATCTCCGGTAAACTAAACTAAGTTCATCCTGTTCATATACTCAGTGGGCCTAGCAGGAAAATTTGACAGCGGCGTAAACTTAACGTTATCGAATAAGAATTGTATGAAATTCTGACTAAATCGTGGCAGTGCAGCGCCTATACAAATTACATTCGATAACGTTACGTTTACTCCGCTGTCAAATGTTTCTGCTTGGCCCACTGTTCAGATCATTAATGTATAATCTTTTTGTAAAAAAAACACATCAGTATAGTATAATACTACCCATTTAAATGTAAGATGAGACTTATTTGCCGTGCAATAAAGAAATAGAATTAATGAAACATTAATTTTGCCGAATTTGTTCATTATGTTTACAGAAATATCAAATAATAAACAATATTTTAAATAAGAATACTAAATAGAGTACATAACTATCCTGACATTATGATGTTTTCTACTTTTATTATATAGTTACCTGATCATCGTGTGTTTGTCTCTTCCTAACTCCGCATCTTGAAGATAAGATATCAATCTTCAAAAACCATAATTCCTTTAAACCTTTGTTTAGAAATAACCCAAAAACTTTCTATTTATCTACGTTTTCGCAAGAACTTCTTAAACGATCCCTATTTCAAACAAATAATTCAAGATTAAAGTCTAACAGGATTTTCAGCATCGTCTAGGTATACCAAAATTCGATTGCCCGGGCTAGGGCTAGGTCTCTGCGCATTGCAAATCCTGCGCCTAGGGCATGCGCGATGCACTAAATTGCATCCCAGCACCGCGGGGTACCAGGGTATCAGGATGAGACAGTAGATGGGGGTTGGATAGATTTTAAATCGATGTAGACGAAACACGTCCGATTCTAGGAATTCTAGGTCCACACTTAGACGCCCTAACATTATTCTAGAATCTAGACAACGACATTCGTAGCAGCCGAAGTGAAAAATATATTTTGTTATATGTATTTAAATAGTAATAATTATGATTACTATTAAAATACTATTAGCGTATTATAGAAAGTGATTGATTTTGAAAGGCCACAGAAATTATTTTGCAGTTAATAATAACTGCACTTAAGTCACGTAGTAACTATTTATTAATCTGTAACTTAAGTCTTAAAACAATCATGAGTATTTGAATTTGCTTCCTAAACTAAGTTTCGACATTAAAGGTTGTCTCAGTGAGATATTATGTAGGTACTTACATACCATAATTTATAGTTTGGTTTTCCGTATTATAATTTAACCTAACCGAGAGCATGTCAGGACATGTCTGAGGAGGGTTCCGTAACTATAAACGCGTAATAGGTTTTATTCCGATTTCTTTCAAAATAATTTTCCTAAAGAATATTTAGCATGATCTATCAGCACGGATAATTGTAAGTTTCTTAGTCTCATAATTTAGAAATGCCAAGGGGGGACCAACTTATAAACCTCTTTAGAAGCCTCAAGAGAACTCAACTCTCACAACATTTTTTAAACACATCCACGACATGTATTTAGTTTCCATTATAATTTTCCCCCAAGAAACAAAGAATTTAGAATCACGTAGACAGTCATTAACCTTTTTCATTTCAAGAGATAAATGAAGATAAAAGACGGTATTTATTATATTCTCATCAAAAATGTAAGTTCATGTAAGAAAACATGATAAATAGCAATTCCCTAACTAGATCAATCTGGATTACAGACGTAGATCACACTTTGCGTAGGTGTTAAGATTAGAAAAGCAAACTTCAGATTAAAGGCTTAGCTTAATCAAGATAATAGTATGTAAATGAACTTTATCATAGCACTTATCACGAGTTAAAAAACATAAATTTCAAGTCCTCTCACTAAACTCAAAAAATCACAGCTGAATATAAGCATTAAAAAAGATGGAGATATAAATATTGTGTTTTACCGACTTTAAAAAAAGGTGAAGATTTATATATCTTTTTAAAGTCGGTTAAAAATAATTCTTGAAATACCTATTGTTAATTAAATTAAAATATTTTCATAATATATTTTAATTAATGCAAAACATAATTATATTTTTATGAATTTCAATGATATTTTTATTATAACTTACATAGAAGCCTCCATGCTGCTATGCTCTCCTAGTAACATTTTCAGGACTTTACAGTCAACCGTGCGAACCGGGATCAAGCTAAGAACTAAATTACAGACATTAGAATTTAGACAGCAGACTATTACAGCTACTACTACAGCTACTACTGACAGCTACTAGGTAGCCTAGGAACTAGATACGCCCTGCATGACTAAATAGGCCAATAGGTCAGCAATATGTCACGTCCAATACAAGACAGAGGCGTATATCTTAGGCCTGTCGCGGTCGCAACGGCCCATGGCTCTTGGGTATATAAGCCACTGCACACAGAGTTTATTCGTAAATGATAATATTCGATTAAGCAATGAAATTAGTTATATTCTTTTATTAGGGTTATCACATAGTTATCGTCGACTTTCTAAAATACACGGTATCCAATTTTATTAATTAATTACATACACGATACAAGTAACATGCTAATTAATAAAATTCTAGAGCAAGTATTGTAATTTAATAACGCAACATTTTATAGTAAATTAGTACAGCCAACAAAAAAGGGATCAATAAATCTTTACTTTTCACGTCAGTTTCCGGTCACGTAGTATATGTGCCTTACCCCGGGCTATTCATAAAATTAAATTCAAACTCAAAATTTTTATTTCCATGTAGGCTATAATATAACTCTTATAGAATTGTCCCACATGATGCCTACCACCGGTCCGGAAACTAGCCCGGCGAGAGGAACCGGCGTAAGAAATGTGCATAAAATCGGATCAGTAGTGTTTGCGCTACAAACATAAATACATAGACTGCCAAAATTATTACCCTATATTTTCTTTGTAAGCCAAATTTAATGCGGGCAGAGCCGCGGGCAACAGCTAGTTTAATAATACACAATAATAGCGAAAAATTCAGTCACTTTGTTTCAGCTGCTTTAGAGACTCTTATTTTGAAATAGTTCATGCATAAATAATATAAAGGGTTGGAATGTGTTGAAAGCGAAATGAAATCTGTCACATGTTTAATTGTGTAATTAAAAAAATGCTTTAAAAATATTTTTGCCGATCGTACATTAACTGATACTTCTCACAGACGTTTTATAGTGTCTAATGTATTCAAATGACCTCCATAACATAATGTTTTATTCCGATATTTTCGACTAAAAGTGCCTCAAATATGCGAAGAAAAAAACCTTATCTGAAAAAAGGACAAGTCTCAGTCGGCGCGCAAATTAGGGTTCCGATAGGAAATGATAAATCATTGAACTGTGAGACATATTTTTATCTCGTAAGTAGATTGTTAAGAAAATAAAGTTCCTTGCCTTATCACAACCTAAGAAAAGCTGTAGTAAACTGTAACCAATAAAACATTTGATATTGGTTAATGGTTAATCTATCTATTCCATAAAATATACTATTGATAGCACAAAAGTATAATTTATGGTAAACCTGAAAATACACTATCTATGTGCAAAATATATATTTTTTTATTATAACTAACTAATACGTTACTATTTATTAATCTGTGCAGGCAATAGGCATGTCGCCTAAAAAAATTTTTCGTCTATTTGATGTTAGACAACATGTTAATAAACAATCTATAATTTTCGTATATATATCTTAAAAAATAACGAAGATACAAACAATTTTGTGCAACAACGAGTTGCACCCGCCATACATATTTTGTCATTCCAAAATGTATGGCGGGAGAAGCTTGTGATGTAACAAATCGTTTTGCGAGAAAGAGATGGACAATATTTTTTAATGTGCTTATAATTTTTAATTGCATCAATCTAAATACCTATTTCTTTTAGATTTATGTATCTTTAATCAACAATTTTAAAATTTTATTTATAAATATGTGATATTCCACACTTGACAACATCCATATTACCACAGATTAATAAATAGTTTTACATATTAATACAGATTAATATATGAGCGAACAACTCTATGATCTATTCTCATATCTATTAACATAGAGTTGTTTGAGTATGTATAAAAGAATAACAAAGACAGGTTATACCCACTAATCTAGTGGATATCATACTTGCAGTTAATATTATTATCTTAATCTAAAAACTTTTTCGACTCATTTTTTTTTTTAATTTATTTATGGTATTTACAAATAATATTGAACTTAAATAAATTTATACTCATTAATCATTTTTTGATATTTGACAAAAAATTATTTGCGAGACATTCATAGAAAAGAATTCTGTGAAATAAGTACAATGTCATGGGACACTTTTTCAATTGCTGTTAAAGGAAACCATAGTAATTCTTAAGAATGTGTAATATTAATGTGTCTTAATGAGCATAAGATGCTTAAGTATATAAATTGACTTTTTCAAGTTCACATTTACATAATTTAATTTTAGAAATCGAATGACAAGCCACACAAGATTTATTTCTGATTTCTGATTTATGAATTATGAATTATGATTTATGAATTATGTATAGTACGAAGATAATAATTTTGTCACATTCATACAATACAATAATTGGCTTAAAAGAGCAAAATTACTATCTATCATTTCAATGTGAAAATATACACTTTTTAACTCATATTTCTTTGTGTAACAAACCTGAATAATAATAAAATGTATTAATCAAAAACAAAATAAACATTTATGTGTATAAATCCCTATCCAAAAATTACACAGGCATGTATTACTTAAATTTATTTTTAATAAAAAGTAAATAAGGATTTTATCAAGATAAATCTTATACTTTTGAGAGGGCGAAAACCATCACAATGTGGTACCCCAGAGGGGAGAAAAGGAAAAAGGGTAGACTCCTGAGAAGATGGGAAGACAATATAGTCTTCTAAAGTTGACTGGTAGAGAATGCCATATGGCATTAAGTCCACCAATGTACCGGTTTTGTGCATTAAGAATAAATAAATAAATATAGTACAAGTGGCTGGCAAAACATGGGTTAGTTTCTAGTTGCAGTTTGGTAGTTTTAGTTGGTTAGAGTTTCTAATAAAGTTATGATATTAAGTTAGTCTATTAAAATTAATTATATAAATGCGCGTGACATTGGACATAATCATACACAGTTTACGAGAGATACGGACACGAAGAACCTTTATCTAAACCAGATAAACCATACATCTGAATATTTAATGAAGGTGAAAACTTGACTCAATGACATAACCAAGTGATACTTAAAATTTTGTACCGTGATTATACCTACTGGCGATGCGATCTAGCACGATTTACGAAAAAGTTATTACTGAAAACTAGTATTATGCAAGGTTTCAGGTTAATTATTGAAATACAACATTAAAAATAAAAATAAACTTACCCAAAAGCGGCCGTCTAGGATCATCAACATCCATGGCCGGCTAGCAAATGCTCATGGTAATTGTGTATTTAAAAAACTAGAATTTAGAATATATTAACTTTAAAACTTATTTAAAATTCATGTCCTCCTACCATTTTTCAATGTTTATTTACGTTTGCTTCGTTTGACGTTTGACTTGAGCTATTTCTGTCAGTGTGACATTGACAGCATTTTTTTTTAATTTTTTTTAATTCTTTTTAGCAAAAAAACTATTGCCATTGTCACGTAAAAAGGCGTGAAAATAGAATTTTCGTTGCAGTTTTCAAGACTGGTTTTCTAAATTATCAAGTCCAATATTCCAAAGTAGTAGTAAATCGTCAGTGCATTAAATGAGTCAGGTCAGTCGATTGATGCTGTAGCCTGTACTGAGTTTTGGAGAGAATACCAAATACCACGCATTTTGCACTTGCCCACTGTACTTTTGCACGTTAACGAATATTTAATGGTTGATATGCTACTAATATTACATTATTAACACAACTTTATAGACGAAATCCAAAAACAACAACGTCACACATTCTCAATCCCTATTTCCCGCTAAAACCTAAATAATAAAAGAAAAAATAATATTTCTTTTAATTAGTACGTAGTGGTAGACGACCCTCTTTTTAATTTAATACATGACAACACTCAAGAAAACAAAATCCAAGAAGAAATATGTTAAGATATCACTAAAAGATGTCAATAAAATCGGAACAATCAATAATGTAAATGAAGAATTAGGAACATATTATATGGTAAGCTTTAATCTTATTAAATTTTAATCAAAGTTTAATAGAAAAGTTTAATCTTATTAATTTGTTACTTCGCGCCTGTATCTACTTTAAAGCAATTTTGCCAATTGTCAACATAAAGTGAAAGAAAATAATATTGATCACATCTAGACGTCTACAGTTTATACTGCACACTAAGACCCCTACACAGTAGCCAGGTTACCTGGTTCCAACGTTTTCGTTCTAGAAATTTCGACTTGCAGAACAAGCCTCGTGGACGGCCGGATACCAAAGTTGATAATAAAGAATTGAAGGCAATTGTGGAAGCGGATCCATCGCAAACCACGTCCGAGTTAGCTGCAGGCTGCGGTGTTAGTGATAAAACTGTTTTATTCCACTTCAAGCAAATTGGGAAGGAGAAAAAGCTTGAAAGATGGGTACCTCATGAATTGAGTGCAGCAAACCGACAAACGCGCGTCGACTGCTGCGTTACATTACTCAACCGGCACAATAATGAAGGGATTTTAAATCGAATCATTACCTGTGATAAAAAGTGGATCCTGTACGATAATCGGAAACGCTCATCGCAATGTCTGAACCCTGGCGAACCAGTCAAAGCCTGCCCCAAGCGAAAATTGACTCAAAAAAAGTTACTTGTGAGCGTTTGGTGGACTAGTGCCGGTGTCATTCACTACAGCTTTTTTAAATCTGGCCAGACGATTACGGCCGATTTTTGCAGCCAGCAACTGCAAATCATGATGGAAAAGCTAACTGCTAAACAACCGAGGTTGGTCATTCGTTCTAGGCCACTGTTGCTTCAGGACAACGCTAGACCACACACTGCACAACAGACGGATACCAAATTAGAGGAGCTTCAATTGGAATGTCTAAGACATCCACCGTACTCCCCGGACCTTGTTCCAACAGATTACCATTTTTTTTCGAAATTTGGATAACTTCTTGCAATGGAAAAAATTCAACTCCGATGGGGCAGTCCAAAGCTGCTTCTAAGATTTTATTGATTCATGTCCGAATAGTTTTTTTTAGTAAAGGAATCAATGAACTACCTATGAGATGGCAAAAGTGCATAGATAGCAATGATATATAATTTGATTAAATAAATGTATACTATGTTTAAAAAAACCGACTTTATGTTCCTCCTTTACAAAACGCCAATTTCATATGTAATGACCTAATACTTACTTTAGGGCTCAAGTTAATAGCAGGGCATGTCAAGGCTAAGAGTGTCTCCATTTTGAGTGGCTTGGGGCACTCGAGTTTTGACAATTTGTACAGGTTTTATCAACATGTAACCGTATAACATACCATTTTATACAGACGACTATTATTTTGACTAAAGAAAGACTAAAGACTAGACTGTAGACTGTGTATAAAGACTTTTTCTGTCAAATGTTCACAATAGGCTAGTACTTCGTCCTGTAATAGACGCCGTGTTCGGTGTTGTTTAAAATCGGTCGATCCCTTACTCGAATGTCCACAAATAATATTTAATATTTTATATAGATATTATCTAGTTTAAACATAATTCTCACAGCTTACATACATTTAACTGTGGGAGAGCCTCGCTTCGGCACGAATGGGCCGGCTCGACCGGATGACTACCACGACTTCACAGAAAACCGGCGTGAAATAACGCTTGCGTTGTATTTCGCCGAGTAAGCGAGGTTACCGGAGGCTCAAGGGGGTGATTGGGGATTTGGGGGGATTTAAGGACCAGGAACGCAAGTCACAACACCAGAGGAGTTACAAGTATAACTCCGCTGGTGTTGCGAGTGTCTATGGGCGGCGGTAATCGCTTACCATCAGGTGATCCCTCTACTCGATTCCTGGTTCATTTCATTAAAAAAAAATACAATTATGTGAACTATGTTATATTATATCGCACATAGTAAATAGGACACCGGTGCTGGCCGCTGGCGCGATAACCCCAAAACTGCAACATTGCCGGTTCGAATCAGTTTCATCAAACTGACACATTTCTCCATTATAATGATATTAGATTATGTAACTGCTGTACCACAATATGTTCGATTCTGCTAATTAAATCCTTCAATAATACAATTATAATTCAGTACCGATATGTTAGAAACAGCAAAATGGTATTCTCATAAACGTGAAACCAACGTCAAACCCATTTCGATTGGTCCAGAGTCCAGAGTCCAAAAGTAAGTTTATGTTATCAAGAGTCAAGACGATTCATTTATAATACAATAAAAGTAAAATGGAAGTGTAAGTTTATTCAGATCTTATGCAGTCGTTCTTTGGTTATTGATAAAATTTGATATGGTATTAGTTTAAACTTTGGAATAATCCATAGGCTATTTTTTATCCCGAAATAGTACAGTGTTCCCGTGAGATACTTTATTTACGCGGGCGGAGTAAAAAGCTAGTAATATTAACGCGAAAGTTTATAATAATGTATGGATGTGTAGACGTGTGGATGTTTGTAACTCTTTTACGCAATACTTAACTACTGAATTGATTTTAATTTAAATTGTATAGATTCAGACCACGGTGCAGGAGATAGGCTGCTTGTTTATCGCGACAAATTGTACGGTACGCACGAATTCGCGGGCAACATTATATATCTATGCATTAAAGCGAGAGCTTTTATTTGGCATAATTACTTACCTTTGTAATTCATTATATTATGATTTCCTATCTGATTAGGTTATCACACTTAGATGCCTAGGGAGTAGAGAAGCGTGTGTTTACGCATAGAATTAGTAGAACTTTGAAATTGTAACGATGATGATAAATAATAGCCGTTTTGCAATTATTTATCATCATCATTATTTACATTCATGTTCACTATGCATCTATGCGTGCCAAGTCTGCCAGCGCGCGGCGTAACTCACCTTCGCCAATTCATGCAAGCCGCGCCGGAGATTTCATCATACAACACACAGTTGTTCACGACAACTCTCCATTTTGCTGGAATATAATTTATGTTATTTTCTAGTAGGTCGACACAAAGATGAGAGACATCTAATACGACGCGACGTGTCATGACGCAGCGAAGTAACGCGTCTCCACGACAATGTATGTTGGATCACGGGGTTCCCTGTTTGTTATATGTATAAAAATCTATCTTTATTCTATTTAAATAATATATTATATTAATAATTGTTGCCCACACCGATTTCGGTGACAGTTCAGTGAAACCGGGCCAGCTACGCAGGAGAAACTTTATAGTGTCCAAGTGTGTGCGAAGTACACAAGAGCACTCTCTCTTCCTTTACTCTCGTAACCCCGTGGCGTCTCGTAACCGACACGACTGGCGAGAGATCAGGCGCAGGTCCGACTTTTTACATGTCCATCCGACGCATGGATCATCTTTCTTGTCAGACAATCAGGTGATCAGCCAGGAGCCTGCATTGTCCTAACCAAACTTGGAAACAATATTTTTTTTGTTGTTCCAATGCGGGAATCGAACCCACGACCTCCGAGTCGAGAGCCAAGCTTTAAGCCATTGGACCACGGAGCCTCCGTGGTCCATTATATATATTAAAGGCAAAGCTGATTGACTGATGTATCAACGCACAGGCCAAACCCTTAAGGCTAGAAATTGAATTTTTGGACACGTATTTCTCATATGACGAAGGCATCCACTAAGGAAGGATTTTCAAAATTCAACCCCCAAGGGGGTAAAATAGGTGATAAAAGTTTGTATGAAACTTCTTATTCCTTAGTCAAAGCATGATAGTATGAATTGAGTACGAAAAAATAATGAATTACGTATTTCAGCTTTTTCTAAAATTCAGCCTCTAGGTGAGTAAAATAGGGGATGGAAGTTTAAAACCTAATTTCGCGCGCGCCCGGTTTCTCAGGTGAAGTTTTCGGTAGTTTATATATAGCGCTTTTTAATCGATAAAGCGTTTGCGCTTTTGTTAACATATCAAAAGCGCTATTGAATAGATAAACTACCGACGAATTCTTCTCAGAAACCGGGCATTACTATTTTTAGGATCAGATCATGGAGCTTATAATATATAAGGTTTGGTATTGTAAATCAAGCACGGGTATTCTGGGTATATGATCTACTACTCATATAAAGATGCTTAGGCAAAACATTTATTGTCATAGTGAAGGTTAAAAAATAATCTCTTAAGGGGTGAATCTCCTCTCAACGCTAACTCGCCCAATATAAAGGAAGATTTTTTTTTTCGAGTCCTAACTACAATTATTTCTACGCCTAAACGTCTACACATAAGCAGTAGATCATATACCCATAATATCCGTAGTTGATTTTACCGAACCTTATACATAAGCTCCATGGATCAGCTACGCGAATCATCTTACGATGTTACTATTGTTAATATTACATTATTTTATTATGTATTATAATGTCAGAAAATGTCAAATAATACGTCTTAACAGGGTCTTAACCGTTGGTTTAATGCCCTACGTCTTAAGTCTTAACCCAATGTGCACCAAATATAAAATCAGGCCACGCATGAGCAGAGTAAATTATATAGGCTTTTATATGAAACGGACTAGGAATCGAGCAGGCACATCGCCTCTTGGCAGGCAATACCTCCGCCTATGGACACTTGCGACACCAGAGAAGTCGCAACTTCTCTACTTGTAACTCCTCTGGTTCCGTACTCATGCGTTCCTGGTTAATAAAATCCCCAACCCCCCTTAGGATCTATTCTCTTATAATTTAAGTGACCCTGAGTTAATGGAAAAAATACACCATCTCCGTTCCGTCGTGGGTACGTGGGTAATGAACATAACTAGATGTTGCGTACATTTTTCCGCAATAACAAGTAGCCTATAAACTTCCCCGTGAACTTCTTTGTACCTGTGCCAAATTTCAGTCCAGTAATTTCAGAGCCTGTTCAATACAAAAAAAACAAACAAATCTTTCCACTTTATTAAACTAGTATAAGATTGATGCAATAATAAAGTTAACGTATTGATATACTACATAAAAATGAATAGCATAGAGCGAGAGAGCGCGTTTGTTTGTTTCACTATCCCACTCTGACGCTCACGCAAGCGACGCTTTTGATTTCATCAGATTCGAACCCCGCTACTTTCGTAACCCCAAAAAGACATAAAAATATTAATAAGCATTAATAGAAAATATTTAATTCATACAGTTAACTATACTGATAATAGCCGATGGTAAAGTTATTTTTATATTTGATGTGTTTTAATCGCTTCACATGGCGATACTAATAAGACTAGAATCTCTTCATGCCCAAAGTGCAGCAATATTAACAAAATTAAACCTTAGGGTCAGTTTACACCGAATGCGGCGCTGCATTTTTAAGATAGCTATTCAAAATTGAACTT
This sequence comes from Phengaris alcon alcon, assembly GCA_037179445.1. Classification (NCBI taxonomy): domain Eukaryota; kingdom Metazoa; phylum Arthropoda; class Insecta; order Lepidoptera; family Lycaenidae; genus Phengaris; species Phengaris alcon. The sequence goes on from JAYRCH010000272.1 coordinate 872,735, forward strand.
TATTAATTACTCTAGAAGATACACGTTTCATTGTAAGAGTTCGAATGTCAGGTTGCACCGCGCTGCACGTCGCATGAAACATGTATCTTATTGTATGGTGAATAAAGTTAAATTATGAATAGCTTTAAAAAAATATGCATAGCCGCGTCCCACATCCTCTCGTTACGTGTTACTTACCTAAAGGTACACGCACAGCATGTCGGGCCGCAGCGGGTCGCATCGCATTGCAAAATGCGTACTTAGCACATTACGATTTAGGACTGGCGCGGACCGAATAATTTTATTGAGAAAGTTCCTGTGACCATTTAATTCGTTGTGTAATAAGTAATAACTAATAATGAATATTAAAAACAATGTCCGGTTAAAAACTAAAATTCCGTTCAAAAAAATCGGTGTAATCACTTTTAACCCAGGGTGCCCCCTTTCAATATCTATAGTACATATAATCAGTAGGGCTATTTAAGTTGCATCATATAAAAAATTAGGTGTAATAGTGTTCAGTACTCACTCGCCGATACGAGCTGGTCTGATTTGCTAACTGCAATTTAATTTGTCACATGATCTCCCAGTTGAAAGTAAGACCTATTTTGTGTATCCAATATCTAGCAGAAAATCATTGATAACATCTAGAATGCGTCGGCAGTACATATAGCGTCGCGCTGATACAAGCCAAGCATTTGTCATCTAACGTCATACTACACCTAACCTCTGCAAGCCTGGTGTCAGTTCAGTGCAGTGCAGTGATTTTATTTACATTACGGAATTGTATTTTTGTTTTGCAAGTAAGTTTTAAATATGTTTTAAAGATTTAACAACACAAATATTATGTAAAAAAACTCTTTTTGACATTACATCGCCGGTTAAAAATAAAATATTATCAATTAAAGAAACATTTTGTCAAAGGTTTATTTTTGTTGAAAAACTTCAAAATATTGAGTAAATTAACTTTACGTTAACTTTCACTAACAGTAAACTATTTATTTTGTTAATTAAATCAAAGGTATGCATGATTAAATTTATAATTTGCATATTGCAAAAGGGTTAGCTTATTGCCTAATAAACCTTGCGACGTCGCGTAGGCAGTTGAACATAATTAGAACATTTGAAAGGTATCGTTTGACATAAATAATAATTATTATAGTACATACCTATCGTGTAAAAAATTTATTAAAGTTTAAATAGATAGGTATAATTAAAAATAGAAAGTCACAATAGCCTGATAGTAATTGAAAAAAAAACACACAACAAACAAACATTTGGAAGCTCCTATATTTTTATTGTGTATAACAGACTAATTGTATTAATATGTCTAACACACTGATAATAATGCGATAATACGCTAATCAACATTTTAAATATTATTTTGTTACCCAGAACGACTTAACTTTTGGACATTTAACTAAAGTTTCCATAAAATATTAGAATGAGGGGAAAATATTACAATATTTTTATTGATTTTTCTTTTTAGTTTTAAATGTATCAAGTTTAAGGTAATAGATTCACAACAAAAGTAGTTTTTACCCGACTACTATAAGAAGTGTGCCTATTAATTGTCCATAATTTCATATCTACGTAAAACATAACTTGATGATCACAGAATAAACAAGAATGAATCACATTGATTATAATAATGTCCAACATAAATTTTTATAATTAGAGATTGCTCAATAATTGAGATCATTGAACTAAATATTTCGCGTGGTCTATTTTGTTCATATCTTGCTTTTGCCTTTTAGTATTTTATACCACTGTGTTATCGCTAGCAGATCAATATATTATTTAATAGTCTGTTCCATTTCTGCATACCGCTTATTACTATATTATTGCGCAGAATGCTACATAATATATCCTTAATTAAACTTAAATATACAAACAATTATCTTCTTTAAAAATCTACTCTTAAATGCTGTAATAATAATAATAATCTACTCTTAATTATGGCTTATCTCTCTACGAATGGATGATAAGGCTTTAGTCCACCTATCTACCCTCCTGCCTTTTCCGTTATTCTCACTAGTATGGTCCCACGTATTAGTCTGTTGTTGTCCGCTATCTCACGGCATTGAACCTGCACACGTCGACACACGGACATAACCTTTTATCGGATGCAATTTATTGCAACATTATTTAATATTGTTATTTTCCCGCGACTTCTGCCTAATATTAAACCAAGTAATTTTCACCTGGTAAAACGTTCAATTAAAATATTATAATTAGTTTTCTCAAGGATAGAGAGTTTAAGCAAAGGACATAAAGGCTGACACTAGCAGGAATGAATGGCATGGATTCTTGAATATCAACATCATATTTGTATAATCATGAAATTCTAACAATGCTACGAAGTAGAGTTTTGCCAGCGACCAGCGTCCTAATTACTATTGGCACTCTAGTGATAATAAATAATAATAATAATAATAAATTAATTAATTATTAATTCACTCTAGTGATAATAATAATAAATCACACAGGGATGATAATAATATGATATCTAGGAAGAAGAATAAAAAATAGAAGAAAACCCATAATAGTGAAAGAGAAAGCAAAAACATGTCTTTTCGATTTTTCACAAGTTTGTCTAGGTGTTGGTGTTCGTTTGGAGTACATTTTTACGATGTTGGAATAACGAATTCATGGCAATCATAATAAGTGTTAGCGTGTGGAATAAGGAACGATATATGTTTCTTCATCACTTGTAGCTGGGTATCTGTACTATATATTTCTGGTATAAGGTGTCAACAAACATGTTGTTTACTCTACATGACCTACAGCTACTTCATGCCCTAATGATAAAATAAGAACTAGACCTAATCAAGGAAGTAACATACGGCATACCACATAAACACAAATGGAAACTAGCACCTAATTAATAGTCTGCCATAAGTACATTTCCTTTAAGCAGTACCATTTATTTGTTGAATTATTTTTTTTATTATATTGATTTGAATTTTTAACGATATGAACGCTACCATCTTCAGTAACACAGTGTATATCACTGTGTTACTGAAGATGGTTAAAGTTAGTTTTCATAACAAAACTATTAATAAGTTTAATGTTAAGGATAGGATTTGGCAATTAAAAAAAAAATATTCGTCATTCGTCAAAAGAAGCAGATTGTTGTTGGTAAGGACATTGAAACCATTTCATACATTCTTGGGCAAAAAATGTAATAAGATAAAAATGGTATAAGTATATAGATAGATGTACACAAATGAGAGCCTTGTGGAACATTCTGTAACTTTTGGTGATCTGAGAACAAAGTTATGAGCTGTTGAGTGAAATGTAATGAACTTTTTAACACAGTATATTAGAGGAAGAATGCTTGAAAACTGAAAAGGCATAATAATAGGTTATTGTTAATGATTATTATGATGACTTAAAAACAATAGAGATATAACAGGAATAGATTTATAAGAAACAGAAAACAGAACAATTTAATGTAGTATATAGTTTATTCGTCTTCTATAAATATTTTAATCTTCGTCGTCGGGAAATTATCCAGGTGGAGCAATATGATCGTGATACCTTGTCCAACTAAGGTACTATAATATTATGATACACGTAGCATCAGCATTGAGCACTCAGCAGGCTCCAACAGTTCGTCTGCTTACTAATTACTATGCAATTACAATAGAGGCGTACATAAGAATAGCTTCCTCTACGACAGCCGTAGACTAAAATATTTTTTTCAAGTTTTGTGACCCGGATTATGTTATAATTAAAGAAGTAGTTGTTCAAAATAAGACTATTTAGGAAGGAACTCAAAACGCAACAACACGAAACGCATTACAAAACACGAAAAGAGTGAATCAAAAGTCAAAATAATTATAAATGACTTGTGCAAAAAGTATTTACTGTAATACCATGTACTATTCTGTGGTAATACTGAAATCGATTAAATAAATGGACGATATCACGAAACCTAAACATATTTCTTATTTTTCTCGGCTCCCAGATTGAGAACTGAATTGATTTTTTATATTTTAGAACAAAAAAACATGACGATTTTTTTAACCCATATCTCAAGCCATTACATTTCTGCCTATGATGTTCAGTCTCCTTTAGAACGATACAAAACGATAGATTTAAAAAAACGATATAATAATATGTTATGGTATGAAACTGTTTCATCATTAGATTTATTTTGAAGGTAAGATCGGACTAGCTTTTTGCAAGTGAAATATGAAGACTCGTATGGTAGACTTTGGTTAATTTTTCTTGTAGAGGTATGGGCCTAAAAAATAAAAGAACCGTTTTTTAAATAAAAGACAATCTTGGTTTGGCAATTTGTTATATTTTGTCCTTACGGCGTTTGAATCATAATCATGATGAAAGGCGTGTTTCGGTGTTGCAGGAGGACTGCATTGAAGATAAATAATAATTGCCGTATAATCAGCATATTGCAACTTTCGTATAATACAGTGGTTGAAAAACTAATAAGGCGAGAAGTTGCATTTTCGTTGGGATTTCAATACTTTAAAAAAAATTATAAGTAATTCTGAGTGTCAACAGCATTGTCCTACAATTTGTTTCTAATTTTTGTAAAAATGCCACCGACAAGGAGAACACTCTCTCGATTTCAACGGTTTAATTGTGTTTAAAGCTTTATAGAGTAGTTCCAAACATACTATATGTTTGCCGATTGCTTCAATAAACTGAAGGTCCTTTTTTAATGTTGCTCCTGTTCCTTTTGATTTAGGCTCGTTTTGTACTTGAGAGCTACTGGTGCTAGGCTTAGCGCCCATTATTTCCATAGCTGATGACCGAATACGAGGGATACCGAAAGTCCCGGGACTCGAGAAAGCTAAAATTACGAAAAGTCCCAGGACTTTGAGACACGAGAGGTCCCGGGACCCAAACCCTAGTTAAAGATTAGCTGAATGAAAGTTTCTTATTACCGCATTATCCTTTTCATAATTTATCATGATTACCTAATAACAATTATTGTCCCAGGAATGCGTGTATGCGTAGTCGGCGCGGGCGCAGCGGGGCTGTGCGCGGCTCGCCACCTTCTCTGCGAGCCTGGTGTCACCGTGGACGTGCTGGAACAGTCTGCACAGGTTGGGGGCACGTGGGTATACACGGAGACCGTAGGGTATGACGACTTCGGGCTCCCCATACACACCAGCATGTACAAGAGTCTCAGGTAAGGGAGTAAAAAATGATTTTTTTGTGGTTGTATAAAATAAACTATTTACAAAAATGTGTAAAAATTCCTACCTAAATAATCACAATCAATACTACTTATATCACGTTTATAAAAAATAAGTGACTTATTTGTGAAAATGTGTTTAGGTATCTCACTTATTTTTTAATTTTTAATTTTTTTATTTTTTTTACATTTTTTATTTTTCTGCAGTATGCAGTAAAACAGAAAAAATCTGCATGTTTCTTTTATTACTTCGATAAATGAGCCAGTTAGTTACGTACAAAATTATGTACATTTTTTTTATTATAATAATAATTGAATGAATACGCCTTAATTTATGATATTAAAAGCATTTGCACAAATATTTTTGTTTATTATTAAACAATTATAATATTAATTCGTTTAAATAACACGGCTAAGCTGTTTTCATAGTTCTATTGGTGCCAAAGGTTATCAGGGCAGCAGTAACGCATAGAAGATGTAGTTACATAGGTATTTGTTGTTTACACAGTTCGAGAAGCATTTGTTTGTGTGATGATTTATTAAGTGTGCCTGGAAAAAACCTTTTCGAGATTTTCTTCCATTCCAATGTAATAAAATAGAATCTTAACACTTTTGAATAGCAGAGTAAAAATTTAAAATAATGATAGTAATTAGTATACATTCAGGGCTTCCTTATTGACTGCGGAACCAAAAAAAGGTACGTTTACCATCAAAAGAAAATAAATGATACGTTACAAAAGTTTGAACAAGGAGTATTATTATTGTTTTGCTATTTTGAATAAAAACGCTTAGTTATTTATTTTGCGCCGCATAAAGCTTTCGAGTTCTAGACTGTACATTCCAGAGTCACTTACTGAAAAATTTCAGTGAAGTTCGCAAATTATTCCTATCACCTATTTACCTTTTACCTAATAATGTACCTTTACCCTACCATTGAAGCAAGATCTTCAATATCGAAAACGGGAAAGATTGGCGTTGTGTGAAATATCCTACCAAATGTCGTTTAATGTCTCTTCTTCGCATAACCATACTTGACTCTTGTTCATTGCAGGACGAACCTGCCAAAGGAGATAATGGGTTTCCCGGACTTCCCGATCCCGGAGTCGGACAAGTCCTACCTCCCCGCCAAGGATATGCTCGCCTTCCTGCAGCTGTACGCCGATAAACATGGCGTTACACCGCATATTAATGTAAGAAGATAATAGAGTACAATACAAATCTATACTTATATACTTATCAGTGGCGTGGGGTTCCTATAACTCCATTCCTGTCGGCTTTACTTACTACTTACCTTTTGAAGACCTTCATCCAAATCCCTACCTTAGAAGCCTGGGAAAGAAGCCCGGGAAAGCCCGGGAAGCCTTAGCCTGTATAATAATACAGGCTAAGGCTTCCCTATGAAGGAGAACCAGCCGTCGCCACTGATACTTATATATTATTATTATAAAGAGGTAAAGTTTGTGAGGTTGTAGAGGGTAATCCCTGGATTTACTGAACCGATTTTGAATTTTTTTAACCAATAGGAGGCTACGTTATTTGTATGACAGTGATATAGGCTATATATTAAGCTTTTTCGAGGTAGCCGGATTTGCAGAAGTAAGTCGAAAAAAAAATGTTCGAACGGAAACTTTTCTTACTAAGTCTACCTTATCGATGGGAGATATAATATTATGATTAAGTCCTAGAGAAAAGTTGTAGAGCTTCATAATATCTAAATAATATTTACACCAATAAATAAAATTGAAGTGCCTGTTTGTAAATTTAAATTAACAGCTTTTCGCTAAATGCTTATGAAAGTGTACACGGTACTTACAATAAACAATGAATTTTTTAAAGTTTTTATATGTCCATGTGTATATCTGTCTGTCTGTTTGTACTTTGTTCCGGTTAATCTCTGAAACGGCTGGACCTATTTTCACGGGCAGATAGCTGATGTTATAAGGAGCAAAGGTTCCGTTTCCGTTAGTTCTGCGCAAACGAAGTTGCGGGCACCAGCTCACATTTTTTTCTATGGACGCTTCCACACTACGTCAATCTGGTCCTGTACTGACTATCCGAAGAACTTGTGTCACAGGTACCAGACCTACCAGACAGCAACAACATATTTAAGATATTTATTATACTATACATATATTTAGTACACATCCAAGACACCAGGAACACCGAAAAACTTTTTGTCCCTTCGGCGGGATTCGAATCCGTGACCGGCTTAAACGCGGCCGCGCTAACCACTGAGCCACAGAGGTCGTCAAATGGTGTGTAAAGCAAAAAGCTGTATTAAAATCATAAAAAAATGAATACTGTGGCGTGAACGTATTCGGAATCTGCTTTTAAGATTAGGAATTTTGGCACCCGCAAAATAAACGCTATAATTTTTGCAAAAGTTGAAAAAATAGTTTTTATTTTAAATTATGAAACAAGAAAGCTTTAATAAATTTACCGGGGACAGGACTACACCTTAGAGTGGCTTAGGCCTTAGAGCATTAAACCAACTACTACACTATCGTCGCGAACGAGCGTGAAATGAATTCAATTTAGAAAGTTTTGTAGAGACTACGTTTTTGTACGTTGATAAAGACTTTGTAGAATGTGAACCACAGATTAAAGAGAGGGGAGCAAATCCTTAGTTACATAGTTAGCATTCGATTTTATTGCACTAATACAAGCATACGGTGTGTCCACGATTGTGTGGAAAAATTGTGGGCCTTTAAAGGGGACGTCAACTTTCAAATTGATTTGGTCCATCGTTCTACGAAAGCTGTTTCTCTGTACGTAAGGATATATATCTTCTAATATGTGATGTATACTATAGGGTAGAGACTAGCTTTACTGTTTTTGACGTGAATTCATGGCGTTAATGTAGAGTCCGCATTGGATGTACTATCAAGGAATTTATTCATAAGCAGGTAGCTGGTAGAGTGTTCTCAATCCAATTGTCAATGACATGTCACTTTATGTCATAATATTATTATAATACGAACAAAGTATAGAACGGTCAACCTGCTTATAAATTATTAAAAAAAGATAGAAATTTATAATTTTCATTTTTTGCATTTCCATTACTTACTTTATCGGTAATCAGTAATTCTATGAGGGATTTGAGATTTCACATTTTAGACAAGTGAAATAGTTTATTTTCACCGTCTACGGATTATATTTTATCAATTTTCACTCCATTTCGTACAACAATGTTAGTAAATAATTGGTTGTTTACGAATATTTTATCATAATATGTGCATACTACGATCACGTAACGTGCGTCTCGCGTGATCGTCGTCGTAATAAAGTTGTCAATGAATAAAATCCTATCCATGTACTGTATTTATTGTACTTATTACTTAATTCAGTTTACTAAAAGTCCTACGACTGGTATAAATGTCAAAGTTTGTGAAGATGGATTGATGTTTGTGACTCTTTCTCGCAAAAACAACTGAACGGATTTTGATAAAATTTCATACGGTAGCAGCTCTGGATAACACATAGGCTACTTTTTATCTAGCTAGTTACAAAAGCTAGTAATTATTATATCAACATAAATTTAAGGAAGACACTTGGGTTTATGTTAACCCCGGCCACGGATGGTGGACACACGCAACACCCGAGGAGTAACTTAAGTCTGTTGACACTTGACGGTTTTTTAAACTCTCAGAATCTTAGTCCTTTGTCCTACCTAAGTACTTAGCGAAATACAAAGCAAGCGCTTTTCCACCCTGGTTTTCCGTGAGACCTTAGATTTTAAGATACTGAAGTAAATTAGTTACATTTAGTTAACCAGCTTAGTCAGCTTTAACATCTTAGCAAAATAATTATTTAATTTCCAGTTTCGTCACCACGTCCAGCTCATCATCCCCAAGCCCAGCCCCACGGGTGAAGTCTGGGAGGTGAGCTTCAAAAATCTGGAGACGGGAAAGCTGGAGACCCGGGAGTATGACTATCTATTCGTTTGCAACGGTCACTACAACACGCCGTTCATACCGAACATACCAGGGTTGAAGGAGTTTCAAGGTGTGTTCTATTATGCAATGTCGCCAGCGATGTTTCCGGACCACTACCACAGAGTGGAAAATATATTACATTCTTAGGCTGCACTGGGACTATATTATGATACAAAATCCGGACGGCCGGAGAAAATTCAGACCGCTGAAAATAGAACTGCGGCCTGGGCTAATACAATATAGCTGAAAATCGAACACACGAGAAATCAATATCAAATCTGACAAATCGATCGAATTATCAGGGCATACCTACTCTATTGTATTAGCGCAGAGTTCTATTTTCAGTGCTCTGAATTTTCCCGGGCCGCCGGATTGAGCACCATAATATAGTCCCGGCCTCTCGTACAAAGAAACAGCTTTCATAGAACTATCCAAATTGGAAAATTTTAATTTCCGCTTCAACGGCACACAATTTTTCCACACAATCGTGGACACACCGTATGTTTGTATCAATGCAATCAAATAGAAAGCTAACTATGTAGCTGTTTATCTGTTCCTCTTGCTTAAATCTGTGTGACTACGGTCTACGATCCTCAAACCTTCAAGAAAAGAGTATATTTATTTGTTACTCTGTCAGTTGTATATATACGCTACGAGTATAACTACAGAACGGATTTTGATGAAATTTGGTATGCTTGTAGTTTAGGCTCTTAAGCTGTTTTTTATCGCAGCGAAATGTACGGTTTACGCGGGATTTCTTTTTCACAACATCTAGTTTAAAGTTTTTTCGTTCACGAATCAGGAGACGTGATGCATAGTCACGACTATCGCGTGCCCGAGATCTTCACGGGCAAGCGCGTGCTGGTCATCGGCGCCGGGCCTTCTGGCATGGACATCGCCCTGGAGATCACCTCCGTCACGACCCGCGTGGTGCTGTCCCATCACCTCCAGGAGACTCCCAGGACCGTGTTCCCGGAGAACCTGGTGCAGAGGCCGGATGTTGTGCGGCTGGACGGTAGGACGGCGTACTTCCTGGATGGAAGTGTGGAGGAGGTGGATGTAGTGTTCTTGTGTACCGGTGAGCATGTGTTGGCTTTATTTAAAATCCATTGATGATAATTATTACTTCTCTTTTATATAAAAATGGATTACAATTTTAATGTCTCGCTAAAACTAATACACACTTACATAGACAGCCAAAATTATTACCCTTCCTTTTGAATTTGCCGTAGTCGGGTAAAAAGTATTGTTCAGAAAGATTACGACATACACCCATTCAAATTTTTAAAATACCATTTATCTGCTTGTCCCCGAAAATCATAATCCCATATTGGACTAATATAGACATGATATTTTCGCAAAATTTGCCCTCTGGCCATAACCATGACCTACTGGCTACGGCCTACGACTATGACTAAGGCTGGGACTATATAATCCGGAATCTTGCGGGTCCGGGATAATTCAGAGCACTGCAAATAGAACTCTGAGCTAATACATTAAATTTGAAAATCAAAGTATCTAGTTTCGAGCTGTCACATATGACTGACATTTGACTCGACACTTGTGTGTTCTATTTTCAGCTCTATTGTACTAGCGCAGAGTTCTATTTTCAGTGCTCTGAATTTTCCCGTTCACGCTGGATTCCGGATCATATAGTCCCAGCCTAATAGGTATAGTATCTCCAGGTTACCTGTACAACTTCCCGTTTCTGCACGAGTCGTGCGGCATCAGCGTGCAGGACAACTGCGTGGAGCCGCTGTACAAGCATCTGGTGAACATCCGCCATCCCACCATGTGCTTCATCGGCGTGCCGTACTACGTCTGCGCGTTCTCCATGTTCGACCTCCAGGTATGTTATGAAGTTATTATCGCCTGGTAACTTGATATTTCCAACACGAATTTCCAGTTCAAACTGAAACGCTTCCTTCTGTTCTTCCTTCAACAGTCAACTCGCTCTATTTAACAGAAACCTTGGCCTTTAGTCAAGAATCTAGATGCTTTCGATAAGGTGATGGTCCGAAATTGACCCAGAGTCAACAGCCATGAAATGGTGCCAATGTGTTCACTTTAAATCATACTTGTTGTCACCAAAAGGGCAATCCCGAAAAACGCCGGGTAAAGAAGTTATGTAGATATAATTATTAAGAATAAAATCAGTCTTTCTATGGAAACGACAGACGTGGACGATGTATGAAAAATGATGACTCCCGAAAGACATAACAAACGTCGTTGTAATGTATTACATATGTTGGTCGGTGTAGGTAGGAGGTGTAGGTGTAGTTTTTGGTGTTGAAATTGTACGTAAGCTCGTATTACGCATACAGCTTCTATGTACGGATGTACGATTTCTTGCGGAAGTTCCGTAATTGTGGAGGCGGAAACTGAGCTCCGTTGCAACTCTAATCTATGCCTACACACTACTACACCTACCCACCTACAACAGCATCGTAACTACATACTCCTACAGTTCCTACGCCAACGCCGCCACCTACTGTGAGTTTGGATTTATTCTCGCTAATAACTTCTACCCCCGGCGTATTTCAGGGTTGTCCCTTTCGTGTCATTAAACGTGATTTAAAGTGAAACCATTGGCAAACATTTCATTACATGAATTTTGGACCATTCCCTTTAGACGGCGATTTGACATATTAAGTCATCGCTAAGTGACTAAGCTTGCTATGCCTTATGTCAAATGCCATACAATTTTTATTTATTTATTTATATATGGCATCGGCTTATAACCATTTGCCAGTGTCAAGTTAAAAAGGCGGGAAATAGAACTTTCGTTTCAATTTTCAACACCGTATTCCTATATCGTCAAGTCTAAAGTCTAGTCAAAGTCCAAATATATAGTCAGTACAGTCCATGAGTCATGTCAGTCGATTCAGTAAAGTGGTAGAAGCTTTACTGAAAGTTCCTAGGGAGTTTTGGCGGGAAACACAAAATAGCACGTTTGTAGAAGTTGTACCACTTGCCCACACTTGTGCACGTTAACGAATATATAATGGATAATATTCTACCAATATTAATTAAGAACCGAGATAACACAAATTTATGAAATATTACAAATCCCACAACGTCACCCATTGAACTCCCCGGCAAAACTCCAATGCCATAAATTTTGTTTTCGAACTTCGCTGTCAAAATTATCGAATGAATCTTGACTAAGGGTTTAGAGCTGTGACTTGAAAGCCTGTTAATTTAAGTTGCTTTTGAGTATTCGATGGATAAAGTTTGATCTGCAGGCTTAGCATGGCGATCCGAAGAAATAAATTTTAAGAAGAAATATTCTATCCAAATAGTTCGTTGCAAAATAGCGTGCGTTCTTAATCAATGGTAACAAGGTCGTCAATAGAAGTCAACATTTCTAAACAGCCATATTTTTAAAATAGCCGTTTCAAAAATGGAAAATCTTCTGTCAAAAACGAACAAATATTCATGTAAATGACTGAACTTAAAGAAACTATTTGTCTAGGAGCGCCATGATGTGGAGTATTTGACATTATTGTAAGACTATTTGGCATTGAATTGAAAAAAACGTTTCTACTTTAGCTATCAAAGAGGCCATTTTGTGAGCTCATTCTCGGGAAGAAAATAAATGTTGTTTCTCATAACGACGATGCGTCCACCTTGCTGCCTTACTAAGACCTATTTTGCTCCGAATGGTATTATTGTTTCTTCAATCTGTCATTTTGTCGATTCTTCGGTATTTCTAGGGTACCCATGCTTAGCCTGCTGTGGTCGGACATCATCAACCATTATAGACTCTACTGATCCTACTGCGGTTGACAGATACGTGCCTTGAAGATTTAAGTTTTAAAATTTATTTCCATTCTATTTTTATTTATTTCAAATCTGTGTTTTATATATTGAAAGGCCATTGGCGATGTGGTCAATTATTGAAAAATCCGGTCAAGTGCGAGTCGGACTCCCGTACCATTATCTATAAAAACGGCAAAAAATTATGTCTGCTTTATGGGAGCCCACTTAAATATTTATTTTATTCTGTTTTTTAGTATTTGTTGTTCTAGCGGCAACAGAAAACATCTATGAAAATTTCAACTGTCGAACTATCACGGTTCATGAGATACAGCCTGCTGATAGACTCACAGACAGCGGACGGACAGCGGAGACGGCCCCTTTTTGCCCTTAAATTTGTGTACGGATCCTAAAAAAGAAAGGCGATATTTTATTAAAATGGTATACTAGACTAGCTGACATTCTCAGGTGCGATACTACGTGCGGTCCATGAAAGGAACATTCAAGCTGCCGAGCGAAGCAGAGATGATAGAGCACTGGGAAAGTGAGAAACAGGAGAGAGCGGCGCGCGGCTACTCGCGGCGACAGGCGCACATGATGGGCCCTGACCAGGTATGTACCTGGGTGACGGGACAGGGCTAGATGTATATAGAACTCCACTGGAAGAAGTGACAGGAGAGAGGGGCGTGCGGCTACTCGCGGCGACAGGCGCACATGATAGGCTCTGACCAGGTATTTACCAGGGTGACAGGATAGGGCTAGATGTATATAGAGCTCCACTGGAAGAAGTGGCAGGAGAGAGGGGCGCGCGGCTACTCGAGGCGACAGGCGCACATGTTGGGCCCCGACCAGGTATGTACCAGGATGACAGGACATGGGTACTGTAATCGTTAGCGCCAAATATATAAAATTATAAACACAAAACAGCACAGGCTGCGAATGTTGTCTGCGGAAGACATTGCATATTTGTAGCAGAAATTATTCAGTGACTAAATACTAATTTGCTATGCGAATTCCATATGAAACTATAAAGCAAAACCCCAATTCTCATATTTAACTTAGACTTTAAATCAATTATAAATGAATCGTCTTAACCTAACTGATTTTGGAGATTAGAGTTTTTGATTGGTCCAAACTCCAAAATCAGTTTATGATATTATCAAGACGATTCATTTATAACTCATTGAAAGTTAATTAAGAGTCTATGAACCTGCTTCACAATCGCCTGATAAGTGACTAATAGCTTATCCGGAAGTTTTGTCGCTGCTTACTTTATACTGAGCAACCGAGTCAAAACTTCCGGATAAGCCACCTAAAGGTGCATTTATTCCGGCAATTTTTTGAGCAATAAGTGCTCGGCAATACGGATAGCTCAATATGGAGTAATTTTTAGAGCGAAGTTCAAAAAAAGTCGGCAATTGTTTCGGCAACACTCCTTCTAGTTGCTCAATATATTCCATATTGCTCAATGTCGCTGATACGACTTGCCGATTTTTTTCAACTGAATTGCTCGACTATGACTCGAGCAATTCAGTTAATTAATAATAAAATCTGCAAGTATTGTCTACTTTTTTGGAGCTGCTCTTTATCGCTCAATATTGTAGTTGCAAAACATTTTCTCAAATTGATTTCGTTGCCGTTTCCGTAGATTGCTTGATATTTTGTCACAATTGACCAAAATTGCTCATGTACACGCACCTTAAGGTAAATACGAGAATTAGGGTTCTGTCCACTAGGGCGGCTACTACGACTCCCTATCGGCCGAGAGCGGGGCGCGGGCTCTGCCCCCTGTGTTCACGTCCATACACAACCACAGCAGCGACAAGTTCCTGCACAACCTGCAGAGCTACAGGAGCGACGTGTACACGGTCATAGATGACAACCAGTTCATATGTTACTCCTGTTAGAATGCGGACAATCTATACAATATGTAGACTTTATTACTATTTACTACTATTAGAATAATCGAAAAAAAAAAACAGATTTTAAACTACTATATATTCTGTCATCATAGCAAATAATAACTAAAAAGTTGAAAATATCGATATATACGAACAAATGGCGTAAAAGTATAATCCAAGAGGATTCGTAAAACCATCATCGAAATTAAAAATTTTGTATTTTCAATATTAAATGGCTAAAATGTTAAGCAATTTCTTTTATTACTAGATTTTAATTTGACATAGCTTTACTGTTACTGTGTGAATACAATATGGCGTAACACGCCAGCCATAAGTGATGAGTCGAACGATAGTTTGATAAACTATATCAGAGGTTACCGGGGCTCGCATTAATTATTACTGGAGTCTGGACTTAATAACGTCATAAATATTATCGTTCTCAATTTATATTCAGTCCTAAGATGTATCCTTGAAATACAGTCGACTGCCCTTTCGATCTCTCTCTCTCAATGATTGTTAGCACGGGACAGACAGATCAAAACCTTATCTCGGCGAACGTGGTTTTAATGTTATGCTGGGTAAAATACTCCTTACAGTGGTGATGCGATAATAAAGTGTAAGGCATAGAATATAAAAACAAACACGCAGATGTTTTCAATAATTTATTCAGATACTTGTCACTGGTACCACAGAGTGGAAAATATTTGATATACTTACGTACAGAGAAATAGATTTCATAGAACGAACCAAAGCGATCCAATTTGAAAGTTTTGACGTCTCCTTCAACGGCCCACAATGTTTTCCACACAGTCGTGGACACACTGTATGTTTGTAATAGTGCAATCGAAAGCTAACTATGTAGCTGTTTATCTGTTCGTCTTTCTTTAATCTGTGTCCAACATGGGACTTACATTTATAGTTTTTTTTTTACTTTGAAGGTATGTACCGTACCTGCCTTAATACATATATTATACTTACCCGAACGGTTAATTGAGTAAATCTGCGTCACGCGTTCAACAAAAATTTGGTACAATCGTCAACTGCGCTTGAAGCACGGAGATAATAAAATATTGTACAATATGTAGAGCATTTTCACATTTATCCAATCCGATATTCGTAATCGAACCCACGAGAAAGACGTGTGGTATGTTTCATCGGATAAAATATGTGAAAACGCTCGAAGTCTGCCAAATAGCAACTAGCGTGTTGGGTTCTCTACATAAATAAATAATTTCATTGAAAATTAAAACAAAATGTCTTTTAAATACTTATGAATACCTAGTATGTACTATTTACTAACCCCCCTCAGATAGAATTATTGGTTAAAGTATGAGGAAATTGAGAATTTAGTCTGACAAGCTTCTCTTTTTGCCGTTACGTAAAGTTTCCTCATAATAATAATTTTTACTCAGGATTTTTCTTGGATATATATAAGTGTATTATGGATTTTTTTAACTTACATCGCCTTAAATATTTAAGTGATAAAGTTTGTAAAAATTTAAAAACTTTTAAAATAACACTGAATAAATTATTATTTTATATTTAAAATAACACTAAAATAAAACAAAAACCACAAAAATATTTATTCAAATCTATTAACATTATTGTATTTTACCAGGATACCATAAAATTGCAGAAACTCTCGTTATCCAATAGCGCGCTTACAACGTCTTGATAGTTTCGAGTGATACAGTCAACTGACTACATACGGCCGGACATTTATTTATATGCTCGTATTTATTATATTATTATCAATAAGGAGTAAGGACTCATGCACTGGAAGATTTATTATGGTCGCGGCCTTCCTATCTATTTACGGCTTATTTACTTGTTGTAACCTCGCTATGTATTTATTTATAAACTTATATACTTATAAAAGTGATTAGATTTAAGTTAAATAGGACAATAATTTTTAATGTGTAAATTCTAATTTATATACGTTTGCTTTTTGACATTGTGAGGTAACGCGACGCCGCGCTAAAGAATATCCTTAGTGTTATACCGTAGCTTTTGTATCACACACTGCATACAAAAAAAAAATCATGTTTTGTATCTGTCACGCGTCCTGTGACATCTATCTATGGACGCTTTCACACCACGTCAATCTGGTTCCGTGGTAAGTTCTCAAAGAACTCGTGTTACGGGTACCAGACAACGGAAATAAATTTAATACTTTTAATACTATACCTACTTATATTTATGATTTTTATTATTATAATACACATATTTAGTACACATCCATGACCGAGGAACACAGAAAACGTTGTTTCCGGGCGGGATCCGAACCCGCGACCTCCAGCTTGTGCGCCAACGCGCTAACCACTGAGCCACAGAGGTGGTCAAACATCTATATTCAATATATAATTTTCTTGTTTCAGGAGCGCTACTACGCGTCCCTAGCAACGGAGGCCAGCACGAGAAACCTTCATCGGTGATAACCAAAATCCGCGAAGAGAGTTCCATTAGGTTCCTTCACAATCTCCAACACTACAGACAGGACAAGTACAAGATTATCGACGACGATACCTACGAGGTCATAAGCAATGGGAAACGCGAGATTCTTTGTTGACCCCTACAAGGAGAACATGAACTTTAGGAATAAGTTACAATAAGTAGTTTATTAAGGTAGTGCCTACT
The DNA here is from genome assembly GCA_037179445.1 of Phengaris alcon alcon. NCBI lineage: Eukaryota > Metazoa > Arthropoda > Insecta > Lepidoptera > Lycaenidae > Phengaris > Phengaris alcon. The sequence continues at coordinate 890,116 of JAYRCH010000272.1, forward strand.
TACCTAGTACTCGAATACGCTACCTGCGTTACACTTGTAGTTACAATTCTTAGCTCAATTATTGTAAGAATTAAGACGATGGTTTTATGGCTATGTTTTATTCTTAAAATTGTTAATATAGATTAAAGGCCATTGACTACATTGAAGGGAAAAGTCGTCGACTGTCGCAACTATATTTTTTTACGAACTGGACCTGGAAACGAGCAGACGGATCGTCTGATGGTAAGCGATTGCCGCGCCCATTTTAAGATGAGACACTCACAACAACAGAGGAGTTACACTTGTTATTCTTCTGGTGGTGCGCGCTTTCGCTCCTGGTCCTTAAAATCCCCAACCCCCTTGGGCCTTCGGTGATCTCACTCACTCGGCACAACGCAAGCGTTATTTTACGCCGGTTTTCTGTGAGGCCTTGAAGTTTGTCCGGTCGAGCCGGCCCGTTCGTGCTGAAGTATGGCCTCCTGCGTTAAAACGTTTTTGCGTTTGTTGCGTTTGTACGGATTTTTTATCACCAATAAACCATGATAGCACCGACGTTTAAAATCAACGGCATTTTCCCATAGTGTAGTCTAAGCGCAAGGATGCCTCGAATAAATAAAAAACTCCGAATCAGCCGAAAATATTTTTATTTAAGCGTATTTATAAACTTTATATTATCAATGCTAGATATATTATCATTTCGTTTAAATCTAATCATTATTTTATGGCTTCTCTATACACTAAGGGTGATTTTACAACAGTCTCAAGGCAAAGTATGAAAGGCTGTGTCGATTTTGATGAAATCACTCCGAGTGAGCATATGGGCCGAGCACTTTTGTACTTATAAACGATTTAAAAATAAAAAATGTCATTTCATTATAAAAATACCATTCGATCTTCATTTTATAATATTCACACATTTTCAATGTTCCAATATATATTTTATAAACCTATCCTAACCCAAATGAGGTAACTTACAAAGTACAATGCACGCTTGTTAGCATCAACTTAACTTAAAATTAACACACATTGTAATAATGGAAGAGGGGTATGGAATACTAACATGTGTTTTAAGAAGACAATTATTGTATTTCATTGTATTGTTATTGTGAAACATATTTACAATTTTAAATATTAGATCATATGGCTTAAATACATTACAAGAATCAACATGACGTTATATCTCAAAATATTATTCACAGTATTATTTCATAAGTATTTTAAACATTCGGAAAATTACTAAAATTCTCGTATACAAGACATGATTCTTTCAGATCAGTATAAATATAAATAAGATCACTAAAGCACAAAAAATAAAAACAGTACTTGACTGACTTAAAAACTATTGGTGATTTTACAAACATTTGGCCACATACAAAACCTACTACAAGCCTACCCCCGACTACAAACAAACCCTGTCTTTTCAGTCCCTTACACTTTGATATGAAAAGATAAAAAGGGCTTAGATACCCTAAAACACGTAGAATTGTAAGATGGCAAAAAACATACAAACTTATAATTAGGTTATTTACACTACGGCAAAAATTATTACCTAAGTATCTAGCACCATTTCGATAAAGGGTATAACGTAAAATAAAAAAACAATATCGAAAAACAATAACGAAAAATTATATAATTAAGAAACAACCGTAAGTCACTGGTTAATTTTGATTTCGCATAGTGTTAGTAAAGTTTGATCGAGTTAACAGAAATCTGAAGAGTAAAGATACAGATATACAACTACTCACTGTGATTACAATACATCCTTATGCTGGGGCCACACTAACGCGAAACGGCGTCGATTGTCCCGATTGTGGACGTTTAACATTCGCGTATCCATGACTTGTCACCGTTAATAGTCTTTACAATATTTATATACTTTCGAATTGCAATTAAGTTTATGCTTTATCTGTCATTGCAACAATCGACGTTTGCCTTTAGTCTGGCCCCAGTATTACACATATAAAAGTAAATCACATATTACTCCACATATTACTCCACATATAGTCCACATATTACTCCCCATATTGTCTCCGCCAACGTACCAGGCTCGCATGGACCAAAATCCCACACCTGACAGGCTGACTGACAGAACTTATTTTTAAGACAAAATGTGAGGTATTCAACAGTTCTCAGGGTCACAAAGCAAGACAGGTCAGCTTTTTTGTCGCTACATATAAAACTGATGTCAATACTTACCCAGTCTTGATCAGATACTAGTGATGAATCCTAGAAAGGCATCATAAAGAAGTATTACCACTTAGTAAACAATGCTGAACACTCTTGTCTTTAAGAAATAAGTTATGTCCAGCATGCATGGATGGATCATCTATAAAATGTGTTCCAATCAACATTTAATGACACAACGTAACAAGGGTAACTTTAACAAGTATATTGTACACAGTCCGTTTAGAGTTATTTTACTTGTAACAGGACTCTTATGCCGGAGACATATGAATCAATCTCGTACCTAGAAACTGCGGGGTAAAATTACTCTGAACAATCTGTAAATCTCGCGGACGGCACGAGAATTGTCACATTGAGGCTACATTGTACTTTACATCTGTATACTATATATCCGATCCAGGAATACAGAAAACCTCACCATACTGCGGAAAATTCACGAAACTAAAATAAAATGTCAATACTTAGAGATTCAACCAATCAAATCCCAGGTTTGTGCTGCTGCAATAAAAAATGAAGAGCCCTCATTGCAGGGTTTTTAAGGTTCCGTACCCAAAGGGTTAAAACGAAAACTGCTGCTGAGACTTCGCTGTCCTTCTGTCTGTCTGTCCGTCTGTCACCAGGCTGTACCTCCTTCACCGTGATAGCTAGACAATTCAAATTTTCAATAATGCATTTCTGTTGCCGCTATAACAACAAATACTAAATACAGAATAAAATAAGTATTTATGGGGGCTCCAATACAACAAACGTGATTTATTTTGCCGTTTTGTACGGAACCCTTGTGCGCGAATCCGACACAAACTTGGCCGGTTTTTTATTTTCCTGGTCAGGCTCTATAATGGCGTATCTACTGAACACTAACACCGATTACGCTAACGTCTTAGAGACATTTAAATTCGTTATGGAATCATTATATTATATACATTTACAGTACAAATGTGCTAATGTGTTACTGCCGTAGTTTTATATTACATATTTAAAAAATATTTCAACACTAAATATCGTTCGATTGCACTATTGTCTTTTCTGTATTGCACCAACGCTTTTGTCCCGAATTTCACTCATTATAGTATGTTCACTCAAATTTTACTTTTGATGCACGGGTTAAAGGATCTAACAGATGGCCTGATAGTAAGGGATTACCACTGCACACAGACACCCAATCTATACACTCACAATCCGTCCGTCTGTCCGATAAAAAGTTCATTCCTCATAAACTGCCCTCACTGATCCGGTCACGCCAGTTTTCTCTGAGGCCGCTATATCGCTTGGGACCAGCCCACATCCCACATCCTCATCATCACAATCGGGATCACAGGAAAGCATAACTTAGGAGGCGAACGGCACATCGGGCTGCATGCGCAGCGTCTGCGGCGTGGGGTCATAGTGTCCGGCTAGGTAGTAAACATCGTTGTTGTCGTATACCGTGCTGTAGCGCGCCGGGTCGTCGCCCATGCGAGCCTGGTACTGAGCTAGGGGTAGCACCTCGCATTTGTGCGATATGGTCTGCACGTCGTTTTCGTCAGTGTGCGGGGACTCGAAGAGACCACCCTGGAACCATTATAGAATTCGGTTATTTAAAGGAAAAAAATAAATCAAGACAAGCCGCAGACTGATCTATTAACACATTAAACCACTGAACGGATTACGCTGACAATATGCTCGCTAATAGTTGATTGGCACGCCAAAAGTTATTACATTCTACGCTATCCGCATTACGTTTCCATAACTAAGCGATGACTCAAAGTTTAAATATACCGTCAGCAATGCCACAGGCTTTTACTCAAAAGCATGTGGATTGACGTGGTATATAACCCCGTGGCCCGCCCGAGCTTCGCATAGGTGCAATGCATTACATACATATTACTTAGCATAAACCTTCCTCTTGAATCACACTATCTACGAGGGCGGCACTGAAAATTTCGGGAATCAAGGAAGTGACACAACATTACTATTTAAAAATGTATTTATTGCTTTTCGAAGTATTCTCCGCGAAATTTGACACATTTTTCCATACGATGGAACCAATCATTGAAGCAACCATTCCATTCGGAAGTTGGGGTCTCCAAAATGGCCGTTTTGTAGGCGTCCACAGCTTCTTCAGGTGATGAAAATCTCTGACCACGCAATTTATTCTTTATTTTAGGGAAAGTATAGAAATCATTAGGGCTTAGGTCGGGGCTGTACGGCGGATGGTCTAATAATTCTATGATTTCTTGCTCTAAAAACTCTTTTGTTCTGTGCGCGGTGTGAGAACTCGCATTGTCGTGATGGAGGATGATGCGGCGGTTGCAGTTCTCTTTACGGAGTTCAGAAACGACCTGTGGCAAACAAATGTTAGCATACCATTCTGCATTAACCGTTCTTTGTCCCTCAAGAGGAATAGTCGCAACATGGCCGGTTTTGGAGACAAACGTGGGCACCATTTTTTTTGCAACACTCTGTGAACGAACAATTTTTGTTGGTTTTAACTCATTTTCGAACACCCAAACTCGTGACTGGTTTTTTGTTTCGGGTTCGTACGCGTATATCCAGGATTCGTCACCTGATACGATGTTGTATACAGCATTTGAGGATCCTGCGTGGAATCTTTCGAGAGTTCTGACGCACCAAGTAACGCGAGCCGCTTTTTGCTCTTTACAGAGAAAATGCGGTATCCATCGGGAAAACAACTTTTTTACACCAAATTGTTCATGCAAGATTATTTGTATTTGACTCATGCCAATGTCTAAAGTTGCCTGAATTTCGCGGTATGTCACATGTCGATCTTCCTCAATCAGCTTACGCACAGCATCAACGTTTTCTTGGGTGACTGCAGTTTTTGGACGACCTTGACGGGGATCATCACTGAGCTTGACACGTCCACGTTGAAATTCAGCAAACCAGCGATAAATTGTGGGTTTGGATGGGGCTTCATCACCAAATGCAGAAATCATCCGGTCAACACACTGTTTTGTGTTAAACCACTTCGAAAGTCATAATAAATCATCGCTTTAGAATTTTCTCGAGTCAATTCCATTTTCTCAACGACTAAACAAGTTTGACAAGACCTTGTGACAAGACCGAGAATCTTTTTTTAAATAAATAAACGGTATTCGATTTTTAAAACCAAGGAGTTTTAAATTAAAAAGATTTTAATATGACAGGAACAGTGGAAATATTCCATTCCCGATACTTTTAGTGCAGCCCTCGTATTGCTGACAACTGCATTAAATCCGTTGAGTAGTTTGAAAGATCTATGCGTACAAAAATAACAATAATATCTATGGACGCGTTCACGCCACGTCAATCTGGTCCCATGGTAAGTTTCTCGTAACTTGTGTTACGGGTACCAGACAACGGAAACATATTAAACTCTATACATATTATATTTAAGATTTTTATTATAATTATACACATATTTAATACGCATCCATGTTCCAAAAACTATTTTGTTCCCTGGCGGGATTCAAACCCGCGACCTCCGGCTTGAGCGCCAACGCACTAACCACTGAGGTCCGTAGTATTTACCGGATACTTGAGCGGCTCGCAGCCGTGCGTCTCCTCGGGATGGTAGAACCACTCCACCCGTACCGCCATGGCCCCCCGTGCCTCCCACAGTGCGACTATCCGGCCGATGTACGGCCGGTCCGCGCGGCCCGTGGACAGGAACACCGCTGCGTCGCCCACCTGAAAATACCAGAAGGTCGATTCTGCTAATTAAATCCTGCAATAATACAGCTACGATCCAGTCCCAACATGTTAAAACTGCATAATGGTATTCTCATAAACGTCAAACCCCCGTCAACACCCGTTTTGATTGGTCTAGACTTCGACAATCAGTTTATGATATCAGTACGATTTATTTTTAATTCAAAAAAAGTTAAATGAAAGCGTAAATTAATTACGAGACTTGGGGTTCAGGATAGAAAATTTACCTCAAGTCAGGACTCTTGATAATGGAATTTCTGTAATCGCCAAGGTGTACTTGAGTTGTAATAGTTGATAATAATTAATATGCATAGACCTATACTATTATACAACAAAACAATTAGTGTGTTGTTCTTCACTTTCTTTCACCGCGAGACAAGATTAACGTTGGTTAAATAAAATCATACAAACGTCCTGTGCAATTAAACGAAGGCTTGATAATGATGATAAAAAGGTTAAAAAATATTTCTTTGTGCCATCGAAATTTGTGCTATGCGAGTGAAAAAAATAATAATTAAAAGGTAAGAAGTGTTTATTGTGCATTGGAAACACTTTGAAAATTGATCAGCATTACTTTTATATTTTTTATAAAATATTTGCAGTAAATCAGAAAATAAAATATTAGACTACATCATTCAAAAAATACGTCAAGATATAGATAGAGTTTTCTAAGTAATAAAATATTAAATTACTAAAACACTCTTTTTAAAGCCCCATTTTAAAACGGGTTTAAAGTTTAAACTGAGCACTTCGGTTTCCGTAAAACCGCATATTAAAATCCTATCCAAACACATAACAAAAATGAAGGTTTTAAAAACAAAAAAAACTCGTATCCACCACCTTGAATTCGGTCACGAAGTACCAGGCGAGCATAAGTGTGAGGGCGCTTACGTGCAGTATTTCCTCTCCGCGCTGTATCGCGCGGTAGAATGTCTTGCGTTGTCGCGGGCGCGCGGTCCGCCTGTAGGCGGGTCCGTGCCATCGCCATAACGCGCCTCCGGGCAGGAATGCTGCCATCTTGCTGACTCCTGCGCCCCCGGTTACGCCGTCAGATGAGGCCGACACCGTTCGCCGTTTTGCTTTCTGAAATTGATTTTTTTATTAAAATTAAGTTTATTTTACGTCCATTCATATGCATACTCTGTTTTTATTGAATGTATAAATAAATTAAAATGATATTTCTCAATTTAAATAAGCATAGCATCAGCTAAAATTATAATTTTCTTTTACGATCAAAATTACTTATGTTTTAAAATAAATTTCAGAAATTAACAGAAAATAAAGAATCGAAATTCCAACTTAGTTGTAAATATACCTTCTTTAGAATATCGCTTGTAGATGGTCCAGCCGGACTGTCTTCCTCTAAGGCTATTCCGCTGTCTTTTAAATTGTCTTTTTCGTTCGATAAGCTATTGTTAAACGTAATTTTCCCTATATTACTAAAGTCGAGTATTGCGTTTTTAACCAAACTTTTTTTGGATAGGACTGCTTTTTTAATGACTGTTTTCATTTGATCGTTTGATGATTTCTCAACAGCTATGAGTGTTGATAGTTTATCATTTGAGTCGACTGAGTCATCGTTAGATTTATTTGAGTCTATGTAATCAGATGACGATTTCTGTCCCTTATCATCACCAGATGAACTAGAATGTTCCTTGCACAAGGAATGGTGTCTTCTTTTGTGTTTCCTGTGTCTCTTTTTATGGTGTCTTCTGTGTTTACAATGTTCTTCGCAGCACTTGTGTTTCTTTTTCTTCTTTTTGACGTATTCAGTCGAATTTGGATCTTCCTCGCTTGTCATGCGTCTCAGTTTCTCTTTGCGGTGTTTTTTCAGCTTTTTCCTGTCTTTGCTATGTCGGTCTTCGTCTTCGGACTTTGATCTTAGCATCGTGTCGACTTTTTCACTGCTTGAAGTTGCTGATGTAACCTTCTTATCGTCTGTTACGCTTGTATTTCTTCTTCGTTTACCGAGCGTGAATAACGTGTTTTCGTATTCTGTAATTTAATATGTATTAAATTTAGAATGTCTGGTTTTAAAATATTCGGCTTCAATTTTTAAGAACTCAAATATGTTACTAACATAACATATTGTTGCATTTAAATGTTTATTAAAAATAAAAGAAATATATAAGCAAAATTATAAAACTACCGACAAAAACATGAAAAGACCAATTCAATTCATTACTGTTAAAAACTATAACTCACCAACAATCGGATAATTAGGTTCCAAAAACCGAATATCCTCGATGGCTATTCTCCCGGAATCTCCATCATCGAACTCCACAGCCACGAACTTGTCATCGTGAGGGTCTGGGGAGGAAACCGCTACAGTCCCGGGGTATAGGCACCGGTACTGTTGCGACCAGTAAGCACATACACGCGTGCCAGATGGTAGCTCTTGCACTGATGACGGACTAACTTCTAAAATCTGGAATAGCAAATAGTTTTATATGAGAACGTAATGGAATAAAGGCATTTTTGGACATATATTGGGTATTTTTGCTAAACTTGTTTATATAATGTATTACTCATAATATTATTGTTAAATGAGTTACAACATGGTTTATTATAATAATAATATAATATTTATAATTAAAGCTACATACTAATAATGAAGTTAAAATTTTTCATTTACTTAATTATACTAATAATTACTAACTTAACTAATTGTGGATAATACAGAAACATGAAAACATTGAACATCTGAAATGTAATGTGCAAAAAAACTTACGGCGTCTTTCAAAGTTTCTTCTCTCGATAGTATGTGCGGTTTATTCCCTCTCTCTCCATCTAATGTAATAGCATATACATCTGGTGCTTGTACTGCACTCAGTTTTCCGGCGTAAAACAACCCTCCCCTAGCAGTGAGAACTCTTGGCGAAGAATCTATTTTGTCTTCTGTTAACGTACATCTAGATATTTGTTGAGGTTGTGGTTCACTCTCTGTTTTTATTGCGTTCTCTTTTTCATCTTTCCTTTCTCTCGATTTTGAACTCTTCCTTCTCTTTTTAGCATGATGTCTGTCTTTATCGCTCTCACTTGATGCACTAGCTCTACGGATTGCTAGTTCTATTTCGGACATATCATCTCTTGAATGTTTTCTGACCAATTTATCCACCTTTTCCCTATTTTTCTGTCTTACTTCATTCAGACTTTCCATTGACGAACTCGCTGATCTATTAAGGCCCCATTCGTTTTCCTCTTCCTCTGAGTAAGGTTTCACAATCGGTTCCGCTTTTAATTTAGGTCGAACTTTGCTGGTTCTATTCCCATCTTCCCTCGAGGGTTCTCCCTTGGAATATAAAATATTGCCCTTTAATTTTCCTTTCGCTAGTAAGTAGCCTACGAGAGTATTTTTCGATTTAGGTTTCTTAGCCACAATAGTCTCGGTGGATTCTGGACTAGATACTTTTCTGGGTCTACCAACTTTTCTCTTTTTGGACGAACCTCTGTCGGAATCGGGCGACAAGGCGGGAGTACAAGGTGTGGATGGCGTCGATAGAGGTGGTAAAGGAGGTGTTAAGGCATTCAGTTGTGCCCTCTTTTCGTCGCATTGTCTTTGCAGGTCTTGAAGGCGCTCGCGCATATCTTTCTCTATAGCGTTGACCAGAGCCTGAGCTGATGGTACGGAAGATGAGTGCGAGCAGTCCTGTAGACCACACGAACAAGCGGTGACCCGACGTAAGCTCGCTTCTAGCTCTCCACCATCCCGCTCACAATCTTTTCTGTCGCGTTTGTGACGCCGCATTTTCTCTAACTTATGCCTCAACCTCTCTTCCCTGTCACGACTCCGCTTTCTTCGCCTTTCTCCCGATGAATCTTCTGGATCCCTATGTCGCTCCTTTTTAAGATTCAATGTAATATCTCTTGGCTTCTCGTTCGGACTGAGTAAAGGCTCTGTTTTGATAAATGGTCTCGAAGTAGACGGTATATTACTTTGAGGGTTTACTTCAACTTCCTCCATAAAGCGTTGTTCGGCTAATGCACATAACAATCCCAAACCATCGAGAGAAGGTTTTTCTCTTTCGCTATGATTCTCAGAACTTGCGAATTCGAATCTTCTTTGTGGTTCAGCGTCGGTTAATGGTGGTGATTTTGGAGACGTTTTAATGTGAATATTTAATTTGTTTGCTGACCTTGTATCTATCGTTAAAGGCATCGGTTCTAAATTCGGCATATTATGTGGCGTAGTTCTTTCGTACTGTTCGATGCTATTAGAGAGCAATTCTAGTCCACTAACATCGACCGGTGGCCGTTGCGACTGTGGAGCTATGGGAGATGAGGACCTAGCTGTATCTATAACTAAATCATTTGAACCACTGCTATTAGAGTTTTCTATGGTTCCGTCTCTTTCCATCACATCGATAGCTTTTTCTACGGCACCCATTACGGCTGAATTAGCGAGGCCTTCCGATGAGGAATCTTCAGCACTATCGATGGGTGGGGCTTGCAACGGTTGCAATTGTAAAACTGGTTCCTCAGGGTAGTGAGCAACACCGACACAAGCGACATCCCGCTCATCTTCATCAGCATGATTGGGCGATTCGTCCTCGTCATCAATATGATCAGTTTGATTTGATGCGTCTTTATGTGCAGGAACTTCCGGCATTTCCGGAGGCGGCGTAGGAGGTGCCACTGGCGATGTCGCCTGACTTCTACAAGGCTGTTCAGGAAACTCATGTTGGTAATACATATGGGGAACTACCACAGGTTGGTGAACCGGTTCTGGAGCGAACGTCGGTTGTTTTTCTGTCTGTGGCTCCGGTTCTAGTTTTATGAGAGCGTGCGGCGTTATCATCGGTTGCATCATGGGTTTCCGTTTATCGACTGTGTGTGTTGGATGCTGCGGCGGGGGCGGTGCTGGCGCCAGCGTGACGAGGCGAGTCGAGTGCGTGTGCGTGTGCTGTAGCGTCGCCGTGGACGCCAGCAGATCGCCTGGCAGCAGCTGCAGGTGGTGCGACGGATGAGGAGCAGGAGGAAGGAGGAGGGGCGCGGAGGGATACGGCACTCCTCCCCACACAACCGCGTGAGGGAGGTCTGGGGGTGTAGGCAGCAGTATCAGGGCACCAGAAGTCGGTTCTCGCACCAACTGGAAGCCCCCAACCGAAGACATGTTTCCCACGGGACCCATGCCGACGCCGCCCACGCCGCCCACCATCATGCTCTCCATTGACATTTGAGCTGAAAATAAAAAAAACAGTTGAGCCATATTATCTATATATATATAAAAGGCAAAGCTGATTGACTGATATATCAACGCACAGGCCAAACCTTTAAGGCTAGAAATTTTAAATTTTGCATAAGTATTTCTCATATGACGTAGGCATCCACTAAGGAATTTTCCAAATTCAACCCCCAAGGGGGTAAATTAGGGGATGAAAATTAAAATCTATTTTCACGCGGGCGAAGCCGCGAGCAATATTAATTAGCTAATCTCACATAAAACACAGTGTCAGTTCACCCCGAGACGCAGGGCGACGATGCTGGTATAATATGCATAATAGCGTCGCGACGCGCGATCCCGCGCGCAATTTTGATTTTGTATCGTTTTAAAAAGTGCGAGCCGCGTCGTGTCTCGGTGTGAACTGACCCTAAAAGGTTCTTTGCACATATACAAACTCAATTATGCTCGAAAAAAACAATTGAACTATTAAACAACTGGGAATACATGAATAGCTAAGTAGAAACAATACTTAAATTACACTATGCTGATTAGACCTAATATAAAATGCTAATAAATTTTTTACTCAAACATTTTAATATTAATGTTCAAACATTTGAAATTTGCGTCTAAATTACAATTATATATCATGTAAAATTGTAAATCATGTATTCCTAGTACCGGGGGGCATTTGTATTCCACGGGCCGTTTCCGGTGCAAGTCGGAATGTATATATAGACTATGGGAACAGGGAACAGAGGTTGTTTGAGCAACGCTCAATTTGTGCTCAATTAATTCTTATCGCGTCGTACGGAAAAGGATTAAATATACAATAGTATAAATTAAAAGGATAGTAAAAGTGATAACAAAGGCTAGAAACTCGCAGAGAATTAGGATAAGGTACTATATGATCCGGAATCCGGCGGGCCCCGGAAAATTCAAGAGTACTAAAAATAGAACTCTACATTAATAGAATAGAGTTGAAAATCAAAGTGTCGAGCTGTCATATTATGTGTCATTGACATTTGACTCGTCACTTGTGTGTTCGATTTTCAGCTCTATTGAGTATTGTATTAGTGCAGAGTTCTATTTTCAGTGCTCTGAATTTTCCCCGGCCTTACGGACTCCCGACAATATTGTCCCAGCCTAAAACCGAAAACTTAACGGACATCGTCTTAGTCCCGAATGCTAAATTTTATTAAAATACATTATATAATTGAAAATTATGAAAATAATAGGTGGCTCCCATACATGTGAAGTTGGGTTGATTTTTTTCTACGTCGTGTGGGGCATCTACCCCATCGAGTGGGATCGGACGTATTTGCGAATAGGTATTTTTAAATAAAAGCGAGGTTTCATACACGACTTTTTTAATATATAATGCAAACCATTTTCGAGTAATAAGCCTCCAGTGGTGGTGGTTTACAAGTTAGCCAGGAGAGGGCGGCTGGACTTGTAACCTTCCATGCTGATAAATTATTGTGAGCTACATCAGACAATAACTTTTGATATAAACTGATTGAGTGTACTGTTGGTTCGTGGTGGAAATTAATGTCCATCCATCAAACAACTTTTTATACACTTTTCCATAAAGATAAAGTGGAAGTTATTTAGAAAAATATTTCGGCGTTGATAGTCACGGAACGTTCCTTAGACATGTCCTGGCATGCTCATGGTTAGGTTTTCATGTTTAGAATTTAGATTATAATGAGTAAGTGCTAATGACGCGTTATACTTTTGCTTACAAAATAGGGCGCGTAGCTGCAATAGTATAGTTATCCCAAACTTCGATGTATCAAATAACCTTGAACTTGCATCGCGCTTGCAGTCATCTCGTGTGCACTGCGAGCGAGAGGGCAATATACTAACACTATAAGTGCGAGAGGGACAGAGGACACCGCCGAATATCGATGGTTTACGACTTAGGGCAGAGTGCGACAATAGCGATGTTGCCTAGCGTCGAATATCACATTTTTACCCGACTACGGCGAAGCCAATAGGAAGGGTAATGAGTTTGACTGTCTATGTATGTATGTAATATGTTCCATCGTAACGCCTAAACTACTGGGCCGATTTTAATAAATGAGGTGTAATGATAAGATTCGTAATGATGCCGCATAGGTAACATATGCTACATGCGTAACAATATGCTTTATATATATTTATTTTTTTTCAAAATATTGTATTTTTACGAGTTAAATTTAATAATTGTTGAATAGAGATACATGTAATGAAAATAGTTATATAGGTTGATGCGATTAAAAATTATTATCAAATTAAAAATATTTCCTATCTCCTTCTTAGAAAACGATTTGTGACGTCACAATTTGCTACCGCCATACATTGGTGACCAATTAAATACAGCGGTAGCACGTCGTACAGGCCGATATATATATATATCTTATTCCAAAAGTGAATTATTTGTATCTTTAAGATTTACAAAAATGGGTTTTGGGTTGATTTGTTTAGCATTATTGTGGCGGACCAATTAGCGCCACAACCCTGAATCGCGCTATCGAAGTTTTCTAAGATCGACACTATATATACGACATCTGAATTACATAATATGGGCTTCGGCCTGACCGAGCAAACCATCTCGCTCGGTCGGAGATCTCCCTTTGGGACAACCACCATATTCCCAGATTATCATAAATGCACGAACAAATTTTTTAGGCCTCATGCCTATTATAAGGAGTACATTACGTGTGAAAGCGATCGGTGTTTATAAACAAACGCTATATGTCTTATCTAGTCGCTATCTGTGGCTAATCGCTAACGATAATCGAATTAACAACCTTACCTACAGCAGCTACATTTATTAATGTGCTGCCCGAGACTTCGTACGCGCAAAAATCCCGCCGGAACTGTACATTTAGCTAGCTGCGATACAAAGTAGCCTCTGTGTTAATACAGAGCCTAGACTACTACCATACCAAATTTCATAAAAATACGTTCAGTGGGATAATGCGTGAAATCGTAGCAACTAACAAACATCCATACATGTACAAACTTTTCCGTTTACAATATTAGTAAAAAAGTAAGGATTTCATTTATCACCAAAATAAAAGTTGAAACGTGACTCACAAATCTAACGGCCGAATACTGAAACGCTAATCAAAATTAAGAGCCCTCCTATTCACAGGCTGTCGCTGTCTCTGGTAGCCGAAATGACAAGGACAGCAAGTCTTGAGCGCCACTTAAATTAACTCACCGAATAAATTAATGTGGGTTCCGCAGAAAAGTCATCAGGATTCCGTCAAAATTATTTACTATTAGCTGTTAAATAATATCACGGTAAAAATCTTTTTTTTTTATGTGGCAGTGGTACACAGGTACCCCATAATCATATCAAACCATTATACCTAAATAAAAGTTTGTTGTTGTTGATTTGCAGGGGCGTGCGCTCCTTGTAGGCAGAAATGCAGTGCTTTACTTGTCATTCACAGATATTTTAATAAAACGTTCATACGTTTTAGATGACTTTAATTAATAGTAAATAAATTAATTAGAAAAATATAATAACTTAAAAACGCCTAATATTTTATAAATAGCAACTCATCTCATGCCATTGCGTTCTGCAGGACATATCATCGCATGTATGTGTAATTTTCATACTTCGCAAACGCACACACCCATGAATATCGACATGATTATATAGCGACAAGTCCCGCGGCAGGCTCTCCGATCTCGACTATCCGATCGCTTCCGAAAACCGTCGAACTGGCTTGTCGGAAATTATTCGTTGCCTATAATCCGAGTAAAAATAATAGACGGAAATCTAATAAATCACGTATGCACATTATGCATTTTTGTTTAGTAAGGTTTTATTTGTTTAAATAGAAGAAACGTTTTGTGTTTCGCGGGGGCCATAATGCATATTTCATGTGATAAGCATTGTTTACAATTTAATCGCTCCAGTTTTTCATTTTAACATTTGAAAGTGTGTACATTTAACAGTTTATTACTGAGTTTCTATAATAATTGTAGTGATTTGCTTTTACTAGTACGTTTGTTGATTCTTTTAAAATGTTATTTGATTGTGAGGTTTGTGTTGAAAATGTGTTTACTAAAAATTAAAAATAACCAGTTCTCACAATTGTCATTCAGTGAAAAGATTCAAATTCTGTCTAAAGGTAGGTGTGTACCCGAGTTACAACAATTAAACCAGCAAAAAAATAATGTAACTCGAAAATTTCATGTTAAAAGTTATGAAACGTATAACTGGCTGTGTGGTTGTGTACACACGATTAAATTATATTGTTTTCCTTGCATATTATTTAGTAATTTACATCGGGATATAGTAATCTCAAGTAACCGGAACCTTGAATATGTGAAAAAGAGACTGAAACTCCTCGGAACTCCAAAATGTTTAATATTATATTTATAAGAAACAAGAGTACCATAAGAATGTTTAGTTTTACTACTCACTTTATAATCTATTTATATATCTATCTATTCTATTTATATATTATCTAGGGCTTGTATTGTCTATATAAGAAAACAATTATTAGGGATGCACATTTATTTCCATTGTCTTTAGTACAAGATACATTACACGCTGACCCGATCCGAGCGTCCGCCAAAAGCACGACGCCCGTGAGCGTTGCCGCTAACACTCACTATATCAAGTGTTACCATTTTACAAAACTAACTACTAGTATTTAACACGAAACATAATAACTATTTAATATGTTACAGGGCCGCTGTAAATCCACTGCCTAAATCCTAAAACTATACTGTCCGGAATCCGTGAGGCCGGGGAAAATTCAGAGCAGCCAATGTTAAAACTGACAACTCGACACTCATGTGTTTGATTTTCGACTCGATTGTATTAATCCAGAATTCTATTTTCAATGCTCTGAATTTTCATCGGCCCTCGGGATTCCGGACATTATCGTCCCAGCCTTATGTTTGCCACACACGTTCCAATTTCAAACTACTTCAATTCAACAGGCAACATCAAATATCAAACTGAATCTAACAGAAACACAATTCCAACACAACTATAACGTCATTAATGATAATAAATATTAAAATTTCGATCGAATTCATAATACCTACACACTTAGTTTAATGAAATGATTTGAAGTACAAACTTTGAGCTACCCTCTATAGAGCGGGGATTCTCGAGCTTTTTTCACGAATGGGATTATAAATAATACTTTCGTGCCCCCCTGTGACATTTTTATAGAAATCTATTCGTATGGATATGTCAACGTAAAATTGTAAATACCGTTAGATTATAATATATAACTAGCGAGATTATAAAACATTTACAGATTGTCAAATAAACATTCTGCTTACAATTTTACGCATTATTTTTCTTTATATTATAATATAACGAACTGAAACTCGTTAAATTGTAAAACGGAACGCAACTCGCGCGCTGACTGCTTGAATCGTAGTTAACGGCATATGCCCCACGCCGCCATATTTGTGTAATAGCGACAAGGCGTCGATTAATGTTTTCGATAAAAAAATACACCTACATTGAATTTGTGGTGTGTGCGCAACCCCCTTGACATCAAGCTCCACTGGTTAAGAAGAACTCATGCTCTAGACGATTTATTCAAAATTTAAGAAATTCTGTGGCTCTAATTTAGCCTATATAATTGCTTATTATTATGAAAGGGCTAAAGCATAGGGCGTGTCACGTAGGCGAAGGGAAGGGGGTTCGAAGCGCGAAAGTATCATTAATCGTGACTGCGAGAGTTCACGTGCGTCGTAGATGGTTTCGCAAGAGTAAGTAGGCACTTCAAATCTTTTAATTAAGTGCCTTAGTACCTAGCGGTAGCGACGTGTGCACATAACACGAGTCACCCCGGCTTCACATTCAAGGCTACTTACACGAGCGTATTCTTGTGGTCGCGACAGAAAAGTTACTTGACGTAGGTTACTTACACTTATTTACGGACACGACAATTTTTTTTGTCCGATGTACAAAATTTCATGAGATAGGCGTTAAAATAAGTTCTGCAACTGATCTTACATCTGCAGGCCTGGGTTTCCCATCGTTGGAGAACCAGCCTTCGCTACTGGTATCTGGTATTACCTATGTCTTTTGGATACAGGCTCAGTTGGTCTGAGATATGAATATTTTTTTATAAAAACTATAACCCGACTACGTAAATTATATAGGCTATATTACCCGGGCTATTATTAGGAATCTATTGATACCTCATTCATTAAAATTGGATCAGTAGTTTAGGCGCTACGGTGGAACAAACATACATACAAAGACTGCCGAAAACCCTTCCTTTTAACTTCGCCGTAGTCGGGTTAAAAGTAGAACTCAGGTGTATGGGTCAAATCACACCGAAACAGCAGCAGAGCGGCAATCAACACCTGTGTCATATAATTTCAACCTTTATTTTGTTGTGTTATGTTTTAAGTAAACTTTCTGTTTATGCTCTATAATCTAGGTATGCAAGTGTGCACATAATCCCTATTAGTTTAGTTAAGCATCCTTTGTGACTAAATAGGTTCTACTAATTGTTATTTAGGTACTGTGTTTCAAGTATGTTAGTACTTATTAAAAAAGATTGTACCCATCAATTTCATTAAAATAGACTAGACGACAAAAAAAAAATTATTGCATAAATGAATAGTACTCTTAAATATGAGTAACTTCTCAGAAGAAACAGTATATCAAAAGTCAATATTTTCAAAGGTACAGCGATTTGTATACAAAATTTCGCAATCTCGTATTTTACGCTCCATGCTAAAGTCGTAGCTAACTGTGACGTCACGCTTACGTTAAAGTGTATGAAGTATAAGGCCGCAGGAACATATTTGTAAATATCTCCGATATTTGTGCGTTTAAGTTCATACTTATGGTAAGTATGAACTTAAACGTTAGTAAAACGTAGTAATTAATGTTTTTGTATATGATGTAAGTAAACTAATGATGTAGGTTTGTTAAATAATTTAGCAAAAAAAAATACAACTTTTTTGTACTTTTTAGATGTATCTAATTACTAAACTACACATAAAATATTATATTTTTTTTACATTTACCAAGTAGTAATGCCTCAATATATCTGAGTATATTAATGAGACTAAATAGTTTAGATGTAGTCATCATCCCTATTTCATACCAAGGCTTTATAACCACTTTCAATTTCAAGGGCTATCAAATCTTAATTATGTCGTTCATTTCGTCGACAAAAACTTCTAAGCCAACAATTAAAAGCCCGCGATCAATCACGTTCTTACTGTCCCCCCCTCAAGCCCCCCGCGGGCATCGCGTGAGGTGTCAGGTTCGTAACCGTAAACTTAAAGACTAACTATAATCGGTAATAAAAAAAACAACAAAACGTACTAATTCACAACACTAAAACGCGGGCTAAGGAGGCGGGACTCCTTCGCCGCGCGTCTTGCGATTGGCTGAGACGGCGAGGAGGCGGGGCGCGCGGGCGGGCCGCGACCGCTAGGGCCGGCGCTAAGCTCGACTCGTTATCGATAAATGTGGTTTTTATGTTTTTTTTTTGGTGTTTTTTTTCGGATGATGCATAATTTATGGGTTGGGAGTGACACGAGTTCCGCTTGGCGTGTGGGAAGCGACGGAGCGCGCGCTCCGGATATTTTTAACTAGTTTAGTTTTATGGTTTTGAGTTGTTTATGCGTAATAATCGTTTAGCTCTAGCCTCTAATATATTATTTAAATTATTGTACACTTTAATGATGTGGAGCTATTTTATGGACTTGCTAAAATGAGGTATAATTTTACACAATTTACTACATTGAGCACTTTAGTAGTATTTTACGGCAATTTATATTAATTACATAATAATTCACATTTCACATTCATAATTTTGAGCACGTACCTCAAATACCTACGCAATAAAGCTAAAATTTTGCGTTATTACTGGGGAGCAAGTTAATATTTGACATTTTAATACAGTAGATAGTAGATACACATTTTATTGTTCCAAGGGATTAAAAATGTTCAAATTGCTGATAGATATCCTCACTTCCTTACTTATTATAACTGTGAAAGTTTTTAAAGATCTAGAGATGTTTGTTACTCTTTCACGCAATAGCTACTCGAGTCTAGAGGGACTTTGAAGAAATTTGGTATGGCAGTAGTTTAGACTCTGGATTAACGCATAGGCTACTTTTTATCACAGCAAAATACGGTTCCCGCGTGATTTCTTTTTGCGCGTAGGAAGTCGAAAACTCCAAATTGCGAGCAAAATGTTTATTTTCGTTACTACAATTTGAATACTTTTAATTACAAGAAACAGCTTGATGATTTAAACTCATGTGTGGACTAACTAATTCTTAATTTTATTCTGTCCTCCTGAGTCTATACTTGCCTCCGGTAATACTAAAGGATATGCCAGCCAGCTTTGGTATTCTTAGTTCGCAGGTTAAACGTTGAAGTACATATTTGGATAGGTATTTTTTTCCTATTTAAAAACAACCAATCTACAATATTGAATTCAACAACGAATCCTAATTTTGATCTATTTTTTGTTTGAAACCTCAATTCTCGTATTTAACGTAGAGTTTCATTTTATTTTGATTGTATTATGAGTGAAGCGACTTGTTGTCGTAAATTGATTTTGTGAAGTTTGGACCAATCAAAACGCGTTAAACGCTAGTTTAACGTTTAACGAGAATACCGGTTTGGCAGTTTTAGCGTATCGGGACTTGATTGTAAATGTATTATTGCAGGTTTCATTTATCAGAATCGACCCTCTGGCTGCAAGAGTGTTCTTAGCTATAATTCATCATCATCAGCTCGATCACTGCTTGACATTCCGGGAGTTACTTAAAAATTAAATTATTAATTTTTAAAATCTTCGCACAAAACCGTGTGCTACGAACATTTGGGATATTTTGTCCTAATAAGGCACAGTAAATAGTTAAATACGGATGGTCTCCAATACAATTAAAGAAATTCTTCCTCTTTGAGTTATGAAGATTTATCTTAAATATAACATCTTAATGTCTTAGAACTGTTTGTTTTTGTGCCTTGTTGACATACTCGGAGTGAACTAACCCTAACAGTTAGGAGATCCCAAAAGGAATTTCCGCGTTCATTAGACCTATATCGATATTGAGAGTGTCCGACAATAACTTTTGAAGTAATTCAAAGAAAACCTATTGCGCGTTGATAACTACGGAACCCTCCTTAGACATGTCCCGACATGCTCTTGGTTAGGTTATGTGTATCTCGTATCGCCGAGGTTATCGAATGGGGTTCAATTTGCAGTTTGACTCCAGAGACCAGCGCCAGTGACTTCAATTCTTCATGGTTTCACCACTTTTACACAGATTACTAAATAGTTTAGTTTTACTTCAATACTTCGAATTTAGCAACAACACCTCGTAAATACGTGAATTGGGTTTCAGAATGTTGACAATAGTCATAGGGGGTGTACAAAATTCATAAGAACTATATAATTTTAGTCTCAAAAAATCCGTATATATCAACTATCTATTGCAGTTCAATAAACCAAGTCGCAGGCAACAACTACTTTTGATAATTCGTAAATCATAATGTCCAAACTCCAGCTAACTGTACAAACCGGAGCTCGGAGTGAGGCAACACCTGGCCCTAGCGGCCCTAGCGGCCCTAGCGGCCCTAGCGGCTAGCCGAGATGCCACCGCTAATTACCATAGATGTATAATTTCAAAAAGAGGCTAATTACAATATATTACAAGTCAAAAATATATTATGATTAATATCATTAACACACGTACGGATTTGGTCCAGGGCAGACCATGGATTCGGTTGCCAACTTGAGGGTTTCTCCTAAAATAGGGGAAAAAATCCTCTAGAGGGAGAATTATTAAGGGGTATTTTTAGAGGATTTTCTGTTTTTAATTTAATTAAGCTGTGATAATACATTTGATTATTTGATCGTCATTGTAATTAACGATGGCATGTGGGCTAAGCCCTCTGCGGCATAAAATATAATTATTCCTTATCGATATTAGATATAATGTAATCAAATGTATCATCCAAAATTAATCATCCAGATAGCATTCGAGTTATGTGATTGACGATAGTGATCAGATTTTTTATCAATCTACATAATATATAATTATATTTTGTCGCGTCGTAAACAATGTAAACAAAAAATCCTATTCTCACAGCAGTTTATTCTAAACGCCACGAAAACAGAACTAAAATCGTCGGCCGCGCCGTAATAAACGGGAATCAGTGATTCGCCCAGTCAATTACGTAATTAAATTATTACGGCACACTATTTAACATTAATTCTTGAAAACCAAATCAAAGAAACAACAACAAAAAAAAAACAAATTCTAATTTCCATTCAAACTGGTTCGAGACGCGACCTCGCGTCGATGACGCACGCAACAGATAAAAAAAGCAAAACAACAAAACCCAACGGGCGAAATCAGTTGCAATGCCGCTACCAGCGCGGCATGACACGGCAGGAGGTCTACGGCGGGCGGCGTGGAACGCGGGCACCGCCGGAGCGACTCTCCGCAACGCAGTTGGCGCGCAGTTACCAGGAGAGCATGAGTTCGGAGGAGTTACCTGGGTACTGCCAGAGCGGCGCGGTGGGGGCGGGCGCGGGCGCCGGCCACGCCAGCGGGGCGGGGCGGTCGTCGCACAGCACGTTGGCCACGCCCACCGCCATGGCCGCTTGCGCCGCGTCTGCAACAAGCGTCCAATTAAAATTATAAAATTATTTATGATGTAAATGCATGTAATGTATTATTAATTACCGTAACATGTTAGTTGCACGATCTATTTAAATAATTAACCGTACACAAAACAGGAAAATAAGATAAACAGCCGCGATATACGAAATGTTATTTTCAAATCGATGACGGAACTGAAACTTTATGAAAAGCCAGATTATAATCGCATACCTATTTAGGCAATAATTGACTATAAATAATAATATCAATTTATTAGTTACGGCTATAACATAGCTTAAAAGGTCGCTGTACACACGGGAATAGCAAACAGGACGGTCAAACCAACTATGCTCGTTTATAATTTTAGTACCTGCCGCCTGAGTGAACCGAGCATTGCTCGCATTTCTGATAAAATTTAAATAAAAAGATTCACAAAAATATTTATTTTCGAATTCGAACCCACCACATACGGAATTTTCGAACAAAGCAAAAATTATACATACGCATACCGAACTGCCAATCGGACTGACACGGTATCGCCATCGCTGACCCGATATGTACATTGTAGGTACTCGAATCGCGTTTATCCGTAAATTTATTATTTAATTAAATAGATATTCTCTTGTTTGATAAACTTTTGGGTATCGTTGAAAATAACAAAGATATGACCGTTTAATATAACGTGATGCCATATTAACGTTATAACACGACTTGCATAGAAATGTATACTAAATTTCGTTTAGCTAAAAAGGAATATGTAGTTAAAAAACTTTGATCTTGCTCATTTTTAACAGATATCGGCTGTATCTCGTGAACTTGTGATAGCTAGCCCGTTTAAATTTTCACTGAAGGTGTTTTTCTGTTGCCGCTACAACAATAAACAAATACTAAAATCAGAATAAAATTAACATTTAAGGGAGGCTCTCATACATGACAAGCCAACGTGTTTTGCGCCGTTCTGTACGGAACCCTACGTGGCCGGTTTTTTAAAGTAAATTTTCTGAACTACGGTATATTTCTGTTCTACTCAATATTCTGTTTTATTCCATATTCTGAAGTCCGAACTAAATTTTTCCCGCTCACCGAAACATAAAAGTATTATTAGTTGTTCTTATTACATAGGTACGTGTACTCATAACATTTATTTTATTACTTTTTTTAATCAACTGTTTTGAATTACCTAGTTATTTTGAAGTATTAACAGATCATTTTTTTCCTGTAGCTAAATAAGGCTGTAATTTTATTTTCAGAATGCTAGTAGATAAACAATCTCTTTAATCAGCATTGAAGAACCTTCTTCGAATTTTCAAACTTTTTTTAGTGTAAGACTTGCAGGCTTGTGCGTCTTTCGGACACACTTCGCGAGATTGATGCGTTAGTAAATATTTATATTCTTTGATATTGACGCAAATTTAAGGTGAAACACTTCCTGAATTACCTTTTTGAATTCGATTATCCAAAATTTTCGTTACCCAAACAGGCGGCCATCTCTATCATTTCGGATAATCGAGAGTTTACACTACCTACTATGGAAGGAATTTTACTGTTTTCACTCCACATACTTTTGGACTATGGTAAGCGAAAATTGCCAATCGCCATGCATACTCACTACACCAGAAGAGTTACGAGTGCTTTAATGGTCCTATAATCAACAAGACTATATTATATATTGCCATAAAACCAACGAAAGGCATTTCTGACAGGTATTGCATGAATCATGCACCTTTGTAATCTCTTTCTCTTTTTACTATTCCCATCAGCCTGGGAGTTGGGACTATTCACTATAGTTTCCGGATTCCGGTAGGCCGGGGATAATTCAGAGTTTTGAAAATAGAACTCTGCGTTAATACAGAAAAGACCTGAAAATCGAACATCAGAGCTTTATTTTCAGTAGCCTGAAGTTTCGCAGGCCCGCCGGATTCCGGATCATATTATAAACCTATTCCGGATCATATACCTTATAGGAAGAGTAATAGTGAAAGATATCCCATAAATAACCTAACCAATGGCATGTCAGGACGGACAGAGCGAAACTATAAGTGTTCCTTGAGTATTACGGAACCCTAAAAACATAAATGCGAAATGAGAGCCAAGTTCAATATTATACGCCTTGTTTGTTGACTTCAACAACAAAACAGTGTGATCTAAATGGTACACCCAAGTTCACACTTCAATGGTCAGTAATCAGTTTTGAAATTTATTTATAAACAACTTAATATATATATTGATTTCCTTTGTTACGCGAATATTGTTCATTGTTTTAAACACTTGCCGCGGACACAATCCGTAAGTGTTTAAAACAACTTAAAATATACTTTCTTCTTATAACTTAGAATATATCAAAAAGTGAGAAGGCCCTGTCTACTATGACAGCTGTTATGGACTATGGAAGAGCACGGTTTTATGGCTACTTTCGGAAGCATTACAAATAAGGAATACAAATTTTCGGACGAATAAAATAAGAACTTCAAGCTTTAGAACTTACGAAAGCTATGTTGTATAAATATAATTTTTATAAATAAACATTCCCGGGGCGCCAGTCGCAACATATAGATCAAAATAATAATGTAAGTCGGTGAAAAAGCTGTTTCCGTTACTCCGTCGTTAACTTGGATAACAATTGGTTTCAATTTTCGAATGACTCAGGAGTGACATGACACACTTGTTACTCTGGCAATGTCTAGCTTGGCAATATTAATGTATTTTCGGGGTTTTGCCGGGGAATTCAATGGGTGACGTTGTGGTTTTTGTATTTCATTCTTAAATTTTTGTTACTTCAGTTCTTAATGTATGATGTTGGTAGAAATTAACCATTGAATGAATAACGTGCACAAGTGTGGGCAAGTGGTACAACTGCAAAAAACGTGCTATTTTGTGTTCCCTCCAAAACTCCCTAGGAACTTTCAGTAGAGCTTCTACCACTTTACTGAATCGACTGACTTGACTCATTGACTGCACTATTTATTTGGACTTTGACAAGACTTTATAGACTTGACGATTTAGGAATACGGAGTAGAAAATTGAAACGTAAATTCTATTTCCCACCTTTTTAACTTGACACTGGGTTTTTAGGGCGACGCCATATATTAAAATTAAAAAAAAAAATGTATTTTCATTTTGACAGATGTTTATTGTTTACAAAATTTAATTCGGGCGAGTGGTAGTGAAGTTGTCAATATCGTGTTATCGATGTTCCTACATAATTATATTATATAAACATTTTATTCCATAATAAATTCTACGGAATTTTTATTTTAAAAGCAATGCAATTAGCGTACTTTATGTAAGCCATTCTTCGTCAGTTACTTATTGTTATACATATAACATTATATCATGTAGTCGCCGACACCTACAGTTACATTAGGAACTCCTCTGGTGTTGCGACTTGCGTTCCCAGTCCATCCCCAACCCCCCTTGGACCGTAACCTTACTCACTCGGCGAAACACAACGCAAGCGTTATTTCACGCCGGTTTTCTGTGACGCCGGGGTATTTACCCGGTCGAGCCGGCCCATTGATGCCGAAGCGTGGCTCTCCCACGGATATGATATATGCGACCACTGTAACTTGTAAGGCTGTATTTTTTATTGTATGGTTTATTTCCACTTGAGAGTTGAGAGAGCTGTAACCGCTATCAAGGGAGGGTTACTGAATCAAAAACTAGTTAAATAAAAATGCAATTAAAATGATTTATGTAAGGATAACCGATCAACTAACAAAAACTTTACATGGTATAAATAAAAGTCGCTTCCGCTGTCTGTTCGTTTAGATCTTTTAAACTACTCGACGAATTTTAATACACTCTTCAGCAATAGTTTCAAGAGGAAGGTGCGGAGTCGGGGCGGGTCGCTAGTCGAATTTAAACAGCAAAAAACCTTTACACTTTGTTTTTTAAGCACTAGCAATTGGCTTAGTAACTGTGTATTCTGATAGATAATGTTTATTTCAAATAAGGTACAATTTCAAGGTGTTACAATTGTAAATTCTGTTCTTGCTTATTCTGCCTTTGATGAGGCGTGCAAATGTTCATATTGTTGTTTTACAACTTAAACAATTATTATTTAAAACAAAAACATAGATAACATTATAAGGTATTTAAGTCATATAATTTTGTATAGTAATTTTAATTTATCATCATTTTTATACTAACCAAAAATATAATATGCGTTCTACAGGTCTTCTCTTAGTAACAAGTTTATTTTATGACTATAATTTTTTTTAGTGATGTCATTATTAGTTTTTTTTATTGGAAAGATAATCTTTTTATTGGTTATATGTTGTATTGTCAATTGTTAAAAAAATTAAAATAATAGTAATTGTAATTAATATACAATATTAATTAAACATTAATTGTTGCGTCACTTGCTTTATGACAAATTTATTACATTTAATTTTAAATGTATTAAGATAATTTTATCAAGATAAGTCATTATCTTTTACATAATCATCAATAAAGTTATTAACATTTTTTTAATAGTAAATTAAATAATATTTTTTTGAATATTCTCATATTTGTATTTTACATGTCGTCAGGTAATTTGATTGTATAACTTTATTCCCATACAATAAGCATTTCTTTTGAATACGTCTAGTTTTTGTAGAGGTATACGTCATTATTTTTATGTCTCAAAGGCCTGTTCGTGTTGTCTTCTTTTTTTTCGAAAATATACATGTGACTTTTAACAAATATTGTCATTTCATAAATGTACATATGCATTGCAAAGATAAAATATTGTTTTGTTTAAAAAGTGGTTTGCAACTTTCAGTAAATTTCGCACCACATAGCGCTCGTATGCATTTTTTCTGTGCAATTGTTTATTGCTGCGTCGAACTGCCCCAAAGGTGAGTCCGTATCTTAAAGCTGAGGCTACGTAACCGTGCTAAGCTAGGAGCGCTGATTCTTTGGTGCTTGTATTTCTTAGCCGAATAAGAACGAAAACAAAACGATCTAGTTTTACGCAAATTTTTTCTATATGGATTTTCCAATTCAGATATTTATTTATATTATATATGCCTAGAAATACTGTATTTTCTACCAATTCAATATTTTTATCATCATATCTGTTTCTAATTCTATCGCATCTACTGTAAGTTTTTCATGTATTTTAAAATAAAATAATATACCTACATATATAAATTATTTAAAATGAATTCTTTAAATCGAGACGTGACGAAAAGGAAACAAATCCATGGCGATAACTGATATCAGAGAGGCAGCAGCAATGAGGAGGCAAAAAGATAGGGAAAGTGAACTACTAGAGCAGAAGCACGTGGCGGTATATCTGTTTCGCTCGCACACCACATCTCGTTGCGTTCTAGGAATCGGTACAGACCGCAAATACGCAGAGATACGCGTTACTTTACAGTTGTTATTTTATTTATTTTAGGATAAATTTAACTTTATATTACAACAGCAGCAAATAATAAATTTACGTAGTTTTTAATTAAACTTTCCTGACCCTAAAGTAACAGTTTGGTTGTCTGATAATACTTATACGACCAAACTTACATAAAACCCATTTAAAATTACTCTTTAATCAAACATTTCGAACGTTTTATCTCATCGGAATATCCTTTCGCTATCCGGCCTGTGCTTTAATTATAATAAAAATACTATTATGGTATAAACTAACAATTAATCGTTTTTAATAATCTTACTCATTATTTACAATTTATAATAAATATTATTTTGTTTTGTACCATTAAAGCATTCTCATTATCTTATCTGTTTCTACCTACACTGTGTTAATCATTTGACCTTCAGATGTATGCACTGCTCGAACTATAGCATTCCACGCATAAGACTGTCTCTTTCGCTCGCGCCGCGTCTTCGTAGCTAGACAGTAAAATATGCAATGCAATGTTCTGACGTACCTCTTGCTCAGCGCTGGTAGCCTAGTAACACGCGCGCTGAAGAAAAGGGTTTATCCGATGTCGTATGGATCCCATGGACCTATGTGAGTTTTCCGACGCTTTTAGGCATGAAGTTTTTCCTCGTGAAACGCAAATTTTCATTAATGGGTTTTGTCAATAATATCGTTACTCGTCAGTTAAACTAATCGCTCAATAAGGTACCTACTGTATCTATTCAGTGCAATCAACATATTTTGTTTACATTGCTTTGATGTTTTTGTTTACTATCAAGTTTTATAATTTTCACAATAGATATTCCTAGATATCTAGGCCAGTTCGTCCCTAGAATAGACACCCTATGGCCTATATATATATTCCTATTCGTACAAGCGCGGTCATCGAGCTAGCTACGTGTAGAATAAATAGAATGATAGCGTCGCGTAAGTATAATAAAATAATAATTTGAATATTATTTTATTGAATCGTTTTATTTTAACCTTGTCTACTAAAAATTAATAAGGTCCTAGTTCTATATCCAATGTTGGTTCGCGTATTAGGTTGTCGTTCGTAAAATTACGTTATACCATTGGTCGTAAGGCTAAAAATATAAAAGTGAGAGTTAACACAAAAAGTACTAGGAGAACAAAAATTGACAGAGACTAGTTAATAACAATTCGATGTATAAAATCGACCTATGCTTAAAAGAAATAAGTCACATCTGCAAGATCCTTAATTCCTTACTTTACAGCAGAGCGAAAAGTAGGTTGACAGAAAAAGTTAATTCAAGAATGGACCAATCAACTCTTGAATTAACTATTTTCTTGATTGGCCTAGCCGGATGAATATTTAAATAAAATAAACATTACTTTACACCTTGTAAATAGGTGTAAAGTAATGTTTAGTTACTAATAAAATATTTTAGATTAATATACATTAATAATTAGGTGTGTCTAGGTAGTGTAACCCAGGGGCGTGCGCTCCATATAGGCAGAAATGCAGTGCTTTACTTGTCATTCACAGATATTTTAATACAACGTTCATACGTTTTAGATGACTTTAATTAATAGTAAATAAATTAATTTAAAAAATATAATAACTTAAAAACGCCTAATATTTTATGAATTGCTAGCAACTCATCTCATGCCGTTGCGTTCTGCAGGACATATCATCACATGTATGTGTAATTTTCATACTTCGCAAACGCACACACCCATGAATATCGACATGATTATATAGCGACAAGTCCCGCGGCAGGCTCTCCGATCTCGACTATCCGATCGCTTCCGAAAACCGCCGAACTGGCTTGTCGGAAATTATTCGTTGCCTATAATCCGAGTAAAAATAATAGACGGAAATCTAATAAATCACGTATGCACATTATGCATTTTTGTTTAGTAAGGTTTTATTTGTTTAAATAGAAGAAACGTTTTGTGTTTCGCGGGGGCCATATTGCATATTTCATGTGATAAGCATTGTTCACAATTTAATCGCTCCAGTTTATTTATAGTTTTCTTAAAAGATTTTCATTTTAACATTTGAAAGTGTGTACATTTAACAGTTTATTACTGAGTTTCTATAATAATTGTAGTGACTTGCTTTTACTAGTGCGTTTGTTGATTTTTTTTAAATGTTATTTGATTGTGAGGTTTGTGTTGAAAATGTGTGTTTATTGAAAATTAAAAATAACAAGTTCTCACAATTGTCATTCAGTGAAAAGATTCAAATTCTGTCTAAAGGTAGGTGTGTACCCGAGTTACAACAATTAAACCAGCAAAAAAATAATATAACTCGAAAATTTCATGTTAAAAGTTATGAAACGTATAACTGGCTGGCACACGATTAAATTATATTGTTTTCCTTGCATATTATTTAGTAATTTATATCGGGATATAGTAATCTCAAGTAACCGGAACCTTGAATATGTGAAAATTGAAGCTGACTGACTGGTGAGTAGTTATAATATTTTAAAATATGCTTATTAATTTACTTATTAGAATTTCTTCCGCCGCGACGATCGATCGCTGTTTTGTCTGCGTTGCCGTAGAAGATGTACATGAATATTAGTACATCTAAGACTTGCTCTGTTGGCATGGTTTCGACTTAGAGATCCGTCGCTTGGCTGTAGCTATGCTAAAAATCTATAAACGAAAAAGTTTTTGTGACCGAGTACTTCGCTGCATACCCAGTGTCATAATCCTGTGCACGCCACTGGTGTAACCATATACAGCGGAAAACCATACGTCATATGTTTCGATGTAACTTTACTCTTGGGAAAAGTTTCAGTATAAATTCATATATATATATTAAATATAACTTTGTTTTACTTACTTCATGTATCAGTTTCTTGATTTTTATTTTATTTAAAAGATATAATATTTGTTTCGAGCGTGTACTTTTCATGTTACTTATCTTTTAAACTAATATTTTAATTAAACTTTGTTCAACATCTATCGTAATAAGGATATTCAAGCCCGTGAGTCGAGTCGTTCCAAATAAAATAAACACGAATGAATGAAACTCCCCGCGCGGAGAGCGCCCGCGCCGATTCCGATGCACATAATATTTTAACATAAAACTTTGTTTTTTTGAGGCAAAATTAATATGTACCTTTGATCAGTTGCTATTTTTGGAAGTACGTACAATTAATTAAAACGGATTTTACTAGTATATTAAATGAGTTAATTTAGTACTAACTATACAAAAAAAAATCGATTTGGCTTAATTGTCTCATACGTTTTTTTGTTCTATTCATAGGTCGAAATTATATCAATGAATCCAAGTCCAAAAGCGGCAGATTTTATAATATTTAAAACCTTTTCAATTAAATACTTAATTTTTGGAGTAAGTACACTGTAACGTCTGTAACCATTATATATATATATATATATATATATATTTTTTTTAACATAATAATGCATATGACAACCTTATGGAATAAGATGGCGCCCTGCCAGGCTACTTT
Organism: Phengaris alcon alcon; assembly: GCA_037179445.1. Lineage (NCBI taxonomy): Eukaryota > Metazoa > Arthropoda > Insecta > Lepidoptera > Lycaenidae > Phengaris > Phengaris alcon. The sequence continues at coordinate 920,567 of JAYRCH010000272.1, forward strand.
TATGTACTTATGTATCACATGGTGATACAATATATATATATATATATATATATATATATATATATATATATATATATATATATATATTATATAAAGATCAATTTTCCCATCTTTTTGCTAAATGGTGGCACCACGCGAGTTTTTCTTCTCGCCGGGTTTGTTCCCGAACCGGTGGTGGGAAAGTAGGACGATTGTTTCCTACAAAAGGGTATGGCATAGATCTATATAGCACTTTGTAGGAAACAGCAGTTTTTTTTTAAGTAAGAAATTTAATCCCATGGTAAAGTTGCTTATATTCAAGAGTACATTCTCTTTTGAACGTTTGCTTTTAATAAGTTAAATAAACGATAGGTGAGATAGATATATAAACGAAACTTTATAAAGTTTCGTTTATTCATCGAATATGAAAAAATATACGCGTTGACTTGAGAAACTCCTCCAGTTTTTTCGTCGGTTAAAAATTACTGTATCATCTTTATACATCAGTGACGCAGGCTATACCAAATCAGTTATTTGAAATTAAAATTTAGTTAAAACTCTCCTTTCCATATTATTTTGATATCAAAAATTATTTTGTTTTTCGGTTCAGTTTGTTTTCTCCGTCGATATAAACATTCAGGTATTTACTAGGGGAGCATAAACGGACAGAATGTGCTTCCTAGACAAACCCCTGGTCATAGTTCTGCCCCTCGCCCTCGTTAGTTGCTACTCGCTACCAATAGTGAGGGACGAATCGTCTTTGTTAGTTCGTCAGGGTTAGCAAAATTAAAAACAAAAGATAAACGAAAAGTGCCCGTAAATGTATGAGCTATAAAGTGATTAAAATGTGTTTAAACTGCAACAGAACTTAATGCTAGAATTTTTGACAAATTTAGAATACAAAATATGTATTAGATTTTAGAACCTTGTCTCTCTGCTATCCAAAACGGATCTATTTTGACTAATTTATACCTGCGATAAGTGTTAAACTTCAAACACCAATTTTAAATAAGAAGCCTGACGCTGTAATTACATAGAGACTCTAGAGTCTATAGTTCTAGACTTCTAAATAATTTAAAATGCCATTCTATTTATGCGGCCAGCTAGTATCTCTAAATAAATTTAATGACCGCACAAGATTTAATGACTTATAAACGATATTCATTCTAGGCGAAAGAACGTGGACGTCGATTAATGAGGGTAGTGCGAAATTATTTATGGTAGCTGGCAGCCCTGAGCCAAATGTTTGTGACGGGATGCTGCGGCAGTGAGACGTGATTAGAAATACCCGTAGCCCACTACTATACTATTTATACTGCGTATTCTTGGTTGCGATATTTAGACTTTGAAATATCAAAGGACCAAAAGTAAATCAACATTTTGGTACCGGTAAAGTTCTATAAACCTTGAAGTACCCAAAAAAACAGTAGAAACGGAACGACCAAAACTGTATACACGTATCTAGGAGTTGCGAGACTTCAATCTCTTCTATATTCTACGAGTTGATTCTAGAGAGAAGGGATTGAGGTTTGAGCTCATCTCCAGAATAGCATGATTAGTATCTAGCTCTAGCTACAATTAGTATATTTTTAGAGAGTAGAGATTGAGCTACTTGTTATCTATGCATCTTCATATCCTCTTGTTTTTCTACCTAGGTGTTCTGATTTCACAACAATTTATAAAGTATCGTTCACGATAGGTATTGCTCTTGAATCTGGATCTGGGTAATCCAAAACATATCACGTTACGAGTACATACAGTCCACCACACTCACGGCAAGGACATTCGCGTGTGATGTATCGTATTATCCAAGATGTTCGAACAGGTTGACCACAAAAAAGTCTTTCAAGTTTCGATGTACCTATTCAGTATTTAGTGACGTTTAACGTTAAAACCGCGGCTCAGTGCTGATATAATCATATGATATGTTTTTATCATTTAACATTGGGAAATAGGATAGGTCTAAGACATAGCTTTTGATATAGCATAGACAAAATCTTGGAAGTTAATCACAGTAGGCAAATCAAAAAGTAGTACCATATTAGAAACATAATATTTCGTAACACGTTACGATTTTTTACTAGGGTGTAAGAAGGGGCTCGGACTCGGGCGACGGATTGGGCAATCCGCCGCCCATTGCACGAGTCCCATGACCCATCCGGTCTAGCTAGCTGCCGCGCAGAGGTTTTGCTGCGGAATCAAATGCCGCTAACCGGGCCGCTAACTGGGCCGCTGCTGTTATCGCCTCAGGCGGGTCCGGCGGCCCAGCAGCATAGCGGAGGAGGAGGCACCGATGGGTTTTAGTGGGTAACCCCGGGTGCGCTCCTCACTCCGCACCTGGGCGAGTCCCACATGGCACATACCCTGGCGGTCTCCCCAGTCCGCTGAGGATTCATAAAGAATTTCCCATCACAAAAAAAATAAAAAATAAAAAAGGGTGTAAGAAGGGGTTTAGTTTAAGAATGAAAATACGGTGAGTAGATTCTAGATTCAGGCTGAAGCCTGAAGCTGGAGTTTAATAGCTACTAAACCATAGAGTACCTACTGTACAGTATACTTTACGCGAAGGTCGAATAGCTCACATTTCGAGAAATGTCCAATGTAATTATTAGCCTAATTAACTCAGGCCTTCTCCTATGAGGTAAACCGGTGTGAACCGGCTTTTAACTGGTTCCGAATACCAGTAAAGCCGAGAGTCGAGACTCGAGAATGATTTATATTTTATACCAACATTTTATTATTTCTCAAAACTGTAACAGGTTTATGCGTAATTGGAAACAATCATTCACATTTAATATGATACTCGCTTGCGTAAAGGTTTACAAATAGCAATATTAAATGTGATATTGTTTTATTTTTTATTTTATGTGGCGTAATTTGTCGTACTTAAATTTTATTAATTTGTCTGAAATCATTAGCAGTGTTGATAAGATAACCTTTGTGAATAAAATATTTCTGCGTTTAGTAAACGTCCATATTTTATTAGATTGAATTATTACGCATAGCTGCACAGTAAGAAAGTCTAGCCTAAAAAACTTTTGAAAACTCCCAGAAAACCGTCTATTTCGCGTGTCATTTGGATGTTAAAAATAACTTTACGACTACGTACATATTTCACCTTAAAACAGAACTAATTTCTTACTTTCACATTTACGAACAAATAAATCACAAAATAATTTATATTTCTGTCATGAGCCCCAAATGTTGGAGACCACTTGCCGTGGCGTTATTATCTACTCCACTCGTTTTATTTTCTTTGTCAGAGACTCGCTAAGCGATTTTAATTACTAATGCGTTTACACAGCATCTATTTTCGTGTGCAGGCCTAAGCCTCGGGCCTTCAACAAAGACCCCAAACGCTTCTAGCTCATGCGTTTCTGGTAGTTGAAAGTCGACCCTATTTTGTTGTGGGCAGGGATGACGCTCGGGCGGGGTACGGTTCCGAGGGTTGCCAATAATTGTGTGTTTATTGGCATTGAAGTATAAGGAGGGTCGTACAAAGTGATACGTGAGGATAGTTATTGATTTTCATTTTTGTGAATGTAATTATTTCTCGAATGCTTTTTATGCCATGGACGCCATGGTGTCTTCACTAACCTACACCAACTAACACTTATATTATGAACATTATGTTTAATGGCTGTTGCATGTTCTTTTATTGAATTCATAGTTTTTAACTTTTTACGATAATGCTTTAACTGAAGTTTATAAAGCGTAACGTTTGTTGAACTTAATAGTTTTCATTTATAAATATAATTTCATCAGTCATAGATAGAATCAACAATTATATATATATATATATATATATATATATATATATATATATATATATATATATATATATAATAACACTTTCTAGTTTGTATCATAAAAGTGAGTACACGTATTATAAAAACTGTGCGTACCTAATTAATGTTATTTTTATGTTCAAAGTCATTGAAAAGTTGTAAACAGCTGATTGGATCACGAATCACGATAGAAAAGTCATTGAAAACTTAAAACTAAATAGACATAGTGACGATATAAATGCTGTTGCAAAAAGAATAGATTTTAAGTCGGATTTTCAGTTGTTCAGTTTGAATTTTGAAAGCACGACGAAGAATATGATCAAGGTAATCATAATATTATAGTGATGTAACAGTCGTCGTACACGATACTTCCTCGTATCGTATCGGCATGCCGCTGTCGACGGGATCAGATGGAACAATAATAGAACTGTGTGCTGAGTCATGAGTGCGAGTTTTTATCGCTACACTAAGTGAAAAAGTACAATTTGTATCGAATCGACGCCCCTAATGGCAAACAGTGGTAACTAATTCGATGCCATACAAAGTGTAGTTAACTTCTTCACGGCGAGTTACAAGTAGTGACAAAAACTCGCACTCAGCACACTGACCGTGTGTGGATGTGGACTGGCATGACAGTGACTATGAACGAACTGCAGATTGGATCAAGCCTTCAAGCATCATGCCGATCGGACGATAGTAAGTGAATGGCTTGCATAACGTCACCGCTTATTTTGATTGTGTCTGGGTCTGAGAGTCTGCGAAGTTTAGTGGAAAAAGCAATATAGAAAAAGTATTTTAGCATATTAAAGCAAATTAATCATCATAAGACTAGATTGCAGTTTTTATTCAACTGCATACATTATATTGCAGCTATTAATATGAAACGCTAATCAAAATTAAAAGCATTCCTCTTCACAGGCCGTCGCTGTCTCTGCTAGCCGAAATGACAAGGACAGCATGTGACTTGAGAGTCACTTAAACTATCGTTTCAGTATTCGGACGTATGACGTCCTGATTTGTATCTCTTAAGTTTTAAGCCACACGTATTTCGAAAACAGTGGAGCAAATCAGTCTCAAATGTCGGGTTTGTATTTCAACTTATTTTGTTTGTGTCAGTCTTTGCAATGAAAATAGCAAGAACTGTGACTTTTAACAGTGTTTTCTTACATGTCCATATCCTATTCATTGTAGAAAAAATATAGATGTGTGAGTTAGGACAAATAATTATCGTTTGCCTGTCTGTAAAAGCGGGAAATTATTGCTCTGGCTGGGGACAGTGGGACAGTCATCAGACATGAGACAGCCTAACACAGAGTAGAAAATATATAAATTGACGTACAGAGATACAGTTTTCATAGAACGATTCAAATCGATCCAAATTTGAAAAGGACACTGGCCAATCCTGCCCGATTTTCCGTCAAGAGCCAGGCCAAGTTACGAACATAGCATGAGGTTTTATAGTAAATACTTAAAAAATAAAAAGTTATTATATCTTGGGAATAAAAGGTTATGAATCTCCGTATATCAGAGAATTCATGTGCAAAATATAAACTTAACTGTGGTAATCGTTGTCATCATATCTGTATGTATGCTATGGTTATCATGCTGGAATTTGTCAATTTGAGGCGTAAAAGCTCCATCTAGTGGCCTAACAGATAGATTTATTTTTTGGAGTTTACTCCTTAAGAAACGATTTTCATATAATATAAGCCCGGGGCATGAAAGTCTATGGGAGCAAAATCGAATTCCCGATGTCTGACAGTCACACGGTACGATGTCACACGATGTTAGCCGAAGATGTCACACTTTTAAGTTCTCCGTTCAGTATGAGAAAATATAAGTAATCAAATTTGACAACCATCAAAAAGTAAACAAATAAAATTATTTTTTTTAAATCATAAAGTATGGAGTACAAAATATAAAAAAGGTTATGAAACTACATATATATGTACACACTACAGAGTATTTGTTATTTTTTGAGTGCCCTTACTTTCTTTGCATTGCACATCAAATTTTACTTTCTAGAGTAAACTCCAGTCGTGCGTCGGGAGATGACACACACACTTTTTTTTATTGGACTGTAAAGTTATTTTCTTTTCAATAGTTTAGTACCAGTTTTATAAAGAAAACAAAATATTACTTGGGGTGTTGGTTTTCGTAACGTGAAAGCGACATCTATCATTTATCTGTTAGCATAATATTGCGTTTCCAAACAAAGTAGTTATTAATTTCATTACGAAATTCACATCACATAATATGATAGATGTCGCTTATCCGCAAACCGCCACTAGGGCAATTTACTGAACAATAGGTTAGGTTATATTTTATAAATTATCTTTTATCCCCCGAGTTTGATGTATAATATTATTGCTTTTTTGTTCCTAGTGTTCATAAAGTATAACGTTATTGCAATAAATATTTTTTGTGCCCACATATTTTAATTACCAGGCAGTAAATGTATGGCGACTTCCGATCTCCTTTTGACGTCCCATTCAACGGTGGTCCACAATATTTCTACACAATCGTGGACACACCGTATGCTTGTAGTAGTGCAATCGAATCGAAAGCTAACTATGTAGCTGGTTATCTGTTCCTCTTTCTTTATTCTGGGGCCTAAAAGCGGGACGTATGGTCACGTTAATTATTCATATTATGTATAAGTAGGTATTCATCACATAAAATGAACATAATAATAATATAATTATTAATTATGATCAGGTGTAATAAATATTAACATATTATCTAGCATCCAATAGACACGAATATTCTAATCTTGAGCAAGAACACTTAAATAGCGTGGTATCCTAATTAATAACGGAGCAAATAATTATTTATTGCTTATTTTAAGCATATGCAAAATTGCAAAAACTGGGTATCCGTGCGTTATACGCTTGTCAAGATTTCTATCATGCAGCGAGCAAGGGTAACAATTATGAAAACATTAGCGATGCAAATATCGCGTGTAGACCCAGGCGTTATAACTAGTCGGTTATTAAAAATTCAACAAAAAAAATGTTTATGATTTTGAGCAACAAAAATTAGGACATCGTCAAAGATTTAATATCTGTCTGTCTGTCTGTCAGTTTTACACGTGAATAGAATGAGTGTGGTTCTGTAATCTTTTACGTGGGATTTATACAGGTTACTCGAGCCTCGCGAGTTTTGCCGTGCAGCAGAAATCGAAAGACAAATTCTTAGACTTCGCAACCTTACTGGCCTCTCTGTTGTATGTGGATATCTTTAATTACAGCCCTTCAACTGTTAAGGTTAAACCCATTTCTCGAATAATAGATTTGTAAGCCGCTAAACGTACATTATTGTTCCTGTAATATTGTTTCCTTGGGTTCCATAAGCGTGAATGTCCTTCGTAACATTCCAAAAACTGTATTGTTTTTTTATTTTTTTTATTTATGGTTGTTTACCAAATCTGTACATAGCAACGACGTGCGCGAAACACTTCTTCATGCGGCGGGCGATCGCCAATCCAATAGATTGGTCTAGATCGTCTAGACCAGTGGTTTCCAGACTCTTTTGTTTCATAGACCACTTTCAAAACTTTGCTGGATCCGGTGAACCCCCTGCATCTACATTCTACATTACTACCAATTTTTAAATCTCGAAAAAAAAGTGAAGATTAGATCTATCTATCTATGGAAACTTGCGTTGTGGCTGAGTTTCAACGACGAATTAACAGTTTTCGAAAAAAAAAAGGTTCGAATTGATTGCTTGATAGGGTTAATTATTTGATAATAAAGTAGGTAGACTAAACAAATTTTCAATTAAATTTTAATTCATTGAGTTGTGGGTGGATGTCAAAAAAGCAAAGTTGGCCAATCGAAAAAGTTACTCCATCCAACTTTACTTTTTCGAAATCTACAGTGACTCAGCACAAGGACCAATCAATTCTCACACTCTCACTCAAACTTTATTTAGAAAACGTCCCATTCGGAGTGGTAAAAAGAAATATAGTATATCTCCTTGTGTTGTAGGTATATATATTATATATTCAAATATATAAATTATTACACTAATAATTATTATTGTTTTAACAGTCGTAATATTATCAAAATTAAACACTTATTTATAACGTAATGTAACTTCTACAATGGTAATTACAAAAAATATATAATTTTAATGAGATGGATGTACTTGATGGATTGACAGCAAATTATCAATATTTGGCTTGAGTTTTGTAAGGAATAACCGCAAATCTACCCGTTCTGTGATATTCAATCTGTTCCTTTTTTTTTGTTAATAAGTTTGTAACGGCACTAAAACTTTTTTCGACGAGATATGACGAGGGAAACGCTATCAGAATCTTTTGCGCGATTCCCCACAGTCCAGGATATTTTTCAGGTATTTCTGCTTGCAGCCAAAATTTTTGACACCCTCTTTTAAATGTCACTTTCAGCTCCTCATTAGTGCTAAGCTCGAGTAGCTCCTCTTGTAATATTACATTCTCCACTTCCGTTTCATCAAATGGATTTATGATCCATGGTGGTATTTCCATCGACAAAATGTCTTCAAACCTGATTTTAAAATCATCATGCAGGGCAATCAAATGTTGAACGTATGTCTGAATATCTTCATCAAGGCATTCTATCTGCGATAAGTTTGAAAACTGTGAAAATTCGCGCCGACCAATATTTTCCTTCATAAATTTCAATTTACAAATAAAAGCTGAAATTACACTCTTTGTTTTTATTAAATTAAGGCTGTCCCCTTGTAATTGTAAGTTGAGGTCATTAAATTTTATGAACAAATCTGTCAAATACGCGATGTCTGCTTTAAAATTGATTAGGTATTTTTTTTAAATCAGGATTTTTACTTTCCAGAAATTCTAAAACTGACTCAAAAAGTGAATAAAATCTTGATAAACATGCACCTTTCGACAACAAGCGTACTTCGGTATGTAACAGCAATCGTTGGAAGTTTTCATCATTTTCATCGCACAATTGTGCAAATAAGCGCGTATTCAATGCATTGCTTCTAATGTTGTCGTCGTGTTTGTCGTTGTTTTCTGATGTTGTCGGTGGATAACACAGTGAATTGCAGTTACCTCTGGTATAATTCTTTTAACATGGCCTATAAACGAACGATATCGTCCGACCATGGCAGGAGCTACATCTGTTGTCACCGACATAACGTTTGTAAATGGAATCGGTTTTTCTTTAAAAAATCACTCAGGACATTAATTAATATTGATTCACGTTTAGTGTCCGTCTTCAAAGTTTTCGCGAATAGTAGCTCTTCATGAATTTCTTCGCCCATAACAAATCCAAAACATATGCCAATAATAATGCTTCATTGCCAGGTAAAGTTGACTCGTCCAGTTGAATAGAAAAATGAGTTGTTTGCAGATAATCACACAAGAAATATTTAGAAATTGTCTTGAGAAGGTTTAATTTAGGTATCATATTATTTAAAATAACAAGCCAACATTTTAGTTCTTCACTATCGAAACTAAATTAATTTTCATGCACTCCTGCTTACGATTATAGACCCCATTTTTTGTCACGTCCAACGTAGACCCCCGTAGAGTCTCCGTGGACCCCTGGGGGTCCACCTGTACCACTTTGGGAATTACTCGTCTAGACGTCACACGGTCGATTTTAGTCACCAGCGCGGCGGCGGCACAGTAAATAAATATATTAATTTTTTTCTGAAAATTTTCTGTGTTGTGTGGGCCTGCGGCCGCTCCGGTCGCCACGCGCCGACTTTTTAGGGTTAAAGCACATTTAATGATCAAATTGGTCCGAAGCCTAAACGAAGAAATTTGCGTACAAATTCATACCTGTCCGTGGCACTCGTTTGGTTCGAGTGACGTTTCTTCGAACTATTTCGAATGTGAAGTTCTGAGAATATACAAATTGTGTTTCGACTTTCGTTCTTTAAAAATTAGATTATTATTCGAATGTGAACTTATCTTTTGCCTGAGAATCGCGCTCGATATCTCTTTAACCATATATACTTATTATATGTATACAAACCTTCCTCTTGAATCACTCTATCGCTGAAAACTGCATACAAATCTGTGGAGTAATTTAAAAGATCTAAAGAAAGGCCTAAGCGAACAGACAGCGGAAGAGTACTGATCAAATTTAGCACAGATATAGAGCAGGCCACGGGAACGGACATGGGCTACTTTTTATCACGGTAAAATGTACGGTTCCCCCCGAGATTTCATTTTGCGCGCACGAAGTCGCGGGCAACATCTGGTTATTAATATAAGTGCATTGTTCTGAAGTAGAAACGCATCGGGAAACTGAAATTATAGCTGCTAACAAGCTCATTAAAGCCTGTAAATTGCAATCGGACAGTTTAATTGTACTCGTATGGTGAATTAATGTTCCTTGTGATAGTTATTATGACAGGTGATACTTAATAAAACCGATTTCCAATACACATCTATAAAAAAACGGATGTCATTGGCGATTAGAATACCAAACAGGTTTGTGTTGAGTGTGGACAGATGTGAGAAATATTTTAATAAAACAATAAAATAGGTAGTTAAATAGTATAATTTAAATTAGTTATTTTTAATTACACAATATTTTAAATAATATTATTTAAAATATTGTGCCTTTATTCAGCACAGGATAATGAAATACAAAAATACAAAAAAAAAAAAAACTACTACACATACAACTAAAGAGCATGATCAAAAAATTCATACTAAAAAAACCCAGCGTCGACGGCAATAAAATGTTTGCCAATGGATGCCAATTGATGCCACCAAAGGGACAACCCTGAAATACGCCGGGGGTAGAAGTTATTAGCGAGAATAAATACAAACTCACAGTAGGTGGCGGCGTTGGCGTAGGAACTGTAGGAGTATGTAGTTACGATGCTGTTGTAGGTGGGTAGGTGTAGTAGTGTGTAGGCATAGATTAGAGTTGCAACGGAGCTCAGTTTCCGCCTCCACAATTACGGAACTTCCGCAAGAAATCGTACATCCGTACATAGAAGCTGTAGGCGTAATACGAGCTTACGTACAATTTTAACACCAAAAATGACACCTACACCGACCAACATATGTAATACATTACAACGACGTTTGTAATGTCCCTCGGGAGTCAACATTTGTCATACATCGTCCACGTCTGTCGTTTCCATAGAAAGACTGATATTATTCTTGCTCATAACTTATTTACCCGGAGTTTTTTGGGATTGCCCTTTTGGTGACAACAAAATATATAATGATTTAAAGTGAACACAATATTGGCAACCATTTCATTGCTGTCGACTCTGGGTCAGTTTCGGACCATCACCTTTTACCACAGTAGTGCGATAATAACTGGATAGTTATTAATATAAAAGAATTTTAATATTATAAGATTTGTCAGCTAGAATAATTTGAACATACAATTAGTTATAAAACATCAAAAACGGTTTAGTAGTTATAGAGTTGTACTGACATCCTTACTAATATTTCGCGAAAATTGTTTGTTACCCTTTCACGCAAAACCGCAGGACGAGTTTTGACGAAATTTGGTGTGGTTGTAGTTAAGACTCTGGAATCTGGATTAACACATAGGCTACTTTTTATCGCAGTAAAACGTACGGATCAGGCGTTACTTTTTTTGCGCTTACGAAGTGGCGCGTAACAACACATTAGACGTAGTGTATGCAACAAAACATACATAGTGTGAAATTGTTTTAAACACTTACAGATTGTGCCGCGGACCGCGGTGCACTTTTCTTTTTCCCGACGTTTCGGCTACTTTCCAGCGGCCGTGGGTCCTCCCACGACCGACACGTAAACTTTAGCGTTCGCATAAAAATACTAGTGTGAAAAATAACTTTATTGTTATTGCTGTAGGCTGATGTAATTGTCGTGACTACGGGAACATGTAAGAACGTACACAATATAGTATATTGCGTCTGATTAGCATATAATTGTCGGATACGAACGCCCTTCCCTCGTAAATCTCATTTGCAAAGGCCAACTTATAGCTAAATTAAATGTCAACAGAACCGCACTCGTTATGTGTTCCTGGTAATTTATGTAGCATTGTCTGTTACGCCCCGATGCTTCCCTCATCTATCTAGGAAGTGGTGAAAATACCGCACACTCCTTCAATGAAGTCGGTTAAGGCTACCCGACCTACCATAATAGGAAGAATTTATTGATGATACTTGTTACTGTATATTTAAAAAAATGATCGTTTGCCAATTTAGTTCGATCGATTGACATTTAAGTCAATTGATCGGTATTGGATACATAAACATAAAAAAGTTGACAGTTTAATTAAATATTGTAACAGTTTAGAACGAGGAAAAGGATGAGACGCCTCTTCACCTTCTCCTCCACTGTCCAGCACTTGAACAGAACAGAAACAGATATCTTGGGCATAACGAATAATCTGCCACACAGGACATTCGCAGCACCCCCGGCCATATCGTTCAGTTTATGAGCAGCATAGGGCTAAGGACGGTACCATAACGCGAAAGAGTCGCAATAGATCCACTTGGGTCGCAGTGATGTCACGGCTCGGATATGACCTGCCTTCGATTATGTAATGAAGACTACATATCGAATTCACAATCACCTAAAACATTATCTATATTCGAACATCATTGATAGAGTATGGACTACCTTATTGTATGTCACCAGCAAATAAAAGTAAAGTAGATAAGATATTTATGACTAATTGCCGATAAATGGAGAGACGACTACATGTAAAATATTTAGTTTAATTTGTATACTCAGAAATATTGAGGTATTACTACTTGATAAACGTGAAAAAATATAATATTTTACGTGTTATAGTTTAGTAACTACTAATTAGATACATCTACATCATTGTAGTTTACTTACATCATATACATTATACAAAAACATTAATTAAGGTAAGTATGAACTTAAACGCACAAATATCGGAGATATTTACGAATATGTTCCTGCGGCCTTACATTTCATACACTTGTACCTAATAATGACGTCACCTTTCGGTACGACTTTGGTAATGGAGCGTTTTCACGAGACACGGAGAATTTTGTAAACAAATCGCTGTACCTTTGAAAATATTGATTTTAGTATACTGTTTCTTCTAAGAACTTACTCATGTTCAAGAGTACAGTATCATTTATGAAAAAAAACAGTCATCTAGCCTAGTAACGTAATAGAGCATTTAATAACGTAATTTATACTGAGTAAAGCAAAATTTACAACTTGCTATTTATTTATCCTTTTCCTCGTTATTTCTCAGAAGTCAGAACTATAAAATTTATTTGTGGTAATTGCACGAACCACAAACATTATTAACAGTGGAAAATACTCAGAAGGCCACTTATTATCTTATTTAATTTACACTGATATTTAATTTTAACTGCATTGAGATAAGATTATTATGAATGCATTCATAACTGGTATTCTTAATTCTATTGCACAAAATTTTCAGCTAGGTTTTAAAATCAAGTGTATCACAAAAGTCCTCAAAACCTATTTTTTTTTTATAAAATTATAAATTTATAATTTTATAAAAAAAAATATAAATTTGCAAACTCCCTCTACTTCTCACTTTATCGGCAATTACAGTCAAACTACGATTCACAAATCACATGTTTTGGCTTCGTTCCAGTTCAACTTACGTTTTTACATGCGCTTTCGATGGCTTTTTTTTTTCACACAGCGTCAATCTGGCCCCGTGCTAAGTATCCGACGAACTTGTGTTACAGAACTCACAGATACCAGACAGCGGAAAGTATATTTAAATACTTTTACATTAATCTATACATATATTTAGGACTAGGATACACATATATTTTATTAATGCACATTCATGACCCAGGAACACAAAAAACTTTTTGTTCCCTCAGCGGGATTCAAACCTGCAATTCAAAACCGGCTTGAGCGCCAACGCGCCAACCACTCACCACTGAGCCACAGAGGTCGTCAAAATATCTATTATTCTAAGTTATCTTTGTCTAGTGTCAGCGAAACTCCCATTTTATAGTTATAAGATTCTAGAGACGAGACTAGACCGATACTGCAACCTTAACATCTTTTTAAAAGAAAATTAAATAACATAATATAAACATTTATCTCAAGGCTTATTATTAAAAAAAAATACATCTTTCAAGCGAAACTAATTCGATTTAAAAAATGAAAAACGTGAAATCGCTTTACAACCAAACAAGGTAAATAACGGAGATTTTTTTTCGAGTGTATAGCGTGGTAATTATTAATAATATTAGTTATGTAGTTAAAAAATACACAATTAATAGTGGCGTGATGAAAACGATATACCTAGATAGAGTCGAGAAAATGCGATTTTTACTTTAAATGGAAGTAGGCTACGGTTCTGTGAACATATTTTGAGCACAACTTAAAAGTTGAAATTAAAACTAAAGACGAAAACGAAAGAGATAAGAGCAGAGACAACTAAAATACCACGAGAACTAGGACTATATGTCCGTAATCCGTAAGACCGTGGAAAATTCAGGGCACTGGAAATAGAACTCTGCGCTAATAAAATAGTGTCGAGCCAAATGTCAATGTCATATGACACTCGACACTTGTGTACTTCGATTTTCTGCTCTATTGTATTAGCGCATAGTTATATTTTCAATGCTCTGAATTTTCCCGGGCCCGCCGGATTTCTGATCATATACGAGGGCTGCACTAAAAGTATCGGGAATGGAATATTTCCACTATTCCTGTCATATTAAAATCTTTTTAATTTAAAACGCCTTGGTTTTAAAAATCAAATACCGTTTATTTATTTAAAAAAAGATTCTCGGTCTTGTCACAAGGTCTTGTCAAACTTGTTTAGTCGTTGAGAAAATGGAATTGACTCGAGAAAATTCTAGAGCGATGATTTATTATGACTTTCGAAGTGGTTTAACACAAAAACAGTGTGTTGACCGGATGATTTCTGCATTTGGTGATGAAGCCCCATCCAAAACCACAATTTATCGCTGGTTTGCTGAATTTCAACGTGGACGTGTCAAGCTCAGTGATGATCCCCGTCAAGGTCATCCAAAACCTGCAGTCACCCAAGAAAACGTTGATGCTTTGCGTAAACTGATTGAGGAAGATCGACATGTGACATACCGCGAAATTCAGGCAACTTTAGACATTGGCATGAGTCAAATACAAATAATCTTGCATGAACAATTAGGTGTAAAAAAGTTGTTTTCCCGATGGATACCGCATTTGCTCTGTGAAGAGCAAAAAGCGGCTCGCGTTACTTGGTGCGTCAGAACTCTCGAAAGATTCCACGCAGGATCCTCAAATGCTGTATACAACATCGTATCAGGTAACGAATCCTGGATATGCGCGTACGAACCCGAAACAAAAAACCAGTCACGAGTTTGGGTGTTCGAAAATGAGTTAAAGCCAACAAAAATTGTTCGTTCACGGAGTGTTGCAAAAAAAATGGTGGCCACGTTGTCTCCAAAACCGGCCATGTTGCGACTATTCCTCTTGAGGGAAAATGAACGGTTAATGCAGAATGGTATGCTAACATTTGTTTGCCACAGGTCGTTTCTGAACTCCGTAAAGAGAACTGCAACCGCCGCATCATCCTCCATCACGACAATGCGAGTTCTCACACCGCGCACAGAACAAAAGAGTTTTTAGAGCAAGAAATCATAGAATTATTAGACCATCCGCCGTACAGCCCCGACCTAAGCCCTAATAATTTCTATACTTTCCCTAAAATAAAGAATAAATTGCGTGGTCGGAGATTTTCATCACCTGAAGAAGCTGTGGACGCCTACAAAACGGCCATTTTGGAGACCCCAACTTCCGAATGGAATGGTTGCTTCAATGATTGGTTCCATCGTATGGAAAAATGTGTCAAATTTCGCGGAGAATACTTCGAAAAGCAATAAATACATTTTTAAATAGTAATGTTGTGTCACTTCCTTGATTCCCGCAATTTTCAGTGCCGCCCTCGTATTATATCAATTTTTATATGAGATAGATCACCTTTTGAATTAATCATAAAAATATTTTATGACAAACGTATGATTTTGAACAATAGTCTATAATACCAAAGTTGTTTTAGAGTTCAGAAGCTAAATAACATCGCGAAAAGTGAACGCAACGCAACTCTTGACCATCTAAAAATAATCAATTCTATTTTTTTTCAATGTGTAACATCTTTCCTCTCGCTTTCGAAGTGATTTCGTGAAATGGGACGGAAGTGTGTAACGGGAAGTCGCGGAAGCGCATACGCAAAGATTTGATTTGACGAATGAGCGCGCGGTGGTAGAGTTGACCGTCAGATTCGAATAAAATATTTCAGTATAAAGCTTTTTATTTTACATTGATTTTGATTGATTTTATTTGATATTTTATTTGATTTTGGAAAAGTTTCCGTATTTTTTTATCATATTAGAAAATCGTACTAAGTATTGTGTTTTTTTTTTAATATTTTCATAACATGTCATAACATCATATATGCGACTTAGGCTCTTTTTTTTATATATTTTTTTTATACTATTGCAAAGTTGTAAATACATAGTACTACTAGGCTCACATACAGTCGCAAGAGACTGGTTTATCGATGACGCAACCAATAACGGTAGGCCATCGTAAGATAACGCTTGCCTTCTTCCGCGATACAAACATGCGCTCAGCTACACGGCCGCGGCGCGGCGTGACGAAAACTTGTTCTATCGAAACCATGATATATTATGTACAGAATAAGTTTTGAATGAATATGTTGAAATTACTTTGGTCGCCGTCGAGTCAAATATTTTTATAAGAAGGTACAAAATCTGTAAAACTAGACCTTGAAAACCAAAAACCTAGCTTATCTCGAAAAATTTTTTTTGACAGCCTTTAAAAACAATTAGTGTTCATTATAAACTAACTAAAGCTTCTAGCACTAATTCGGTTCTCAACTTCTAACTTTTCATAACGTTTCATAGCAATGCTTATTAATTATGTAATTAGTCGTGTTATCGTAATATTACTTCTTACTGAACTCGTTGAAATAAAGATAGGGTCTGAAACAAATGGCGACTTTATATAAATTGTCGTATAGTCGAAATGTAATATAATTGTAATTTTGTCCCAGTACTGTCTTTTTCAAAGGACTTTTTTATAATATCTAAGGAGCATATCCCAGACGTCTGAGTAGTGAGTACTTACTTACTTGTATGGCAATTGACATTTGACATATTGACGGTCATTTGGAGAAATGTATTCACAATGGCCTATTTATAACTTACCCATATCATGCAGCCTCTGGTTGTCCTTCTGCGAGAGCGCGGCCAGGAGTCCCGCATCGCCCACCCTCTGGCGCGCCACCGCGATGCCCACGGGAATCGAACCTGCACAGTGCACACGAAACACCTTAGTTCTACGGTGCGTATACTGTCTGAGATATCCTTAAAAAATCTATAAAGATTCATTAAAAAAAACAACTTTAAAATCTAATCTAATTGTTTTAACTGTTTGCTCAATCCAGTTTTCTAATCTTGTCAAATACCGTTAACGACTCGATGTGAGTGAGACAAATGACGTTAATAAAAATGAGTTCGTTCGGACTTCGTTGGCAACAATTTCGTCAATATTTCGCTACCGATACACCAGGAACGCATAAGCTTACTGTTGTTCATCGATGCGGGTATCGCCGGCTGGTCCTTGGTGCCGGGCGACGCCTGCTCCAGCTTCACCACGAGTTCCGACAGCATGTGCGGCTCGCGTTTGACCTGCACCACGTTGGAGCCCACGCCTACCCACGTGACGGGGTTGGTCCGGCTGCACCCGCCGTCTGTGTGAATCACCTACAACAATACAAAAATTAATTCCAATAATGTAAAAATGTATGTTTATACTGTTGAGATACCGACCGATGGAATATAGCTACGTAGACAGGGGAAAATTCAAATAGGCACTATGCCTATGGAGTATGGACGTAGTGAAACGCAAGTTTAACTTTTTATCATTCCTGGATAAATAAAGAATTTAACTTAATAATCCATCCATTCTAATTTGGTAACGGAATTAATAACTATAACCTAGTCCAAGGGCTAGGCAAGGCTGAGCAAAGACGCCCATTTTGGTATGTCAAGAATTTTGTTTATTTTGATTGTGCAAATAATGCATATTGCGTATAACTCGAAACCAAACAAACAGTGATTGACACTTTCGAAATGAGGAAGAATTTGCTTAAAAAACACCCAGTCAACATGAACACAAAGTGGTAGTTCTTAGGCGAACCGGTGATGTTATATAATATGATGATATGATGATATAAGTATTGTATTCTTTGCTAGTATTGCAGAAGCGCGCTGCTGCCACAGAGTAGAAAAAATATTATATACTTATGTACAGAAAAACGACTGGCATAGAACAAACCAAATCGACCCAAATTTGAAAAGTTTGACGTCCCCTTTACAGGCCCACAATTTTTCCACACAAATGGAACACAACGTGGACACAACGTATACTTGTAGTGGTGCAATCAAATCGAAAACTAACTATGCTTGTAGCTGTTAATCTGTTCGTATTTCTTTAATCTATGCTGCTGCTCAGTCTTGATGGTAAAAGACTGTATAATGCTGTCTCCCTCCAGAGGAAGAATATGCCTTACGTTACTCAGATTGCATGAACACAAAGAGATACCTTCTTGGGCGAGCCGGTGATGCAAGTGTTGCAGGCGCGCTTCTGCTCAGTCTTGATGGTGAGAGGCTGCATCATGCCGATTCCCTCCAACATTCGTTGATCGGGACAGCAAAGCGGGTCGGGTATACACGCTTTGCCCAGTTTCGACTCATCCATTTTATTCGTGTCCCTGTGACAAAACATTTATTAACTGGGTATTTTGATATTTTAATGAATTTCAATAGTACAATGTACAGTTAAACCATATTGCTAATGACCCTTCAGCTATCGTCGATTTTCCATTGAAATGAGTATATATATTATGAAAAACAACGATTCCCGAAAACCATTTAAATCGTGGTCGTACTGTACTCAGTTGAGTCAAAAACTCAGGAAAGTAAATTTTCTCGGGTCAACCTATCAATAATAGACAATGGCACAGTCGCTGACTAAAAACAAGTAGTGAAATAAAACTTTTCCAGAATACATTTTATCCAAAAGTGGTATTAGTCCTTAACTTCTAGTTCTTAAAAAATAGTTACAATCCAGAAGTATGTGTTGGTCTAGCATCCAAACAGGTAGGTACTTTACTTGTCCAACATACACTCACACAAATGTAAATGGGCTACTAATTTCGACAGTCCGACAGTCCAGAACAGCTGTCTGTACTGTAAGGCACTTTTTACGTAGTTCAATGACCACAAAAGTTGTTATTAAAAGTAGCTCATAATCAGCTCGAGGAGAATGAAAAAGAAAGTATACAGAGTGTTTCGAAACGCTCATCAATCAATCAAGCTGATACATATCTGGGGGTCTAAAAAGGCCACTTTAGGTGTTTCGTATTATGGTTTCATACATTTTTTTCCATACAAAAATCGTGAAATTGTAAAATGGCTACATGATTCATCTGACTTCATCATATTAGAAAACATCAATTTTGATGTTTTCTAATAATATGATGCGCACATAATATAAGTTGAAAAAAAATATGAAACACCGAAAGTGGCCTTATTAGACCCCCGACTCGTGTCTGCCATATACGACTGAGTCATGGGCTTTTGCATATTTTTACTAAACGACTTGGTCCTTAGTTCCTTACCAACAAACCTAATTACTCCAAGTACATAATTAAACCTGCATGTTTGAACAAGTCAGTTATAATCTTAATTTTAACGAATTGAAAATAAGCCAGAACACAATTATTTGCCATATCAAGTAACATTCGCGAAAAATATATGCGGAACAGATATATAATATAGGCATTTTGTCCAGTTCGTCTAACTTAATTTTTGGCAACAGACATATTGTTGAAGTTTTGTCTTCTGGTCCTAAATCACTTAAGCCAGAATAGCAGCAGAGCGGCTTATTATAATTATATATAATGGAAAACAATGGTATTTCACATTATTAAATAAGTCTTACTTAGTAGACAATGAATCGACCAGAGCATATGGTCAGTGATAATGATGATACTAGGTTATCATAAATGGTGGGGCACTCACTTGTCAGCGACAAGGACACGCTGACCCAGAAGTTCCAGAGAGTACGGGGAGTGGGGCGGCGGGGTGGGCACGCCAAACGACACCGAGCTGAACAGGCTCTCGGTTACTGCGGACAAACCGGGCTATCAGAAAGAGAAAGAAAAGTGGAGTGGAGAATACATGAGAGGACCGAGAATGGAAGAGAAGCAAATTAGAGAGAAAGAAAAGTGAGATAGAGTAAAAAGAGAAGCGAGAAAGAAGCTGTGAAAGAGAAGATATCATAGCCAAGGTAAAATGCATGAAACGCAAGAAGCAAAGGAAGTTGGATTTAAAGTGTTGAGTTACATAATAAAAGCTAGAAAGGGATGGGCAGGAAAGTAGATGACTCTACGAAATTCGACGGCAGTAAAATTGTATTGCTGATGACAAAAGCAAAATTGAAAGAACAAGAATGAGGCCGAATTAGGAAGAACACAGCATACATGTGCGAAAAGCCAAAGCCAAAAATGATAATTATATTCTTACGACCATCACCAGACCTAGTTTTATTCCATTCCCATTGATACATGTAGAAGAAACTATAGTTAGTCTGTATGTAGTTAGTTACTAGTAATATAAATACAATATTCAAGCTATTTCATACAATTCGTTTTATTTATTACAAGCGCTTCTACTCTATTTATGTATTTTCTGATCTTCTTTCACAACGCTTTGTCGATTTGTCACACATTAAACGTTAATCACTAGGAGAGCATAAGTAACGTGGAATTAATTGAAGACGAGCTCATAACGTTCGGCCACATGTGGCTGTGCGCGGGAGTCTGACGACTGACAGCGCAATTAACTCCTGTCCTCTCCTTCGGGAACCGGTTTAAATATTATATTAACGGAAAATTTTGAATCAACCTACAGTTTTGAAGTAAATTAGTTATTCTATTTATGTTTATTTTGTAATAAGAGACTTTTTAAAATTTTCAGTAGTATCGTATCTCTGTTCTTAATCTTTATCTGAAACCAACGCGACGTAAAAATATATATGTAATATATTATATGTAATATATGTAAGTTTTGTATTCTTCAGCTAAGCTTGTTTTTACATCACGATTCTTTTGTATGTGTAGATCGGCGTAGCAAATTATTACCTACTTTGCTATTTCACGGTTAGATTAGAAATACGAATGCGGTGAGCATTAGATGCTCCAAATAAAAAATGAATAATTATGAAATAAATAATTATATATCTTTATTTCTTATACTAATTTCATATTTACAAGCATATAACATAGAGAAATCAAAAACAAATATTATTAAGTACGTGAGAAATCGTATGAAGGGGCAAAAGGCACATATCATGTGTGTGAAGTGAAGTCCCTTGGATAACGTTTCCGCGAATATTCCAGAAGCATTTAATATTCCAGATCAATTGTGTTAGCGGTGCCACGCATCTCAAGGGTTGCCAAAAGGATTGCTAGTTCTATAAATAACATGACAAGAACATAATATTAACCCGGCCAAAAATAATTCACATCGACTTCTAAAAAGAGATATTCGGTTAGTGTCGGCTTTGTAGAGCATCTTTGGCAAAAACTGCCAGAAAGAATACACAGGAAATACGCTGTACAAATAGTCTCAAATCAGTTTATGATTTACTTTTATTGAATTATAAATGAATCGTCTTGATACCTTAAGACTGATTTTTGGAGTTTGAATTTATCTAAGCGGGTTTGACGTTGGTTTGACGTTTATGAGAAAAATTTTTTTCATTTTTAACATATCGGGGACTGTATTGTAACTGTATTATTGCAGGATTTAATTAACAGAATCGACCTTCTGTTTTCACGCGTCGCTCGGTGCATTCCTGTTGGCCAGATACTGTGCTTTGGTTGTGTTTTTGGCAACCCTGTCTTCTGTTTGTCTCCAGGAACGCAATTGTGGAGCATCTCCACCAAACTTGCGGTAAACAGTACTGTTAACTGTGGATGCGCTTCTTTGTACAAATGTGTTGTGAAACCATTAAATTACTTGCATGCTTTGAATGTTAGGATTAAGAACTGTGTGCTGCGTGCGAGTTTTTGTCACTAGTCAGTACTCGCCGTGAAGAAGTTAACAACAATTTGTATAGCATCGAAACAACGCCCCTAGTGGCAAACAGTGGTAACTAATTAGATGCCATACAAATCGTTGTTAACTTCTTCACGGCGAGTACTGACTAGTAACAAAAACTCGCACATAGCACACTGGTATTATTGAGGACAGTTTTATATGTACGATTTGACATGCAAAATGCGTGCTTGGAAGTGTGAACTTTTTTGACGTGACAACGTCTTATAATTCGATGGAGCCGGCTGCACGCACGAAAAAATACGACTCATGCGGCGTTACCTCGCTCTGAGGCGTTCCATTTTCTTATGACGTTGTGACGTTCAACTATCGTCAGTAAACCGACTTTACAGACAACCGATTATTTTTGTCTTATTTGCGCCAAAAGGTAGTCCATAGTTATATAGATAGATGCGGATTACTACCCGTACGCGGCGCTATGTGTGGGTAACGAAAAGTGTCAAGTAACTTTTTGCTGAATATAAAGATACGAAGACGCAAAAAGTGTAATTAACGCCAAGCAATTTAAATTGATTCAATAATAAAAATAAATAAATATTCACTGTCGTGAAAAGGGTAAGGTTTTTTTTATTTTATTACATATTGTGGATTGGGATTGAAATTGGAATTTTTCTTCCAGGGTACCAGGCGCGCAGACGCGGATAAGTGACGTTTCGAGTCCCGAGCGATTTTACGCCCGTCTTTCGGATTAACATCGACTTCTACGGTGGTCCACGGTACACGTCCAGAGTTTTAATATGTTATAATATTATGTAATTTCCTGGAAGAAAAATTCCAATTTCAATCCCAATCCACAATAGGTATAAAATAAAAAATCTTAACTATAAGGTTAGTAATTCTACAGACGAAAATATCATAAACGATGAGAACATCCTTAAAAGGATAAACATCGACTTCACCAATAACCCTGTACCTATGTAATATGTACATTGTACATACAAAAGCATTTATACACAAAAGTCACGCGCCCCGCGCCATTGTACGCTCCAATCGCAAGCAAGTCGCAACAACAGTGTATAATATACACATATCTATGGTATGTGTCTATGGTCGCTTTCACACCACGTCAATGTTCCCGTGGTAAGTTCTCGAAGAACTTGTGTTACGGGTAACCAGACCACGGAAATATATTTAATACTTTTATACTATACATATTATATTTAAGATTTTTTTATATTCACAGGAACATTTATAATTTTTTTAAATACTTTTTAAATATACATATAGATTAGTAAATAATGATTTTAGACTCGTAGTGCGATGTTCTTTTACCAAGTTAGAAAAAATAAAATAAACAACTAATTATGCCACAGATTTCATGTATCTTTTATACGATGTTTCTTTCGAAATGCTATAAAAAAACACCCAGTATTTTGCAGTTTGTTATTATATATATTGCAAAGCACTATTAAAGGTAGCAGAAGCCCTGCAGCAAGAAACAGCGATGCGGAAACCAGCTAACTCAGCGCTTTATGAAAAACCTGCATTAGATCTCGTTTAAAATAAGTTAGGGTTTAATTGCCGAAGACTGGAACGATAGTTAAATTAAGTGACGCTCAACTCTCAAGTCACATGCTGCCCTTGTCGTTTGGGCTGGCAGTGACAGCGACGGCCTGTATGAATAGGTGGTCTCTTAATGTTATACTTTCAGCATTCGGCCGTGAGACAAATGAAGTCTTAGCGTCAGTTCACACCGAGACTCGGTGCGGCGCCGCACTACGCAGCTCGGTGTAGCTCGAAATTCGAACTTGTGTAATTCTTGCGCGTCGCGTTGCGTCGCTTCTCGGTATGAGCTGACTCAGCTGACCCTAATGAAGATTAATAAGATACCGTCAACTTATCACAAGTAGACTTCATTTGCCTCAGTCCCTCTCTTGATGTTAACGAGTAATGAGTCTGTAATATGTATTCTGTAATCCTACTCCTATTATAAAAGTGAAAGTTTGTGAGGATGTATGGATGGATGCATGGATGTTTGTTACTATTTTCACGTCAAAACTACTGAATGGATTATGATGAAATTTAGTCTGGTAGTGGTTTGAGCTCTGGAGTTTGGATTAACACATGGGTTACTTTTTAGTCGGAAAAAATACAGCATTCCCGTAACATACTGTATCTGGCGTAGGGCGGAGTCGGCGCGGTTAGTCTGTATCATATGTCTCACCTTTGTGGACCCGCGTGGCGCGGGTTGCGGGCTGATTCGGGAACAGCGAGTACAGCGGGAACCGGGCACCTGAGAACAAAAGACAAATTATAGAAAATAAGAAAACCGACAGCTATCAAATTTAGCTATCCAAACGGCATTAATATTACCCATAGGAGCTGATGTGTCATGAGTTTATCTTTGGATTGAAGGATTAAGTTATAAATTTCAGGGGTAAAGCGCAACGTTTGGGCAAAGTTAATGGGCATCACAGACGGCGAAGTCACATTATTTATTTTTATCTTACGTACTGTAAAATGATATATATCCAGGCATCTTTAGATAAAATACTTTAGTAACTTCTCCCGTTGCCATCTGTGACGCCCTTAAAACATCTTCCTCCCAATAACAGTAATATATGTAAGGCCTATACCGTACTATATATAAAATCCCGTCTGTGATAATATTTTAAAAAGATTTGTGTGTGCAAAACCAAACAAACTGTTGTAAACTGTGTTTTAGTTGGTGACAATAGGCATTCGATAACATCACGAATACGTACTCGTAGTTACTTTGTCTACTGTTACTGCTCGGGCTACTGTCTCCACTTTTTTTGAAGTTAAAAACTTTTATAGCCGCGTTGGACACTTTTTGGTAGGGGAAAAACGTATGGGTTCGCTTCACCGACATGCTCATGACAATGACTGACTTCTTGAAAGTCCGTTCAAAATTATTTTACCTCTGACTAGACCTTTATGCCGACGACGACATGAGGATCTTAGTTTGTCATGTTTTTTATTTCATCATATAATACAAATAAGATATGAGTGAATTCGAGAAGTAATGTCAGATACGCGTAGCGCAGTTACGTAGGCGCTTGGATTTTGCGTTGTTGACCAATTGGTCTCGGGTTCGAATCTCGGTCTGACGAGATTTCTTTTTCTTTTATAATTTTTATTTTTTCATTTAATTGGCAGTCCGTATAGCTGCCAAATTTTAATTTATTTGGCCTATCCAATATGTCTACCAGTAACCAATAAACAGAGCGTATCATAACAAATAACAATTATCACAGCAGTAAACATCGTGAAAGTCCGTTTTGTTCGGATTCCGGGACTTTCTCTATCGCGAGGTCACAGGTTCACTGTTATATCTCATTTGTTTGGTACGAAGTAGAATTTACTATGATAAACATGGTGATATGTTGTTAACGTTAATATTACTAATTTTTATGTGTTATGCTTAGAAACGGCCGAATATAATAAGCCTGTTTCACAATTTTCAAATAAGTATCGAATAAGTAGGTAGTCAAATTAATAAAAAGGGTCATGGCCCGGGGCCTTGGGCGGCAGACTCCAGATGGCGGAGAAGTCAGTCCTCGCGGATTTCTCTTGGTGCTATTTGGTGTCAAATTTTTATTGACATTTAAATAAACGCACATAAATGAACGCACCTAAATTTTTATAGTTTTATTTCGAGTGCACAGACTTTCAGAAAGATTTTCTTAATTTTTAACTGTATTATTAGGCAAACGTTTTCTCGTTTGCTCCGCCTCCTATTTGTTGTTTTAACCGCACCTTTCTTTTTATGTACAGTGTGCACAGTCTTTTAGAGATTATACTTATTTAAACCGGTAAAATAGGAAAGACATTAAAAAACTTATAAACATATTTCCGAAGAGGGATCTTTCAGGGTGCAAACTTCGCTTGCTCGCGTTTACATAAAATATAAAAACAGCTAGTATATACACATAGATCACGTAATACTATAATTAGAAAAACCCTATTTGAAGGTTCCATTTCACTTCCATCCTGAATGTCAATTCTCGTAATTCACTTCCACTTTAATTTTACTTTTATTGAATTGTAAATGAATCGTCTTGATATCATAATCTGTTTTATTGGAGTTTGCCACCAATCAACGCTGTTTTGACGGTGGTTTGACGTTTACGAGAATACCATTTTGCAGTTTTTAACATAATATCGGGACTAGATCGTAACATACAGTTGTTGCATAATTTAATTAGCAGTATCGACCTTCAGCTATTTAATGTTCTTTAAACAAAATAAATAAACAAAAGAAGCCCAAAACGAAATCACTAAAAGCTATTTTTACGGTACCCAGCAAGTAAGGCCAAAGAATGGTTCAGTTGGATAATTAAAAAGTTTTTAGCTGGTTTAAATTTTTAGAATGGATTAGAATTATTCCAAATAATACTTTACGATCGCGTAACATAATATGTACGATATAATTTAATGAATGTGAATATATATTCAGACAAGTCTCTAGAAACCTCTTTAATGTCATTAAAAGAAACGTGTAATAAAACTACAAATAATTAAGTTAATTTAATAATCGCGATAAATATAAGTGGCAGAACATGTTTAAGCTGGATTATAATCGGATAAGGTAGTAAAATAAGGATATCACAATAATTAATTATAAAAAAAAACTAAGTATGTAGTAGGTACTGCAATTTTGTTTTTGAGCCCCAGAGGGTTGAGCAGGAACAGTTAACAACAACGTATTCGTATAAAAATTAATTAAAATGGTATATCATGATTTTCATAGTACAATAATTCTCGTTCGATAAAGTTACGACGAATACGCTGTTGTCAATTGTTCGTATCGGTATCTAAAATCTCACCCCGAATCTTAATAGACATTTATCTAAAAATTCCGTAAATTGTTTATTCAATCCTACTACTATTATAAATGTGAAAGTTTGTGAGGATAGATGGATGTATAGATGTTTGTGACTCTTTCACGAAAATTACTACTAAACTAAAAAACTACTGAACGGATTCTGATGAAATTTGGTAGGTAACGTACCTACGGCATTAGTTTAGGCTCTGGATTGACACATACTACTTTTTATCCCGATAAAGTACAGTATTCCGCGGGCAACATGTACTAAAGGAGTAGAATGATTATCAATCACTTAGTAGCAAATCTGATTTTTACTAAGTACATCGTATGTGTATTAATTAACTTACTGAGCATTTTATTTTTTTAATTATTAAAATTCGTCAAGAAATGGTGGATTTATTAAGGTTTTTCTGAACGGCTAGTTTGAAACGCGCGCTCCCGCCCAGTTGATTACGATGACGTCATCTGTCGCGATCCGTGCGACAACGGCTTGTTTGTACTCATACTTGTTTAGAAAGGAGGTGACGACGACAGGTGACGTCACAACGACTCGCTTCTTTCTCGGACGCGTTTTTGGAACTAATGCACTAAAATTGCTGTATCTTCGTCATTTTTGGTCCGATTTAAATAATTTCTTTACAGTATTTACTGTTTTTTTTTGTCGCCATAAGTCTGAATAACCCACAAAAACAAGCCTTATGTAATTAGGATAGATACATAGAACCTAGTACCTACTACTACTAAGTACTAGGAGGAAGTGGCTATACTTTTTCTATGCATTAGGCCCACTAGCGCAGATCTGAGTTAAAGTTAACCCTGGGTTATCATGTTATCTCTCTCGTTCTTCGTATTTATGAAAGAGAATCCATGATATTTTAACCCAGGGTTAACTTAAGCCCACATCTGTGCACGTGGGCCTTAAAGTATTAATTTGAAAACATTAAAATATAACAAACATTCATTAACTGCAGTGTGTAGCGACTGTGAACCCAACACAGCGACAAGTTGGCTTCAAACTAACTGGTCTGTCGTTGGGTCACAGCCGCAACACGCTCGTGTCTAGACCTCATGTACCAGGCTCACATACACATACCTTGGTGCAGGTCAGAGGGCGGGCGGGAGCGGGCGCCCCCCGCCGCCCCGCCCAGCATCGCCCCTCGCGAACCACCTCACCACCTGTGAACAAAATAATAAAATTGTGAGGCTTTTTTTACCCCACTAGTTCATTGGATCAAATAGAGTGTAGAGTCAAGAGATAAAGTTTTCTCTATAAAAGTAAATGGATAGAAAAATTATAAATAATTTCACTGCTAGTTTAAATACCTATTATGTTTTCAATTTTTAGACGTGGGATTTATATGTACATACATTGAAAATTATTTAAATGCAAGTGCATTTAATTTTTCTAGATGTGGAAAAGACATGCTTCATGAATAGGCCAGCTCGACCGCATAAATACCACCGCCCTCGGATATTATATTTCAAATTTCATGGAAATCAGGACATATTTCAAATATTTTTCATACAAACGTATGAAAAATATTTGAAATATGTTATTTAACCTTATTTAACTATAAAATTAAATTATAATAAACATTGAAACACTTATTTAATTAAATGAATTTGATAGCATAAATCTCAATTTTCATCAAAATAGGTGCAGATTTAAAGGTTATCCAAACAAACTTTCAATCACTATTTCACCCTTTTAAAGGTTTCCATTTTCTCTCATCATTCGTCGTCTACGTTGCAAATTAAAACTAGTGTCCAAATTTCACGTTTTGACCATAAGCGGTTACGGATCTGCGAGAGTTTACATGTCAGTCAGTGAGAAAGGATATCATAATTATTAATTAGTATAGATATGGAAACATACACCTGTCTTTTTACCCGACTACGGCGAAGCCAAAAGGAAGGGTAATGATTTTGGCAGTTTATGTATGTATGTATGTATGTTTGTTCCCTCGTAGCGTCTAAACTACTGGTCCGATTTTAATAAATGAGGCGTCAATAGATTCGTAATAAATTTATTTTATTACGAATTGTTATTATACGTTTAAAATCCGATTTTAATAACAAAATGAAGATGAAATCAATTACTAGTACTTTTATTACTCACTCGTTCGATAGATGTCACTATACGAGTCTTTCTGAATCGCGGTATCGTTGTGTTTAAAAGTTTATGATATATTCCACTACAATTGTATAAGATCGCATTCAACTAGCCACAAGACTAGTTATAGTCCGACGTAGCTACAGCGGTCTTAACCCGACCCTTAGCGTAGACCCTTTCGAAAAGAAAAAAAAATGTATAAGATCAAAATACGATTAAAAGTGACTAAGTGATGTAATTGCATTGGTGAAATGAATGAATGTTGAATGATTTCTATTGCGTTTATTGAATTTAAATTATAGATAGTTATATTTTATAATCGTTCTTCGAGTACGAATCAAGTCGTCATTTACTGTGTATGCTATGGTTAGTTCATTTTAATTTCAGTTTTTCAGTTACTTTATTACCTTTAAGGTCCTCTAATAAATAATATTAATAATTGTTTCCTCGTGATACGGTAATTACTTGATTTAAATTGTAAATAATATACGTATAGTTTTGTATTAGATTAAAGTTAATTGGAAAAATATTAAATAAAAAAATAGGTTTAAAAAAGGCCGAAACAAGAAAATAATTCAAATAGATATCCAGAAATGCATAGTTACAAAAATGGCCAAGGTAGAGCCGTGGTCGCACACACTAATGGCGTCATCTAAGCGTCAGTTCACACCGAGATGCGTGACGTCTAGGTATAAACTGAAACTGCGTATATCGTCATGTACACATGCATACCCCAAGATAGTTACAGACGGCTGCGTTTTGACATCGACTGTTCCGAACAGTAGGTGCGATCACTACTCTACCTTGACCATTTTTGTAACTATGCATTTCTGGATTTCTATTTGAATTATTTTCTTGTTAATTTTGGGTTCGATATTCTGATATCGAACCGAACCATTACCGTATCGGATAATGGGAAAACTCTCTAAGGGGGCCTAGGGCATGTCCCCCTGATCACATTATCCACTGATTGCGTTATGTTCTCCCGGTCACTTTACATTTATTGCTCAAACATTTTCATGCTGCAGGACAATTTTCAGTGAATATTGCTCCGGGCCCCGGTATGCATAATGTGAATATCATAAATTAATTAACATTTATACAATTTTCAAAAATGTAGCCTTTTAACCCTTGAATTTGACTTCTGAAGAATGGAGATATCCAGAAATCAAAACCGTTTATATTTTTATTCCCATTCTAATTAACATGTACCAAATACATATTATTATTATAGTTAGTATTTAGAAGGATACCTTTTACCTGCTTCGTTTCAGTATTGCATTCACATCATTTTCTAATTATAATCCTTTGCCTAAATGCTCATTATAAGACCCTAAAATCATTCTAATGAAGATAAAAAGAAAAAATACACACCATAGACATACTATTAAAATATTTTACTTGAAAATGAATATTATGCCTATAGCCACACGATTGAGTTTTGTTTAAACAACAAATGGGTATACAAAAACCGCCATTGTTCCTCAGTGTGAACTGTATAAATTAACCCATTTCAAAGGATTTTTTTTTTAACCGGACCCGTTGTTAGAATTTGACGCGGGTCCGAGTGGCTCAGGTGTGAAATAAGGCGGAAACTCGAGGGATTCGGCTTATGGCCGATTTCTTCATGAGAGAGATAAACTAGAGTTTGTTATTCGGCAGATATACTTATTCCAGGGTTAAAATTTCGATGGTTGTCTTCAACAGACCGACGGGTTAGCTATCCTATGGTCATGTATGTGTGACTGTGAGCTATATACCTACTCTAGGGGTCTAGACCCAAATTTAATGTATGTACTTATAAAAATATGAGAAAAAATTAAAAAATTAAAAAATAAATCGAGAATCTTTATTACTAATATTCAAGGGTCGCTCGAAAACGTCCAAAAGACAGCACTCGGAAACATTCAAAATTCTTGAGCGCCGTTTAAATTTTTATATTTTAGGCTGAAATTTTCAGCATAGTCACAATTTTACAAATATAAATTATTGCTGCCACGAGAAAAAAATAATTTTTGAAATAAAAAAACCCGAATTTCAATCATTTTTGATATTTTCAAAATTCGTGAGCGACCTCTTGGAAATTTTTTATCGAGCTGATTTTTGGAGAGACTTCTTAAAACATCGTAAGCCGACAAATTTTCAAGGGAGATCGACAAAAAAATAATAGTCGGTTTTTTTGGGCCACCCTAATAAACTAGTCAAAACAAAAAAAAAACACTTGGTTTTTATTATCGGTAATGAAAACTATCAAAAAATGTATTATTTATGGGTAGATGTAGTAAGGGTAAAGTGTTATTAATTGCGTAAACCAATAAAATAATGAAAATAACTTTAATTTTCTTAAAAATACACATAAACATGAAATATTAAAATTTAAAAAAGTGTTGTTCAAAAGATCGATAAGAACTCATAAACATGTAGGTTTAACGGTAAAACACTTGAACTTGCCCATAAATAAGTCTGAAGCAACATGCTAACACTTTTTGTGAAAAAATCGTGGTGGACCCTATTTTGTTTTGAGTAGTTTATATATACTCACCTCTATTTGTTTAAAACAATCAAAATTTTTACAAGTGTGAAGGAAATACTATTCATTTTATATTTGACATTCGAAGAAACGTTCTACAAGCATGTACAGTGCCATGTAAACTCTACACTGTAGAGTTTTTACGCACACACTGACATCAGTAAGTTAACTGCCAGGTATAAAGTCAGCCCAATATTTAATATCCTTAGGACAAAAATATTCGAGGTTTATTTCTTAAACTGGTGTAAAGAAAACGAAATCTCCAGTTAACTCACGTTAACTAACGGATAACTCTAATCGTAGGATAACTTCGAGTGAAGAAGTCGGCCATTAGGCATTACCGGGTATTACAAGGAGGTTATGTTGGTCTTTAACGCCTTGCGGTCCATGAGATCCTTAAGGGTGTCCCAATAAGAGTGCCCGATTTATTTTTAAGAAAAAACACATTTTTTTGAACGAGAGGTGATATTTTTATTGCGTTATAAAGTACACATGTTCCGTTAAGTATGGAATAGAATATCCTGCATATGGCCCCCACGGCTCTGGCGGCAGACCCTTGCTCTTTTCATGAAATTTTCGATGACTTTTTCACAGAGTGGCGGCTCTATCTCACCGATGACGCGTTGGATCTCGGCCTTTAGCTCGGAAATTGTTCGTGGTTTATTCGCATAGACCTGAGATTTAACAAAACCCCAAAAGAAAAAGTCGCAAGGCGTTAATTCGCAAGATCTCGGTGGCCAGTTGACATCAGAATTTCGGGAGATTATTCGGTCCGGAAATTTTTCCTCCAATAAATGAATTGTTTCATGGGCGGTGTGGCAGGTCGCGCCATCCTGTTGGAACCACATGTCGTCCAGGCCCAGTCCTTCCAATTGCGGCCACAAGAACTCTGTTATCATGGTGCGGTAACGCAAATCGGGTTTTCGGCGACACTCTCGTTTACAGCAGCGATGTTTTCGAGAGACCGACCGGTACGCCGACGCACAGGAGACTTGCCTTCCATAATCGACCCATTTTCCTCAAATTTATTGATCACTCTTCGAATTGGTGACACATTTGGTGCACTTTCACGACCGAAAATTACGCGAAGTCTGCAAGCGGTTTCAGCGTAGCTTTCCCCATTTTTGTAATGGGTTTTCACAATGATAACGCGTTGTTCTTTTGTGTAACGCTCCATATTTAATAATCGGAACAATCATAGATGACAGCTGTCAAGTTTCAGAGCTGCCACTTGCTCAGAAAAAAAATAGCACCAAATTTAAATCGGGCACTCTTATTGGGACAGCCGTTAGTTATAACAGTTAGTTACGCTACAAGCGAATATTACTATAAATGCAATTGCGAACATTAAACTTTACCTAATCTTGACTCAACGATTTGTATCAAATTCGGCACACATATACTAAAACATAGTCTAGGCTATTTACGGCCTGTGGCCCTCCTTAACGCCATAGTAATAACCAAAGTGGTACATCGGGTTGTCGGCGACCGTACAATAATTTAGTATAATTATAAATTAAAATTATGTTTTACTATCTTGTCTACCCATCAAGTTCTATGGGCATAGACAAATTGTCATATGACAGCATAGTTATACAAACGGCATCCACCAGGAGAGCATAGCTCGCGTGAGGTCCACCAGTAAATCGGAAACCCATTGTACCCAGAAGACAGATGTATTTGAATGACGCGGACGTGGTGTAGTTGGTACTCTTGGTAGATGCTAAACAGAAATTGATGAGCCACTAGCACAGTGGTTCCCAGACTCTTTTGTTTCATAGACCACTTTCAAAATTTTGCTGGATCCGGTGGACCCCCTGCATCTACATTCTACATTACTACCAATTTCTAAATCTCGAAAAAAAAGTAAAGATTAGATCTATCTATCTATGGAAACTTGCATTGTGGCTGAGTGTCAACGACGAATTAAAAGTTTTCGAAAAAAAAGGTTAGAATTGATTGCTTGATAGGGTTAATTATTATTTGATAATAAAGTAGGTGGGCACGCGATATTATCTTATATAGTAGGTATACAAATAGGCAGGTAGGTACTTACTTTTCCGACACTGGTAATCACTTATATCGATTCACTTTTCTTTATGAAATTTCGGAAACAAATGAGTAACGTTTATCCTTAACATTCGTATTTATATTGGTGAAGAATTAAACACGTTCATACAAGATTGCAAGTACATACACCACAAGTCGTATTAATTTGCACGTTTGAACACGCATTGCGGACGGGACGGCGCGCGGCGGCCGGCGCGGCAACAAGTCTCGACGCGTTGTGCTGAATATGGAATATGCAAGCTTTTACAAGTAACAGTCGCTGAGCTTCTTAAAATATTATTTGCCTATATTGATAGGAGATAATTGTCTTATTGAGAAGGTTTAATTTAGGTATCATATTGTTTGTGTTGTTGTATTACCGTATGATGGACGGTGTGGCTCAATAAGTTATAAATGAAATTGAAAAAGGAAAGTGGTATAGGGCCGAATATCTCAACTGGTAAAGCACTCGGCGCGATACCGACATGGTCTGGGTTCGACTCCCAGTTGGGAACTATCCTTTTTTTTCTCAATTTATTTATAAATTGTCTTATTGAGAAGGTTTAATTTAGGTATCATATTATTTAAAATAACAAGCCAACATTTTAGTTCTTCACTATCGAAACCAAATTAATTTTCATGCAACCCTGCTTACGATTGTAGACCCCCATTTTTTGTCACGTCCAACGTAGACCCCCGTCGAGTCTCCGTGGACCCCTGGGGGACCACCTGGACCACTTTGGGAATTACTGCACTAGCACAATGGTTCAGGCGCGATTTCATTAGGCGTGAGTTTTTAGCAGTACCGAGAGACGTAAGGTTCAAGTTCAAGAACATTATTTTTTTTTAAATCTTCAGCATCCATTAAAAATCAGTAAGGAAACATCGTATAAGACACCCTGCATGGCGAAGAAAATGTACAATTTTCAAAGAAACGAGTACTTTCCTAGTTAGTAAGCAAGCTGGTAGCCTAGCTTGATGGACTGCAGCATAATCTTTTCTCGGTTCAGTCCGTATTATTTACTTAACTATTAGACAGCATAGGCTGTCAGATGAGAGTTGGCGCCTACAAGGCTACAACATGTATGACATGTTACGTTGTGTACCGTCTGTGTGTGGATGTGTGTGGATGTGTGTGGATGTGTGTGGATGGTTCTTGATGAAAAATTCATGTTACATTTCAACACGAAACTTTCTCATGTTATTGTGTTTCTTTGGGTCGTCCATGCAGACACAAAGACAATATCATTGTCTATGTCACGCTATGTGAAGGTAGTCGGTACTGTGATAACAGGGTGTTGCTAGGCAGCGCCCTATACCTACGTCAGCTGGAAGCCCTGAGAGTGGAGACTGAAGGGATAAAGGGACAAATTGACACCGAAGATTATTATTAGTAACGTATTTTGATTTTAAATATAGAGATTTATTAAGGCTCTGTATAACGCCAGCGACCTTGAGCGTCAAGTCCCATACTGATTTTGAAGGCGACAAGGGGTATCGCGCCGACCGGCGCGGCGAGTATTGAAATCGGATAAAAAATAGCTATAAATATTTGAATCAAAATTTTCTAAAACTAAAACGCCATTCCCCTGAGTCATGTCTTACTTGAAACACTGAAATAATGTTCACACTAGTGTGACTTATAGAAGAAGAAGAAAAAGTTTTTAACTTAAAAAAAAAAGGTAGACTTATTATTATTATTTTTAGATCAATATTTAAATAAAAATTTCAATTTATAAAAAGACAGTCCTCAGCTAAATATAATGCAGATTAACATATATTTTTTTGGGTTTTTTTCAATACGAAAATGACTGAGAAAAAAGGTTTCAAAGAACTCCCAATTTGCAGTTCTATCCAGCGCACAACCCCTTAATATGACATGATAAACGGATCGCCTGGTGGAAAGCGATTAATATTATTATAGTCGTCCATGGACACCTCTAGTGTTAACGGCTTTTCAAACGTTCATTAGATTTAGCGTCTGTTCACACTGAGACGCGACGCGGGGCGCCATTTTCAAGATTGAACTTTTTACTACACAAAAGTATACACGTTACATTACAAGGGCGGCGCCGCACAGCGCAGCGCAGTGCAGCTTGCAATTTGGAATGTTACTACTTACTAGGTATTAATGAGTGTTTTTAAATTCGTGACATCTGACAGCTTTTTGACACGACAAGGACCGTCGGGCTACCGAGCGCCGTCTGGTGACAGAAAGAGAATCGAAAATTCTTATTTACCGTTTTTTATACCACTTACGCCACCAGATGACGCTTTGTGTGCGTTAGGTCTGCCCCCTAGCGGCAGAAAAAATCTCAAAAACCCTCATTATTTGAAACTTTCTTACAATAAAGCTTTTTTGATTATTTAATATTATATAATATTTAAGATAATTTTGGACTTTGTACGGTTGCACCGTACATGTGTATAGTCGTATACACGCTTAGTGTTAAATCGTGTCGTTTGTATATCATGCCTTCTCTTTTATTAATACGAGGAACGAGAACGAGAGATAACATGATATTTTAATCAATGATTAACTTTAACAGGCGTTGGTGAAAAAACTCTATAATCTTTTAGCAATGTAATATGTAAACCAACGGCAAAACTTTTCATTAGCAAATGAATTTCTTTTAATTTTTGCGCTTGTTTCAAATGTTATTGCTTTAGCTACATTTTGTTAAGGAGATTTTTTCTTCTTGACTTGAGGATATGAGATTTGAAACAACCCCTCTCAGACGAGTGAAAAAGTTTGGAGGGTGAGTCACTCACGAGTGGCGCGCGGGGTCGGGCTTTGGAGTGACATCTCGATAGTAGTTTGTGGCAAGTTATTGAATGTGAAGTTTGAAAAACCGGCGAAAAGCGAGCCAGACTCGCGCACGAAGGGTTCCGTATAAAACGGCAAAAAAAAACGTTTGTTGTATAGGAGTTCTACTTAAATATTTATCTTATCTGTTTTTATTAGTATTTTTTGTTCTTAGTATTTTTTGTTATAGCGGCAACAGAAATACGTCTAGCCGTCACGGACCACGGTTCATAATACGGTCCCGTTTTCACCTTAGGGTACGGAACCCTAAAAAGATGACTTCAAGTCTGCTATTTAATTTTCTTCGATTGATAAACTGTAATCGCAATGGAATCGTCCATACTTAACGCTTTGTGATATAATACTTTCGAACAAACCTACAGGGCAGGTCAAAGCGAGACGTGACGCAGCGCGCACTTTTTAAAACGCTTTACGTTAACGAGTTTTAGCATTTCAAAATTTAACTTTATTGATTACACAAGAAGATAAACGTTTCGTTGTAAGAGTTCGAATGTAAAGTGGCAGCTCGCTGCACAGCGCATGTGCAGTATAGGACTGATGTCATATGAAACTTGTATGTTATTGTGTATCGCGTATCGTCGCGATGTGAACTGACCCTAAGGAGGAGAGGATACCTAGCCGCCGTGGTGGACATTACCTCAGTCATTCAGTTTATGAGGTTTCTTCTCGGAAACGCATTTAATGTGCGTCCTGACCCTGAGTTTACGCTCAAATTACTGGCACTTGTGCATCGGAGTTGTGCTGAATTGTTGATGCATCCTTAATAGTTAGGTATAGGATACCGGCATACCGGTTTGGATGGTGGAAGAGTCTCATTACTCAGCATTATTGTCCTGGACGTAAGCCAGGTTCGCATTAAATGGAGATTGGTATTCCGTATTCTAATTGTATCCGGAAAAAAAAACACGTACCTAAGTAATAAGTATACCTACGTATATATACGTAATTTCCTGAATTTAGGTAGTGTCAGTTCACACCGAGACGCGACGGGGCCCTGTATTGTTTAGATAGTAATTCAAAATTGAACTTTATTCACTACACAAGAAATGACACGTTTCATTCGCAGCGCCGCGTCAAGTCGCGTCTCGGTGTGAGCTGACGCTAAGTGAACGCCGTTAATTTGTCCGATACTAGTCGCAATAATTCACGATACGACACGACTCCTGACTCCCGAGTATGTCTCGACGCATAAGGCGGCGCGGCGCCTGTACCGGGCGCGGCGCGTCGCGGCGACGTCATTTCATGTACCGTCCGCAAAAAAGTATTAATTCTTAACTTGGACCTTTTCACCCATCATTGACTTTTATTTATTTTATTCTTTAAAATATAAAAACTACAGTATAAAAACTCAAAACCACCAGCTGTTCTTAGGCACAACTGCCTGTGGGCTGTGACCGGCGGTTTTAAATGTCGTGTGTTTAGTGCTTACCCAGCAGTCAGAACATTGGAATTAATGGTTTGTGATTTAATACTAGTGATAGGATATAATTAATACGTATGATGATTAATTAAGGATTTTGTTTTCTGTATATTATTCTAGTTCGGGGCAAACTATGAGAACCAAAAAGAACCTTTTACGTTTTATCAAGTTTTTTTTTTTTTCAAAATTCATAATTTGCCCGATACAATGGATACATTTCGGCGGCCGCCGCGGCCTGGCCGCCAGTGCGCGCTTCGGCTTATTCTTTACTAGATTATGCCCCCGACTTCGTGCGCGCAAAAGGATATCCCGGCGGAAACCGTACATTTCGGCGCGATAGAAAGTAGCCTATTATAATCCCTAATTTTGATGATATTTGGAATATGTGCCAAATATCATCAAAATTATTGGTCTAATAGGCTTCGAAAGCCTATAATTCAATGCAAACAAACAAACATACACACAAATCTTACCTCCTTATAATATTTGTATAGACAAGAAGGCGAACATTTAAAATCTTACAGCATCAATATAATAATTTATGTAAGACTGTAAGTATTCGCACTACATTTTCAAAGAAATGTTTACACGGTCTTCTCCGTTTATAATATAATATGTCGCGTGTCTGTAATGATGATTATTAAACCACATAACTATGTCTTCACTCTTAACTCCACTACTTGCCATTGAACAGGGAATGGTATGCTTTTGTATTCTAAAAAAAGATCATTTTTGCGAACGCTCCAAGCATCAACAGCATAGTTTTTACTTTTCATTTTCGTTCAACAGGGGGAGACGTGTGGATTTCGAAACGAAATAAACCCTACTTCTCTGTAATAGAGTTGAAAATGGTTTCTTGAAACTAATTAATTCGCTTAAAGCCACGGCTGGGTAGATAGCTAACAGCATAAATTGCATATAATACGTAGTACGGGAAAGGCATAAAAAGTATCACATATTTTACAGCAGTAACATAGAAATTACAATCTGGTATAGACGCACTCCCATCAGCAGGCCTAGCACGCGCACCCTACAAACACCGAAGAATCGACAAAATGACAGATTTAAGAAACATTAATACCATTCGGAGCAAAATAGGTCTTGTTGTAAGGCAGCAAGGTCGACGCATCATCGTTATAAGAAACAACATTTCTTTTCTTACCAAGCTCACAAAATGGCCTCTTTTGAAAGCTAAAGTAGAAACGTTTTCTTATTTCAATGTCAAATAGTTTACTATAATGTCAACTACTCCACATCATGGCGCTCCTAGACAAATAGTTTGTTTACGTTCAGTAATTTACTTGAATATTTGTTCGTTTTTGACAGAAGATTTCCCGGCAGCCATTTTAAAAATATGGCTGTTTAGAAATATTGACTTCTATTGACGGACCTTGTTACCATGGATTAAGAAATATTTGGATAGAATATTTCTTTATTAATTTATTTCTTCGGATCGCCACGCTAAGCCCGCTGCTTTGCAATCATAGCTAGCCTTTAAAATGTGCATGACATGAACTCATAAGCCATAAGTACCTGGGCGGCCGAGCTTTTCTCGGAGATTTAGTAGAACGATAAAATAATTAAAAGTATATAAAATAAAAAGAGTCACAAAGATATTCGTCTGACCTAAACATAACCAAGCCGCCAACCGGACGTTTAGAAATCGAAATCACTCATAATCATAATACGCGACGAAAGGAAAAACATTATAATAACCTCAGATTATAAAACAATAATAATAATTAATTTAATCTGAGATAATAACTTTAAAATGCGCAGTTTCCCAGCGACAAGACATAGGCTAGATCGATTGTTCTCCCCAAATCACGCTGCATACTAAATTTCATGGCAATGCTTGCAACCGCCCGTTTTCAAGATTCCGACTACTTATATATTATTATACAGGATGACCTGAAATTCGATACATTCCTTTGAAAGACAGAAAGTAGACCTCATTTACAGTAATATTTTTCATGGCATCCCCTATCCGAAAGTTGATATTTACAAAGTTATTGAAATTTCAAAATTTTTTTCTTTATTTTCGACTTTTGACTTTGACATGACGTATTTTTAAAAATGTTTGTCTTTTTACTGATTTTTTTATGTATTTTAACCTTCAATGAGTCAAATATTATTTTTAAGGAATAAATAGGGACAAACTAAGCGAGAATTTTTCATTATGAGACATGAAACAGAATTTTCTGTGAACTATTGTGAACAGGTGATTTTCTTAAAAAAATGTATGATACAATGCGTACAAATATTCTAAATAACTTCCTTATCTCATTAGCTTTCCAAAAAGGTGCAAATGTCTACATAAAAATATGACGTTGTAGTAAACATATTAGAAGTAAAATGAAATAATGTCTAAATCGATTTATTTGCGATAAGGTTAAAATAAAAGGAAAAACTTGAATTTAATTACGTTTATTGTGTTTAAAAAACATCAATGTTTAATTAAATTTAATAATAAATATTCTACTTTAGGTCTTGTTCAAAATGTGAACCTCTGTTTCTGATACAGGCCCGTAGTCTTCTCCGTACCTCTGTTTTGATTATTCTGGTAGTAAGACTAGTTTTGATTTCTTCTGCTGCATTTCTTATGCGGCTTCTGAGCTCCTCTACAGTAGTTATGGGTGTAGTATACACCAAAGCCTTCATATGACCCCAAAGATAAAAATCACACGGGGTCAAATCGGGACACCGTGCTGGCCAAGGAATTGGCCCGCCTCGACCTATCCAGCGACGTGGGTAAGTTTGGTCTAGCCACTGGCGTACGCCGAGGCGGAAGTGGGCCGGGCAACCATCATGCTGGAAAATCATATTACGACGAGTTGCTATTGGCACATCTTCAAAGAAAATTCTGTTTCATGTCTCATAATGAAAAATTCTCGCTTAGTTTGTCCCTATTTATTCCTTAAAAATAATATTTAACTCATTGACGGTTAAAATACATAAAAAAATCACTAAAAAGACAAACATTTTTAAAAATACGTCATGTCAAAGTCAAAAAGTCGAAAATAAAGAAATTTTTTTTGAAATTTCAATAACTTTGTAAATATCAACTTTCGGATAGGGGATGCCATGAAAAATATTACTGTAAATGAGGTCTACTTTCTGTCTTTCAAAGGAATGTATCGAATTTCAGGTCATCCTGTATACAAACAAAATTTACTCATCAAGGATCCTGCAAGCAGTGCGCGGTGTGCGTTATTAAAATACATAATATATATCTTAGGGCCTATTTCACAGTCTTCTAATAATTTTCGGATAGCTCATCCAGAAGTATTGTCGCTGCTTACTTTGACAGTGACAAAACATACAAATAAACTATCTCACACTTATAACAGGCCCTTAAAGTACTAAGCAGCTAAATACTTAGGTATTTGGAATCACATAGTTCCAAAGTTACAATAATTTATTATAATATTTCTAAATTAAGTTTTTTTTTTTAAATACGTGCATAAATTATGTAGTAGCATTTAATAACATTATACCTACAGGCCAAAAGTATTAAATTCCGTTTATAATATTATTACCACAATTATAAAATCTGGTAAAAAAAACCCATATTTAAAATCAACTGAACATCAAAAATAAACATTTTCAATTATAATTACCTACTAAATAACATAAAATCAATCTGTACAATCGTAATATAAATCCGTAATATAAAGGCGATCAGTTAAAACGACTGGGAGTCCCAAAAAAGGCAAAACAGTTCGTGGGATACAAAATAGAGCGGCAAAAAACAACTCTGACAAGAAGTGTTTCAAATAGGCACGAACGGCTATCGATAAAATCGATTAAATTAAATAAATTACTCTGTTTTACATGTTAAATATTTAAAATTAGTAATTAACAAGATTATCTAGTAATTAAAATAATTACTCAAGTTTTCATTCTTTAAATACATTAATACTGTAGGTAAAGTCCAGTATACAGCTGCAACACATTTAAATAATACACACACCGGCATATTTAGCGGAACATAAAATAAAGGTTTGATATCAGTATCATATAAGTTGCTGGCTGGTTTATACGTCATTTAATTTAAAAAGAAATATTTTCAAATTAAGAAAACAACTGAACATCACATTTTATGCAATTGTTTTAATTTAATTCAAATACACCTTATCTGGAGTGAACTTCGAGTATTTCTTCCTTCTGAGTTTGATTTAAAATTTCATTGAAATACTGTTTCTTGTTATTTTTTTTTTCGCGTATCTTTTTGGAGTTGAGGACTGAATTATGCCTGACTTAGCCCCAACGGAGATTGCCAGGGCACTCGAAATGCGAAGAAATGGTCAAACCTACAGAATGATATCCAGAGATCTTCGTCAACCAGTTTCAACGATCCATCGCAGTATCCAACGGTTCAGGGAGACCGGTACTTATGTGAGAAAAGCAGGACAAGGCAGAAAAAGACGCACTTCGAGTAGGGATGATCGTTTCATTCGGCTTCGTGTACGTAGGAACCCCCGTTTGACGGCCGTCCAAGCCCGACATGAGTTAGAAGCAGTGCGGGGTGTAACCGTAAGTGAGCGTACGGTACGAAGAAGGTTCGAAGAAGCTGGTTTGGGTTAATTTGTGCCTGCCAAGGCTCCAAGGCTAGAGGTAAATCATCGTAGAAACAGGTTAACTTTTGCTCAGGAACATCGACTTTGGAACGCGGACCAATGGAGTAAGGTATTGTTTAGTGATGAGTGCAGAATTCTTTTAAATCAAATTGATGGAAGGCAAAGAATATACAGACGTAAAGGAGAACGATACATTCAGACAAATTTTGAAACTACAGTTGCATACGGTGGTGGATCAATAATGGTTTGGGCGGGCATTTGTTTGGGAGCTCGCACAGACTTGGTAGTGATTGGCAGAGGGAGTCTGACACTGCAGACCGCTATATCAGAGAGGTTTTAGAAGAAAATGCCGTACCGTTTGCCCCATATATCGGTGATTTTGTTTTTATGCAGGATAATGCTCGGCCGCATACCGCTCGGGTAACTCAAGCT
Source organism: Phengaris alcon alcon (assembly GCA_037179445.1). Taxonomy (NCBI): domain Eukaryota; kingdom Metazoa; phylum Arthropoda; class Insecta; order Lepidoptera; family Lycaenidae; genus Phengaris; species Phengaris alcon. The sequence goes on from JAYRCH010000272.1 coordinate 963,245, forward strand.
AATCTTAATGATATGAATATCACTGTTATGGAGTGGCCGGCGAGATCACCGGATATGAACCCAATAGAGCACGTTTGGGACTTGCTGAAAATAAAAGTTAAGTCCAGAATTCCAGCTCCTGCCAACGTGGGTGAACTGCGAATCGCCGTAGTTGAGGAATGGCGGAGACTATCCCAGGGACCATCGATAACATCATTCTCAGTATGCCTAGACGGGTAGAAACTTTAATACACGAGCACGTGGAGGAAATATTAATCACCATTTTTCTAATTTAATTAATTGTTATTTTAGTATTAATTTTCACTTTTCCCGGTTACATGAATAGTTCAAAAATATACCATTTTTCACAAATACCCTTTCTCGTAAAATCTGTTCTTAATATTGTGATCTCATTTTAAGTAAAACAAATGAAACATTAAATAACAAAAGAAGTGTAGTAAGTAGATTTTAAAATAAAACCATATTTTTTTAATTATGGACCTTTTTTTGTGTTCCGCTAAATATGCCAGTGTGTTTATAAATTAAAAAACAGTTTGTTGAATTTACTGATTTAAAAATGAATTTACGTTGAAAACTTAAAAGTCATTAAATCTAATACTACACTAGTCAGGATAATAAAATAAGTTTAAAATTTAATTACATAGTATTATTTTGTTTCCCGCCTTTTAGATGGAGAGCTACTAGGAAAGGAGGCGAGTTGTCGCGTCACACATTTATTGCCTTGTAATTAAAATACGAGACTACAAAAAGTATTTATTGTATATTGTACTTTATGAACATAGGAACAAAAAAAGCAATAATATAATACATAAAACTCGTAAGATAAAAGATAATTGATTAAATATCGTATTGTTCAATATATTGCACTAGTGGCGGGTTGCGAAAAAGCGACAACTATTATTTGCGGTGTCAATGACGTAATGAAATTAATAACTAGTTTGTTTGGAAACGCAATATGCTAACAGATAAATTATAGATGTCGCTTTCACGTTATGAAAACCAACAACATAATAATGATTTTTCCTAGTATATAAATAGTATAGAGGGATCTATTTCACACCCCACATAACATTTTTGTCATAAAACTAGTACGAAACTGCTGAGCTATCTGGTTTTCTGGAGCTGGAGCTGGTTTTCTATAGAAAAAGAAATTAACTTTATAAATTGGATTTAAAAAAATCTATCTACTGGGCCACTAGATGGAGCTTTTACGCCTCAAATTGATAGTTTACAGCATGGTAACCATAGACTATAAATATAGATATAATGACAACGATTACCACAGGTAAGTACGTATTTTGTACATCAATTCTCTGATATTTGGAGATTCATAACTTTTTATTCCCGAGTCCTAAAAACATAATATATTTTTTTATATTATAACTTTCTAAGTACTATAAAACCATATATGTTCGAAACTTGGTCGCTCTTGATGGAAAATCAGGCAGGATTCGCCAGTGTATCTTAGAGCAGGTGTTTGAGGCAAGCTGAAACTTTCCTATACTTCTCCTAATATACCTGAACGCGACTCTGAAGGTCTGGCTGATCAGAAGCAAGTCAATATACAAATTTAAAAAAAGTTAATTTTTTAATCCCCAAAAAACATGTTTGAGGCAATTTGAAATTATGATATAGTTATATAGTTATGATATAGTTTAATGTTTTTTTTTATTTCAATACTTGTATCGTGGACAAAAGTTATAATTCCAGTGCAATACTACAGGAACACCCGTCATCGCGGTGCCCAATCTTTGCTCAATATCATATCTATTGCTAGCAAAAATCGGGCACTCGAGTAACAGGTGAGGAACCGTCTCTGCAACTCCGGGCTGACACTGGCAGGACGGTTCCTCCGGGTCCGAGTAGAAGGCGAACCCGCCGTGTCCGGTCAGTACTTGTGCAGTGTGGTGTGTGATGTCTATCTCAATAATAATAATATCTATGGACGCTTCACACCACGTCAATCTGGCCCCGTGCTAAGTATCCGAAGAACTTGTGTTACAGGTACCAGAAAACGGGAAGTATATTTAATACTTTTATACTATACATATATTTAAGACTTTTATTATATGATACACATATTTAATACACATCCAGGAAAACAGAAAAACTTTTTGTTTCTTCGGTGGGATTCAAACCTGCGACCCCCGGCTTGAGCACCAACGCGCTGAACCACTGAGCCACAGAGGTCGTCTTGGCAACTATTCTGTGTGCAGCAGTGGCTGTGAGGAAGAAGAGCTTCGTGACTCCGGCGGGACGCGCCCGATACATATCTCCTGTCCCATTCACCAATCGCATCCTGTCTTAAGATACGCTTGGCAAATGAAACTGGACACCGGTCGTAGTCAGGTTTCCTCTTCAACCCCAGAGCGGCCTCCTTGGCTCCCGCCTCTGTAAAGCAGCTTCTCGGAGCGCCCCTCTTTTTTGCACTGCCAGGGGATGGGGGGAATCAAGGGTGACCGCCTGGAGAGCCGATCTGGAGTCGCTGAGGATGCCAACCTTCGTCACTCGACTCTTGCAGACATACGGCTCTATTGAGCGCCAAGAGTTCGGCCGGGTAGACTGTGCAATACGATGGCAATGCAAGCTTGACAGCCTTAGTCTCGGCCTCGCCTTTCCAAACGGAGAGCGCGACTCTGACCCGGCCCTCAATCTTGCTACCGTCCATACGGATATACAGATTCTATGTAGTGGCTGTTAACCACGTCTGAATATATGTCCTCGTCTACCAGCCCGAATCCCAGTTCTACCTGCTCTGCCCTGCTGGATGACGGGCTTCGATCGCTGGATCCATTCGTTCTATCTCCCTGTCCTTAAGTACCGGGTGCGACACTCCCTTCTTGATCTCATAAAGTCTCGCTACTTCGATTATTTTGAGATCAAGAGGGAGTATCCCAGACAACAGAAGAGCAGAGTTCAGGGAGACAGTCCGATATGCTCTGGAGATCTTCTGGGCAAAACCACGCTGCACGGTGTTAAGCCTTTTCTGGACCCCCATCTTTTCCGCTGTTTGTGCCCATGCCGCCGCTGCATACATGTTTAATGTTTAAGGAGTTTGAAATTTTTTTTAAGTTTATGTTTTTTTGTTTTTTTAACCTTTGTTCAATTTACTTTTACACTGGTCTGGCAAGGTTAAAGCCCCGAATAAATGACCTGGCTTATTTTTCCCTCAACTCCATTAACATTATATCAAAATTTCAAATTGCCTCAAACATGTTTTTGGGGATTAAAAATTCACTTTTCAAAAATTTGTATATTGACTTAGCCCCGCTTCTGACCAGCCAGTCCTGAGGTCTCGTGTCGAGGTACAACAGGGGAAGTATAGGACAAGGTTCAGCTTGCCTCAAACACCTGCTCTAAATTTCCTAGTAGCTCTTGAGCTATTTCTTCTCTAACTTAATTATAAAAATTTATGAGCTCCTGCATTTTAACAACTCTTTTTGTAAAATCGACATTTTTCTTTATCTACATTAAGAATCGCAAGTCGCGAGTTACAACACTCATGCACACATGCACACACACACGCGAGTTACAACACTCATGCACACATGCACACACACACGCGAGTTACAACACTCATGCACACATGCACACACACACGCGAGTTACAACACTCATGCACACATGCACACACACGCGAGTTACAACACTCATGCACACATGCACACACACACGCGAGTTACAACACTCATGCACACATGCACACACACACGCGAGTTACAACACTCATGCACACATGCACACACACACGCGAGTTACAACACTCATGCACACATGCACACACACACGCGAGTTACAACACTCATGCACACATGCACACACACACGCGAGTTACAACACTCATGCACACATGCACACACACACGCGAGTTACAACACTCATGCACACATGCACACACACACGCGAGTTACAACACTCATGCACACATGCAGACACACACGCGAGTTACAACACTCATGCACACATGCACACACACACGCGAGTTACAACACTCATGCACACATGCACACACACACGCGAGTTACAACACTCATGCACACATGCACACACACACGCGAGTTACAACACTCATGCACACAACAACGTAACGTTCGCAACATCTAAATATCTGCCATTAATGTAACATGAAACATTAATTAAATAATAGTGTGACATATAGGAATCGAGAATATCTTTTACTTTATATATATTTTTATATTTCGTGTTTTTAAGATTTCGTTTTTGTTTGTTTTGTAAAATAAAATATTATTTTGTGTTATTTTATTACTTTAAGTAATTTTGTTTTTGTTACCACTTATTTAGAAGTTACATAAGAATTCGTTAATTTGTTACTAAGAAAGATCTTTAAAATATTTATAAAATTTATTAGTATTACCGCCAACACACTGTTTGGCAGTTTGGCGATATTAATGAATGAAACAATATTGTTAATACTTATGAATTGAATAAAAAAATAGTATAACTAACTGGTCTTAATCCGTTATCCAGATTTCCCATAGGTTTATCGACATCGATAGTCGCAAAGGGGCCTTCCCTAGACTTTACAGGCGGCGCTACCTGGGCGCTATGTAGACGCTTCTCGGAACACTCACTAGATAACGCGATTAGCGTCCTTCCCGTTTATTGCATTCATCATCGTCACTGGGCTATCAGTAGGCTACAGTAAGTGATTAAACCGTTCATCGCAAAAATCAACAATATCACATGTATACCTAAATGTTGAAATTATGACATCCAATGGCATTTTCCGTATAAAGCTCAAGTATGTGCTGTAGGCCATGAATATGGGATCTTAAAGAATCCAATAGACATTGGCACTCTATCGTGTATAGTGTAATTTGACACGCGCGCGCTTTGCTTCTTCCGGTATAGCAGAAACTCGAAACGTAATCATCAATAATTGCACCGACCAACCCAAGTTTTCAATAGGCCAGCATAACCTTTTAGGGTTTTGAATAATTTGTTCATGGTGTTGACTGCTGGCGGAACAACCGACCTTTACTATCGATCGGTTAACAACAGACTAACAGTGTCGTGAGTTCAACGGTTACTTTTACTACTACAGAATGGACAAAATGACAGACTGACAAAGGAAATCAGTACCTAACTACGTAAGTCTATTCTTGTGTATTCTTTGTGTAGACAAAACGCATTAATACGGCAATCATACGGCGCGTGCTGAGAACATTTTGTACAAGACTGTCAGAGGCAATCTGAACGTTTGCTTAGCAGATATTTCAAACAGTGCTGATTTTAATGGAATACTGAAAAAAGGGATCTCATTAGCGGAAGGAATTGGGCGAACCAGACCGAGCAAATAATAATTAGGACTTAGCTGATGCCAAAAATAGTACAAAAGCACTATCAATTTTGTACTACATATAGTCGGATACAAAGTTAGTTTCTAATAATAAGATTTTATGTACCTACTATAGTCTATAACTCCATAGGTACCAACCTAACCTTGTACGTCTTTTATGTTAGTCTAGCTACTGTGCATTGGCGAAGGGTCGTATTACTTCAGAGGGAAGCCCTAGTCGCTAGACGTGAGTTGTGCAAGTTTTTTTAAAAGGAAATTTAGCCCCATATTGTGTATGATGGTCCAGGTCGTTGCAAGCTTGTAGAGTTGTGTCGTGACCGAGAGAAATTGTAAATACTTAGGTAACTCTGAGAATACCTACAATTAGGTATATTTCAAAATACAAAATAGGTACTTAATAATAAAACGTTTTTCTGTGTATTAATTAACTATTGTAAGATAATCATAATATTAAAATACTTCCACGGTACTACCGCCTAATAAATAATTTAATAGAATATTATGATCGTCTATTAATATAATAATAACGAATTACAATTGATAGTAGGTACGTATCCAACTTTCCGCTTACCCTAAAAGTCTATTTATTCAAACGATTTATCACCAACAATATACACAACACACGCGCATAGTTGTTTAAACTTTAAGACGAATTATGGAATGTATAATACATAAAAATAAATTTATAAAAAAAAAATATTATTTCCATAATAATAAATTATTATGGAACCTGGAGTCCTGAAATACAGCATACCCTAGCTTAGGCTCCAGTTCACACGCTATTGATTTTGTAATGTTTGTACCTTTATTTTGTTGTGTGAAAAATAAATCATTTTTATTTATTATTTGTTATTAATTATATTTATCACTTCTCTCATCTCATGATGAACGTGATATTATCTAATAGCGGCTTCTCATTGGTAAAAACTACAAAATTGCGGGTTAATGTCACAGAAAAATAGCCCTTAATTACTTCGAAGTGTGTGTCATCGGTGATCGGACAAATCATATTAATAATATTGTTCTTAAGTTGGCCAGTCGGCTATTAAAAATAAATTTGAATTTCAAATTTATTGTTAACAAATAGGGCTCCTATGATCTCCAGTAACTCCGAATATTTCAGCATATACCTAAGTTTGAATTTCATCTTTATTTCTAACAAAATAAGGTGTTCAATCAATCAATCGTGCAAACATCGACAATTCACATATTATTAAGTTAGTTTCTGCCCAACCAGGTTTGCCGCTAGGTGTAGTCGGAGCGTTACACAGGCCTCTCGTAGCCTATATCATCTCTAGTGCCTCAAATGATATGCTGTTGAAGCTGTCAATCAAAACTCAACAGTTTTGATTGACAGCTTCAACAGCATATCATTTTTGCCGGCTAGGTTTAGTCGTTACCCTCAATCATGCCGACGGCAGAACCGTCACTTTTACAATAGTGGACAATATGTGTAGGTAAAGTAAAAATAAGGGTTCGTTCACAAATCACAACAAGCAATTCCTATCTTATATTTTAATCGAGACAATCTTGTATGTATAATATATTGTATATAATCGTAATCTCAAAATCGGCTGCAAGTATTACCATGAAATTAGTATGCAGGGAGTTTTGGGGGAGAAAAATAGATCTAGCTAGGTCTGGGAAACGGCGCATTTTTAAGCTATATATATGTTTTTTCTTTCGTCGTGCAACAATATATCAATAATTTCGAATCTATTATGTCAGTCTGATCGGCAGATTGGTATGCTCATATGTATCATATTTGCTTTGTTCAAAAGTTCGTTATTTGGTGGTGGGTTCGAATGCCGGTCAGATAAATATTTTTGTGATTCTTTTTGTTTTTTTAATCTAGTAGAGCTTCGAGCTCCGAGCAAAGCTCGGTTACCCAGGTACTGGGAATTACGTTTTAACACACGCAAACCTTTTAGATTACCCAACCTTATTGCACGCACGCGAAATGCACATCTGACATCGACCATTGAAAAGCGATTCGGCTAGAGACAGCCGAGTTTTCAAAGGTCGATATTTATTTTTATGGCCGGGTACTGTATATTTTCCCGTCCAGCCGGGCAGTATTCACAGAAATGTAAACACAGCTATCGATAGATAGTAAATAATACATAATAACGCGCAAATCAGCTTGGGTTTGTTCAGAATTTATCAACTGAACCTTATTACGACAGCAGAACGAATCAAGTTCAGTTATCGACGGAATAGGTCACGATATCACCGAATTGGTCACATATTTTACACAATACTCGAACATTTTCCTTATTATATTTTTGAATGTATGTTTTCTTTTTGCTTCAAATGTGCTGCTAGGTTTTTTTGTGAATCTTGGACGTGAAATTATTACATATGGTTTCTAGTTCAGAGTGCTAAGTGTGAGTTTTTCTTTTCGCATTCGATCGTGAGCGAGTTTGGCGTTTATTAGGAGTTTGTATGTGATTTGACGTAGTTGTCGCGTTTACAACTAGGTGGCGCTGTACAAAAACTCACACTCAGCACTCTGTTGCGATAATAGAAGTGCCCAATGACGTGTTATTCTCATAAGTATAATGTCTTCCATGTGAAGACAACAGTTTGTTACATTTTTACTACAATATAGACATTGATTTTATTTCTTCCCAACGCGACATAATTGCGAAATATTTAACGCGAAAATATTGACATAAAACAATGCCGTAACGATTACTATCAACATAAAGCTGCCAATAATTTAATAAAGGTGTTTTTTGAAACGTTATGTACGGAGCGTTTACACTTGTATCTCAATAATTTTATAATTTACTGTCACCGTGAAGACAGGTGCAGGTGCAGGCTTCGCGGTAAGGCTCGACACACATTACGCGATTTTACGCATTTTTTTTACTGACAAACGTCTTTTTAACAAGTACAGCAGGATCATTCGAATATAATCTCACATTTCAGAATATTGTACTAGAACAAAAAATATATTTTACTTACATAATATTTTTTTATTACTTACATGTTTATAATGCCTTATGCCGCTATAATTGTAAATTAAAAGTAAGATCGTTCTATCAAAACCACATAAACGCCTAATGAGGACAATCAACACACGCTTAATTAGAACAACAAACTAATATAATTGCTTAACACACACAAAACAATTGTTTCGCAATTGTGTAAGTACACTCATAATAAGCGCGTTACATTCGCGTCGTATGAAACGGCCCTAAGCTATTGATAATGAGCAATAAATTGCGTACCAGCTCACCTGTCGCCGGAGTGCCCCCGGCAGTGCCCCGCGAAGTGCCCCGTCTGCCCTGAGGCCCCGAGGCGTGCCCACTTCGTGTGGTGCACTTTATACACATAATTCTTTGCATTTTTCCTTTGATGTACGCCTTTTATAACTATTATGCACGAGACGTAACAGTACAGAAAAGCCGCGTTTAAGTTGTGTTGTATATTGTTGTGGCAAAGCGTACCTAATCACTAGTATCACCATCCCCATGTCAACAAGCCAGCAGAGACATTTTACATCGAAATCATTACACGTAATACTTATCCTACTACTATTATAAATGTGAAAGTTTGTGAGGATGAACGTATGGATCGATGGGTGGATGCATGTTTGTTACTCTTTCACGCAAAAACCACTGAACGAATTTCGATGAATCGAAAAACTGAACTGGTCGCACGCTTTTATTTAAAATACAACTAGATGTTGTCCGCGAATTTGTACCTATGCGTTAATTCACAGCCTGAACCTACTTGAACCTGAACTAGATTTCATCAATTTCCGTTCAGTGGTAATTGCGTGAAATAGTAACAAGCCCCCATACTTACAAACTTCCGCGTTTATAATATTAGTAAGGAGGCGTGGTATTTTTTCAAAACGTTGGGTGAAGCGCACAGGGTAAAAGTTGGGATCCCTTGGCAGTTGGCATATAGTAACGCAAAACAGCTACAATGAGGGTTATTAAATTCGTGACTTCTGAGCTCTTTGACACGACAAGGACCGTCGGGCGGTAGCCGCCGCCTGGTCACAGAAAAAGAATCGAAAATTCTTATTGACCGTTTTTTATACCACTTACGCCACCAGATAACGCTTTGTGTGAGTTGGGTCTCCCCCCTAACAGCAGAAAAAATATCAAAAACCCTCATTGGTCGCCTGTTTGCACCGAGGCTAAAAGCTAAGTGGACTTGGGGATATAAAAATGTCACTTTAAGTTTTTCATATTATTATGTTTCATATATTTTTTGCGATACCAAAATCGTGAAATGGTAAAATGGCTACATGACATGGTTCATCTGATTTCATCATATTAGAAAACATCAATTTTGACAGTTTTTAATAGAAATGCGTAAAATGTCGCACATAATACGAGTTGAAAAAAAAATATGAAACATAATATAAAACACCTAAAGTGGCCTTTTTAGACCCCCAGGGACTTGTTAGTTTCATCATCAACCCATGATGTTCGCATTAGACCGGTCAAACCAACCTACCTGAAGCCAAACCAAAGCGCAGTATATGGGCCAAACCTAAATCTATTATGGGGACGTATTTGCAAGGATTCCAAAATGTATGACTGGTATCATACATCAGCCTGATTTGCTATTTTAATCTCGTGGTCAAATGCTGCCCTAGTTGGAATACATCTATTTTTATCCTTCTTCGGGCATATGCGGCCCTAGTACTTTGGGATGTGAACGCTTAAGGAAACATTACATAACATATACATAAAGTATGTCGTGAGTCAAACGTGTGTCACGCACGACCAGGCACTGAGTCAGATCCTTAAACCTTTAAATGCTATTACGCAGTACACAGTTTTAGGGTTCCTCATCGCACAATTGGTGGCGAAACGAAATTATAATATTGTGCCAACACTAAATATTTAGTTCGATATTTAGTTGGTCGCAGTAGGCACGGCGATTTTAAACGACTCTAATGCTGTTTGCCGAGAGTTGCCTTTGTGTTTGAATGGAGAAACCCAACACTCCAATTCAACGTTTTTCGAGACGGCAAGGCCGGGACTATATTGTCCGGAATCCGGAAGGCCGCAAAAATTCAGAGCATTGAAAATAGAGCTCTGGTCTAATCTCTCGTCAATAGAGTTGAAAATCGAGCACACGAGTGTCGAATTGTCAGATTTGACATTGACATGTGACTTGACACTCGAGTGTTCGATATTTTCAGCTTAAATTGTATTAGCGCAGAGTTTTATTTTCAGTGCTCTGAATTTTCCCGGGCCCGCCGGATTCAAAATCGTATAACCCCACCTTAAATTTACTGCCCATGCTGGAAAAATTCATCTGTTATACGGCCCCAATATTACAAAAATGTAGGGTCAAAGATATCTACGCGAACCTAAACTAGATAACGTTAACAGTTGAATACAGAAACGCTACTTTTAACAATCTCTTCTCCTTGTCATTTTGCTAAGCAGAGACAATGACAGCACGCCATGACGTGGCTTACCGCCGGTTTCAACAACCTATCTACCAATAACTATTTGTTAAAAACGTAACCTTTAGTATCATTTGCTGGTTTTTTGCGTTTCAATAAACTAACTGAGCTAAGGAATCTTTGTCTGTGGCAGCGAGATGCCTGACAGCGATTTCAAAGGTGACGTTTCTAACAAATAGTTATTGGTAGATAGGTTATTGAAACCAGCCGTTAGGAGCCTCCTAACTTCCATTAGGGCCTGTTTCACAATCTTAAATGATTAGTGTCGGATAGCTGTCAAGTATCAAGTAACATAGCATATTACCAGACCTGTTTAGGGGGGAAGGGGGGAGTTTTCAAAATACTACGCTTGGCCACAGGGTGGTTTAGATTTTTGTCACGTTGTCAACATCTTCTAGGAAAATCTCGCGTGACGGCCATTACGACTACGTGAAAAGGAGCAGAGGGGGTCTCGACATATAGTACGGATGGTCACTATGGGGGGGGGTAAACATTGAGTAAGAAGTGGCGACGTAATAATGGGTACATTCCTTAAGTGGTAATCGGAAACAAAACTAAAACTTCGAGCTTCCTGAAACCATTCTGAAGATTGTGAAACAGGCCCACAAGCTCACTAACAATCAGCTTCGAATGAAGACAAATTGCATAGTAATTTGAGTGTTTAGCGAACGAAATCGTCGTAGTAGTTTTTATGGCTACTTTGACGACAGCTGTGTAAATCTTGTCGAGTCAATATTAGTTGGAATTTTATGCGCTGACAAGCTGCTCGTCATAGTGCTACAAAACTATACTTTTAATGCGTCAATCAGATGACTTGTACGAAATTAGTTGCGACTTGCGACCTCGCTGGTCGGCAGCTCCTTTTTGCCGACTGTACCTACCAGAGAGAAATTTATGGACTGAGATCCCAGACCCGCCTTATATTCTTACTGATAAATTGTATATATCATATTATTGTAGCATTGATGTATGCATTATGCAATGAACGTATTACGTAACGTAAACCCGCTAGTTGTGCCGTGGGCCAATTTTTAGGTACAAGGTGCTAAAGTTGCGGGAACTTGTACTCACTTTACTTACATTCTTGTAAAGTATCATTTTTTTTTTGATTTTAGAATAACGTAAGGAACATAAGTTATTGAAGTAATTTATCTCTAAACTTAGTATGAACAGAGATAAATTATAGATTAGCTATAGAAGAAAACCATTACGGTTTTTATTTTTACGTGTGATTTTCCATTTTTGAATTTCATGCAAACTACAACATAAAAACAAGAAACCGGTGAAAATTTCACTTATAATATTTAATTGTCATTATTTTACTTAACTTACGTTACAACCATTTCAATGGCTGTACGAAAAGTTAGTACATGTTTTTTGTAAATTTGGCGCCCTGAACCAGAGAATTAACCCACCGCGCACTAGCGGGTATGCATACGTTCATTGTACACAACTAACTACAATAATACGATATACATTTTATCAGTAAGAATATAAGGGGTGTCTGGAGGGTCTGAGATCTCATTTGCTGAGTCAAGTGCGCTGTTTCAAAACTTTTTAAGGAATTTTTTTTTTTCGATAACTAAGAAAATATAACCTACAGGTTTTTCCAAAGTAATACAATTTAGGTTTTGCCATACCACGAGGTTACATTTGTGACATAGGGAGCAAAAGGGGATTCAAAGGTTTTCGTATTCCTACCGAAAACAATCGTCCATGTGAAAATTTGTGAGAATGGATGGATGTTTGGCTTTTTACGCAAAAACTACTGAACAGATTTTGATGAAATTTGGTACCTACAGTAGTTTAGACTTTGAATTAACACATAGGATACTTTTTAAAAGAAAACACTGGTATAGTATATTACCTAATGTATGTACTTTTGAATGTCTTTCACGCGCAAAGGGCTGAACCGATTTAAATAAAAAAATAAAAATGGCACGGTAGTGGTCTACGCCCTGGATTAACATACATAATATATAAGAAATAGTACAGCTGAACGAAAAAAAAAAGTTTATTAGGAGTACAAGTGCCCGCGGCTCCGTCCGCAGAAATACAGTATCCCACGGAAACACTGGACTTCATCGGGACAAAAAAGGAGCCTATGTTTTACTCTATCATCTATCCATACGTGCATCCTCACAAACTTTCATATTTATAATAGTAGTAGGATATTGCAGTAGGTACTTACTCGGTGGAGTTGGTTGCTTAAGAAGTTTTTTTTGCTACGAACCCGATTCCGGACGGGCGGAGCCACGGGCGGAGCCACGGGCAAATGCTGCTAATTAATAAATAGACTTTAACGTTTTCTTTAGGTAACTTATGGGACTACTTGACGAAACCACTTGTTTTAATGTCCGGTCAAATTGAGTTATTATTATTTATATTAAATGTTTGTCCGTCCGTGGCCACGGTCTTAGTGTTCCGGGAAGTTCCACTCCCGCCGTTATATTTCATGACTTGATGGCGTTTAAGCCTTGTGATTGTTATTTAAACAAGGCCACAAGCCAAGATTTACTTTAGGCGAAGCACGAGCAATTTGCGACAAAGTATTCGTAGCGCCATCGAATGTGAAATGTATGAAAATCATGACAGCGCAGCGCTTATACAATTTTTATTCGATAACGTTACGAATACCTTGTCGCAAATTGTTCGTGCTTGGGCTACAGTCTACAGGTAAGTTTAATAGTGTCGAAAATATTGAAGGTAAGATTTTAGTGATGTTTATAACCTTACAAGAAGAATACAAAAAACATTTTTTATTGCAGCCACACTAGGAAAAGCACGAAGATTTCACATTATGACATTTCAATTTAGTTTCGCAATTTTCCGCAACATGATGATTGACGAGGTTTTTTTTTTAATTTTCCTGGTCGTGTTTCATACTACCATTTACCCATTCGCAGCTAAGTTGAATTCAAGAAGAGATTATGTACCTGAAATAGAAAGCAAAATTATTAGAATTACCAGTAGATATGTTTTTAGGGGCTATCGAAAAACTCACATTAAATAAAAGTACCTGGAAGACCGCTGCGCTCGGAGTTTTAGTAGAACGATAAAATAAAAAAAATATACAAGAAAAAGAAATGAAAAGAATAACAATAATATTCGTCTAACCGGGATTCTTTTTTTAAATAAATAAATAATTATTTATTGGCAAATAAACTTGTTTACAATACATAAACCCGCCGAACTGCCTGACAGTTTGTCCGCAGGTATTGCGCTCGTTTTATGACGATAATCGTAGACGTACATACTATAGATGAGGCAGGTCGAGGCAAAAACTGTCCCCTCTTAAATGACCCCACTTTTGGTGTTTCTGGGGCCATTTTGACACACTCATAGCCCAGCCTTAGTTTTGAAATCATCGACATTAATACTTTAAAATTATAAACTCTAAGCAACAGAAACTAAATCAAATCACTAAATCAAAATCACTCATATTATTACGCGACGAAAGAAAAAACATAATATTATATACTTAAATTAAAAATGCGCAGTTTTACGGGCATAAGACCTAGCCTAAGTAGATCGACTTTTATCCCCAAATACTTCTCGTTTAAAGTACAAGATAACTAAACTTATATGTGGGCATGGGCGGTCTTATACTGGCTGCAAGCGATGTGTTCCAGGCAACCCTGCAGGACCGGAGAGGTAAATTACATAGACGAATAGCGGCGTAATAAGAAAGTCACGAATGAATACAAATAAGTGCCCGAATAATTATATTCGACAAGGGTTAACGGCCGCACTCAGGGCGCACATTACGCCGTACAGATTTTGGAATAAAGTCCAGTATACAGTTTTTGTCTAAATCTCCTACTAAGTAGCTTAGGCTGGGACTATATGATCCGGAATCCGGCGGGCCCGGGAATATTCAGAGCACTGAAGATAGAACTCTGCGCTAATACAACAAAGTTGAAAATCGAAGTGGCGAGCTGTCATATATTATTATGTCATTGACATTTGACTTGATACTTTTGTGTTCGATTTTCGGCTCTATTGTATTAGCGCTGATTTCTATTTTCAATGCTCTGAATTTTCCACGGCCTACGGGATCCGAACAATATAGTCCCAGCCTTAAGTAAGCATTAAATGTCTCTCAGGGCTGAGTATGGCCGTAAGTAGGTACTTAACTAAGATGAAAATATTGGGTGACATAAATCGATGCTTACCTCAATTTTCATATAATAGAGGACATAGAATCATTTGCATTGCATTTGAAGACTTCGTATATCTATGTCAGTGCCCACTGCGCATTAAATAAGCGTCAGGTCACACCGAGACGCAATGCAGCGCGGCAATTTAAAGATGGCGATTCAAAATTGAACTTTATTCACTACACAAAAAAATACTGCAGTAGCCCAAGCAGGAACAATTGACTACTTCGTATTCGTCACGTTATTACAGAAAGGAACAATTGACAATTGAAGGAACAATTGTCAGGAACAATTGACTATCACGTATTCGTCACGTTCGAACGTCAATGAATGGTTTTTAAATTTGTGACATCTGACAGCTTTTTGACACGACAAGGACAGTCGGGCTTCCAACGGTAAATTCTTATTGACCGTTTTTGATACCACTTACGCCACCAGACGACGCTTTGTGTGCGTTGGTCTGCCCCCTAGCGGCAGAAAAAATATCAAACACCCTCATTGTATGGGCGCAGTATGGGCGCTGTCTTGATTTCCATACATTTCTCTTTCGATACGTTACAAATACGTTGTCAATTGTTCCTGCTAACCCCACTGATACAAGGATCATTACAGGAGTTCGAATTTTGAGCCGCACTGCGCTGCGCAGTGCGGCGCCGCTCTTTCAATTAAACATGTATCACCACCTTAAACATGTATCACCATCTTAAACATGTATCACCACCTTAAACATGTATCACCACCTTAAACATGTATCACCACCTTAAACATGTATCACCACCTTAAACATGTATCACCATCTTAAACATGTATCACCACCTTAAACATGTATCACCACCTTAAACATGTATCACCACCTTAAACATGTATCACCATCTTAAACATGTATCACCATCTTAAAAATGCCACGCCGCGTCGCGCCTCGGTGTGAGTTGGCCCTGAGTATGCACTATATATAGTACATACACAACGCTGTGACTTGTGAGGCAACAGTTCGCGGAACGTGAACGTGAACGTATTGTTTGAGAAACTTGCTATCACTGAGCCGAATCTGATGACATCATCATCATCATCATCACTCCGAGCCATCCTAAGACTTTTTTGGTTAGGTTAGGTGGTATTTCATTCGTTAACGTCACGTTTACGCCGGTGTCGAATGTTCCTGCTAGGCCCGTTGTACAGCACATTTTTCATGACTAGCTTTTGCCCGCGGCTCCGCCCGCGTACATACAGTATCCCACCTAAATAGGTACCTACTTTACTTTTTTGAGATAAAAAGGAGCCTATATTTTAATCCAGAGCCATACCAAATTTCATCGAAATCAGTTCAGTAGTTTTTGCGTCAATTAGAGTAGCAAAAATCCATCCATCCGTCCATCCATCCATCTATCTTCACATACTTTCACAATATTTATAATAATAGTAAGTAGGATTATCGATGATTCTTCGAGGCAGGAGAATCATCAGCTTATAATATTGTTAATTTAGATCTACATTTAGATACACAGCTAAATTAACAATATTATAAGTTCAGATTATAAGAATGATATTATTTCAAACTACATATTATTATTGATATTATGTTCCTTGTATCTGCATCGCTTAGCTTGGCATTAAGCATTTAAACTCTGATCAGGACCAATTAATATTTTTGTAAACAAAAACAATAGGCGAGGTGAGTCGACAAATATGAAGTATTCGAAGGGGAGAAGGAGATGAGTGGGGGACGCGCCGCCCCCGTAACTGCGGGGTGCTTCGCGCGAATTACGTCAAAGTGAAGTGTCCATAATGTACAAAATCGTAATTTCGACAATTTCGTAATGTGCTTCATAGCCTAGCGGTTATTTGCTCGCCTGGGACAAAGCGTAGCGGTCTAGTTTGAAATCTCCATTACAAATTAATATATATATATATTTTTTTATAAATAAGTTATAATATATCACTACATATTTTCGCTTCATTATTCCGTATTTTTTGTTAACCATTTTTTTATAATCTGCACTAATATTTACGACATAAATACAACTGGTACCTTTTTCATCGATGGTTTAAAATTTTAAATAATAAAATGCATAAATAATATTATTATAATATGCGGTCGAAGAACTGCGGAATATACGCACTACAACATACACATTACACACACGCATTGACGTTTTATTTTTAGACGACATTTCAAATTTTTTATTTTTACATTTTTTATTTTATATTCATTTAAATAATTTTTCAGCGGTTACAAAACCTAAACTTGCTTTTGCGCGCAACTTCGTTCGAGTAGCACAAAGCTAAATTATGTCGCCTGATTTAAAAAATATATATAAATACAAAATAAAATTTGATATCCTAAGCCTTCCATAATTATGAATTCGGTTATCTAACACCAAAATAAACTACAATTTCAAATACCTAGTTTTAGTTTCTGACATTAGTGGTGTAAACCGAATAGTCTCTTCGGCTACATCATATTTATTGTAAATATTGTATTATTTAATAAAAATAAATCGATTAATACAACGCGTGAATTAAACGTAATTTGCTGAATACTAGTTCCTAATACTCGTGGTGAAGGACTTATTTACTAGGATTAGAATTGAATATAATAATTGATAAACAAACACTTTACTATATATATATACACTATACTATATATATATATATATATATATATATATATATGCTCGGAGTTTTAGAACAACAATAAAACCGACTCAAAAACTCCGAGCATAACAAGGATATTTACAACAACTTAATAATAAAACAAATAATTAGGTATATCAGGGTACACCGCTTTCAACAATATACTATACCTAACAATATACTATACTATACTGCATTGCTCGGAGTTAGTGCGAGATAAAACTAAAAATTATAAAAGAAAAAGAATAAAAAAAAAACGCCTGACTGGGATTCGAACCCGAGACCAATTGGTTAACACCGCAAAAAGCCAATGGCCTACAAAGGTGCACTATCGGGTATCTGACATAAGATAGCTAATTTACATATAGCGAATTATCATAATAGAAATAATTATTAAATATTAAATTTATTAAATAGTAAAAATGTAACACGACGAAAGAGAAAACATGACAAACTAAGATCTTTATGTCGTCGACATAAAGATCAAGTCCGAGGTAAAATAACTTTCAACATTAAATTCGAATTAAATTTGAGCAGAAAAAAGCGGAAAAAAATGACATACGTCTCCATAACAAGAGACCTAAGCCAGTACTATCGGATTCCATAGATATGAAAGAGAAGGAATGACAGGTCGCCATTTCGACTTTTTCATTCGACTCGTCCGAATTATTTATCATTGAAATAAATTAATCCTAACAAATATCTTATTCCAATCGAAAAATAAAAACGACAATTCCCTTCCTTTTATTATGTAATACGAAACTGTGATTAATTTTCTCTTTTTTGTTCGCAAATAATAGTTACAACTCCAAGATTTTAATTGCTTTTTTATGATTTTTTTATCGAGAAAATTTACAGAAAACGTGTTTTGAAAACTTAGCTCCCCTTACAAATATGATCAAGATTAACATATATTCTTTTTTTGCACTAATATGTATCTATTCGTCTCAATTTTTTTTAAAGAATCCTATTTTTACGATGTGCTCTACATTGCGACGATGTGCCTTAAATTCGACAAAATTATTATGGCCTTGTATTTCTTTATTGCACGGTAATTAAGTGACATTTAAATTGGTTGTACTAGTAACTAGTATTGTAATTGGTTGTACCAGTAACTAGTATTGTAATTGGTTGTACCAGTAACTAGTATCGTAATTGGTTGTACCAGTAACTAGTGTCGTAATTGGTTGTACCAGTAACTAGTATTGTAATTGGTTATACTAGTAACTAGTATTGTAATTGGTTGTACTAGTAACTAGTATTGTAATTGGTTGTACTAGTAACTAGTATTGTAATTGGTTGTACCAGTAACTAGTATTGTAATTGGTTGTACTAGTAACTAGTATTGTAATTAGTTGTACTAGTAACTAGTATCGTAATTGGTTGTACTAGTAACTAGTATTGTAATTAGTTGTACTAGTAACTAGTATCGTAATTGGTTGTACCAGTAACTAGTATTGTAATTGGTTGTACCAGTAACTAGTATTGTAATTGGTTGTACCAGTAACTAGTATTGTAATTAGTTGTACCAGTAACTAGTATTGTAATTGGTTGTACCAGTAACTAGTATTGTAATTGGTTGTACCAGTAACCAGTATTGTAATTGGTTGTACCAGTAACTAGTATTGTAATGGTTGTACCAGTAACTAGTATTGTAATTGGTTGTACCAGTAACCAGTATTGTAATTGGTTGTACCAGTAACTAGTATTGTAATGGTTGTACCAGTAACTAGTATTGTAATTTGTTGTACTAGTAACTAGTATTGTAATTGTTTGTACCAGTAACTAGTATTGTAATTGGTTGTACCAGTAACTAGTATTGTAATTTGTTGTACTAGTAACTAGTATTGTAATTGGTTGTACCAGTAACTAGTATTGTAATTGGTTGTACCAGTAACTAGTATTGTAATTAGTTGTACTAGTAACTAGTATCGTAATTGGTTGTACCAGTAACTAGTATTGTAATTGGTTGTACTAGTAACTAGTATTGTAATTGGTTGTACCAGTAACTAGTATTGTAATTGGTTGTACCAGTAACTAGTATCGTAATTGGTTGTAGCAGTAACTAGTATTGTAATTGGTTGTACTAGTAACTAGTATTGTAATTGGTTGTACCAGTAATTAGTATTGTAATTGGTTGTACCAGTAACTAGTATCGTAATTGGTTGTACCAGTAACTAGTATTGTAATTGGTTGTACTAGTAACTAGTATTGTAATTGGTTGTACCAGTAACTAGTATTGTAATTGGTTGTACCAGTAACTAGTACTGTAATTGGTTGTACCAGTAACTAGTATCGTAATTGGTTGTACCAGTAACTAGTATTGTAATTGGTTGTACCAGTAACTAGTATTGTAATTGGTTGTACTAGTAACTACTATTGTAATTGGTTGTTCAACTGGTATCGTAGTGTTTACAAAATGATTAAATTGGATCTGAAGTATAATAAATTATCATTTTCTCTTTAAAAGGGATCACCTCTACCGGTTTTTTATCGAAGCTCAAACGATACTGGGACAGCCACTACAGTGATTATGATGTAGATGTCAATTAATTGTTGCCTTCGATAAAGGTACATCCCTAGCGATTTATGCCGTCGATACAGGTACATCCCTAGTGATTAATATGGCGGGAACATGTGGCGTTTTCAATCAGCCATTATTATTGGCGTCGTTTTTTAATGCGCGGGCGCCAGACCAACGTAATAAAACCGAGAGTGAGACCAATATTCTCGGTATAACGTTACTGTTCAGAGCACATTTAAGAATTTGACATAAATTGGCTGTTTTTCGGTACACTTTGCGGCCAAATGAAACCAAATCCAACAATTTTCACAAATAAAGTACCCACTTCTTTATCTAAAAATCACTAACCAGTAAAGAAATAGTAAAAAAAAATATTATTTTTAGTACAATAAAAACCTCAATTTTCCAGATCCTCTTCACCCAAAATTACCACAATAGGTAGTGTTTAGGGTCATTTGTCTGCTCTTATACAGATTATTTTGGTTGTTTAAAAATACGCAAAAATAGCGAATATAATGACCTTAAATTCGATTAAAAATAATCAGCCATAATAAAAATTTATTTGGTACAACATAAAAAATCCCCTCAAAATTTTCACGTGTTTTGGCTATTGTGCATGAATGTGAATGTGGGCGAAGTACGCGTCGAGACGTGCCTTGCACTGCTCAACAGACACACAGATGAAGGAATCAATTTTCAATTGAAGGAAAAATTGATTCTGTTTGATAACCGCAAGCGCTCAGCAAGTTGGTTGGATCCTGGTTCAGCACCTAAACAATGCTCTAAACGAAGACTTACCCCTAGAAAAGTGATGGTCACTGTTTGGTGGTCTAGCGCCGGTGTGATTCATCACAGCTTCTTACCAAACGGGGTGAGCATTACTGCAGATGTGTACTGTGAAGAACTGAACACAATTATGGAGGAGCTGGCACATCGCCAACCAGCATTGGTCAATCGATCGTCTCCGCTGCTCCTGCACGACAACGCGCGACCTCATACTGCACAGCAGACGGTCTCCAAGTTGCAAGAACTGGGGTTGGAAGCTCTCCGTCATCCGCCCTACTCACCAGACCTTGCGCCTACAGACTACTACTTTTTCCAGAAGTTGGATAACTTCTTGGCGGGAAAAAAATTCAATACCCGAGAGGCAGTACAAAATGCCTTTGAAGAATTTGTTGCCTCCCGTCCAGCTGATTTCTTTAAGAAGGGCATCAATAAACTGCCACTGCATTGGCAAAGATGCATTGATTGCATGGGTGATTACGTCCATTAATACAAATAAAAAATATATGAAAAAAATTCGTTTAATTTTTTTCATACAAAACGGCAATTTCATAGGTAAAGACCTAATATACTCTCCATACTCGGAAACCTGTCAAACAACTTTTCGCAAACGCGTCCTTAATACAATTTGTGATTTTAACTACTATTTAACCTGCAACTAATAATTAGAATTAAAGTTATGTAGATGTGAATGTAAAAATGTGAAATCCATGAAAGGCGGACTGATGAAGAGGCCTTTAGTAAGCAAAGGGAATTACTACAATTTTAAAAACATTATATATATTTACGCGAGGTAAAAACTTTCAGTACAGTTTAGGAAAATTTTGCAACCGGATGGCCGGTAAATTTAAGTTTATGTGAGGAGGGTGTGCAGAAAGCTAATATGTTTCATTAATAATGCAAAGAAATACCTAAAATTAATAAAAATAACAACAACACACACACTACCTCAGATTATTAACACTACCGTGGGTTTAATAGATGCAATTTTATGAGATTTGACGTCTGTCAATTTGACACAACATTTACATTCCTTTTTTTCTACCTTAAAGGCAACAGAACCAAAGTTCAAACTTAAATAAATTATGGACGAATTTTGCCCACAGGGCGACCTTTCAGGTAATTCTGAATCTGAAAAATAAGACAGTTTACAAAAGGAATAGTGTACGTACCTATACTAAAAATCAAAATTTTCAAAGATATTGCGGATTGTTTGGAGCACTTTTAGGAGTCTCGTGAAAGCGCCCCATATAAAAGTCGTACTTGTAAGTGACGTCACACGCTAGTAAGTTGCTACGAAATGTATGAACATATGCACAAAATTTCTGATATCTCGTAATTTTGCACGTTTATGTTGACACATACCATAGTAAATATTATTGTGTTTGATGTAAGTAAACTAATTATAGGTTACAATAATGTTTTAAAAAAATATTTCAACTTTTTTGTGACTTCGAAATGCATATAACTACACATGAAATCCTAATTAATTGTTTTTAGTTTTATCAAGTTGTTAATACCTACCTACTTATTTCTTAATTTATTTTAAAAACCAAAATTTTTACACGTTGTTATTACCCAATTGGGTGAAGCTATTTTATTTACATACAACCTACAAGTACTTGACAGACTTGGTACTTTCTTAATGTCCCTAAACAATAATCGTATTCATATAATATAATATATAGCAATGACAAATGATGTGAGGAAAACGATATTTCCCAAAATACATTTTTATATAATATATATACTTCGTGGTCTTTTAATTTATACTTTTTAATGGCTCTGACTGCAATTTAGGTTCCTAAACCGACATATCCGGTGCATGAAATTGTACCAGGCTCACATGGAGAGCGAGGTAGTTATCCGGAAGTCTGTACGTACTTGCACGCTGGGTATGTAACTGCACTTCGGTCGCGGCTTCAGTAATTGATATCTCGCATCTGTGGCTTACATGTGTATGAGCTCCGGGTAAGAATTATACAAATTTTAATAATTTTGCCGAAGTATGAAATCGGTTTTCTTTACAGATTTTCAGACAACTTGAAACTTTTTCCAATGCCTGAATAAAAAGTTTGTAAAAGTTTGTGAGGATGGATAGATGTTTGTTACTCTTTCACGCAAAAACTACTGCACGAATTTCGATGAAATTTGGTACGGTAGTTGTTTAGGCTCTGGGTAATAGGGTAATTTTTATCCCGAAAAGTACAGTATGGGATACTATAAATACGCGGGCGGAGCCGCGGGAAAAAGTTAGTAATAATATAATTGTGTATACATTTAACGTATATTTTATGCTGTATAATACCTATGTTTATTGGTTTACCCTACATAAAGTTTTCCCAACACAATTTCGACTAGACTTATCCATCTGAAAACTGAAAACAAAATATTGAAGAAAACAAAAATAGTGAAAGTCGATCAGAGAAGACTGAACACTGGAGACGACGCCACCGTGCGAGCGGGACAGTGTATCATGCTGTCCCGGTCCCTCGGGAGCGTTTGACCGATGAGTAATGTCTCGGTCTATCCCGGATTACGGAATAAGTCGCAAGTCCCGGGAAATGCCCCGCACGGGTGTCGAATTCGACACCGTTAAATTTTGTTCAAGAACTTGATGTTAATTTAACAAGATTTAAACTTTGTGTTAAAAAATATGTAGGTAATATTTAAAACAGTACTGAATATGTCATAAGCCTTTAACATTCATAATAATATTTAATTGTTAAAAGTGACCGTTCCTAAAAGTACCTGATCTATGCGACCGCGACGCGAGACCGCAACCCGCGACCGCGACAGCTAACAAGCCAACCAGGTTCTCTGTACACGCTCATCGGTCGCGCGTCGCGGGTCGCGGGGATTGTTTAATGCTCCATATAAATTCATACTAGGCAGTGGCTCCGCGACCCTATTTCGGTCTCGTGTCGCGGTCTAGCGTCGCGCGTCGCGTGTATGAGGAGTCAGGAGGCTACCTTAACTTAAGTACACTTAAGTAGTGCGTAAAGTTTGTTCAAGGAATGTTTAATTACATAGTTCATTTATTTCTCCTTTTTCAACCCCCGACACAAAAAGCCCCTCTGTCATAAGTTTCACGTGTCTGTCTGTTCGTGGCATCGTAGCTCCTGAACGAAAGGTCCGATGAAGATGCGGTTTTTTTGTTTGAAAGCTGACGTTATCGAGAGTGTTCCTAGCTATAATTCATGATCATTAGCCCGTTCACTGCATGACAAGTCGGGGGTTACTTACATTTTTCAAATTCTTTATGTTATTTTGTATACCACTGGGCACTGACTAATGACCATCTTACACATATCCATTAGGTACCCATAGTCGCCACGCCCTATCGGAAAATATAATGGCTAAACAATAAGCAAATCATTTACAGGTCCCACCACTAAACATCGTTTAGTAAACAAGTGATAAATAAACCATCGGTTAATCGACCACGGTCGTTTGAAAGTTAACTGTCGGTTAATATTGTAACTCGAGGTTACCACGATCATTCATTACTCTTAATATCACTAGCATCGTTCACCTAACTTATGTTGTGAGTCAGAGGCTTCAAAGTAATCACCATAATATACATATTACATAATATATTATTATATAGATAATATTAATACGTGAAACAAATACTTTGTATGTACTCGGTTTTACATGAAACAAAAATAATAAAATTTAAGTAGCCAAATTGTCCAGCAGTGAGCGACCTGATGATGATGAATTATAGCTAAGAAGTAAGAACACTCGATCATGTCAACCTTGAAACAAAATAAAAACTAGATCCGTCAGTATGTGTATCAAAATCCGTTAAATACATCCGTTTTGGAGCTGCGAATACGATGCCACGAATAGACACACACACACATAGACAGACACGTCAAACTTATAACATCCCTCTGTTTTAGCCGAAGGTTTAAAAATAAATAAAATTGCTGACGGAGGAGTACGAAATTTGGCACAGTTAGTTTATATGTAATATGGATGAGGAGTGAGCTGCACATTTTTTTTATAATAATGTTAAAAACAGATAAAGTTAATAAAAATAACATTACACACATATGTATTTCACACATGTGTATTTCACTTAAGGTAGGGTTGCCAACCGTCCTGTTTTCCCAGGACATGTCCTAGTTTTTGAAGTCGCCTGGGGTGTCCTTGATAGTCTTTAAGCAGCGTCCTCGGTTTTAGAGTGCCCTGATATAGCGGTCATGTGTTTTAAAATTTCTTTCTAATTCAATATTATTTAAATAATAATAATATTAATAATAATAATATCTATGGACGCTTTCACACTGTGGTCGTCTGAGGTCGTCAAAAATACATGATTATTAGCATTACATGTATTTCATTAAATCTATTTTCACTACATATTAATTTAACTGTTGCAACTCTATTACTGCGTCCTGTTTTTAAACTGAATTGACCTGGTTATTGTTACTTCAAATCATAGTTTTTTAAATTTGGGGTTGGCAACCCTAACTTAAGGTAAATAAAGATAAATAACCCACACCGTTGGAGAGTTTTGCCGGGGAATTCAATGGGTGATATTGTGGTTTTTGTATTTCCTTCAAAAATTTGTATTATTCCGGTTCTTAATGTGTAATGTGTGTAGTGCACAAGTGTGGGAAAGCGGTACAACTTCAAAAAATGTGCTATTTTGTGTTAACTTCAAAAAACGTGCTATTTTGTGTTCCCTCCAAAACTCCCTAGGAACTTTCAGTAAAGCGTCTACCACTTTACTGAATCGACTGACTTGACTCATTGACTGCAGTGACTATTTATTTGGACTTTGACTAGACTTTAGACTTGACGATTTAGGAATACGGTGTTGAAAATTGAAACGAATATTCTATTTCCCGCCTTTTTAACTCGACACTGGCAAATGGTTTTAAGCCGACGCCATATATTTAAATTAAAAAAAAACACACACTGTTGAACGTAGAATAACTCCTATATTATGACAAATACACTTGTAAGAATATAACTCACCTATGAGGGGAGCTGGACACAGATCTGTGTTATATTAGATGTGAATAAAGGTTTACCAGTCCTTTGGGTGTTTAATATTTTCTTCGCACACTAAGTAACTGTATGTTTAATACAATTTTGTCAAATGTTGACCTTTGTCAATCTGTCTTTCACATTCAATAGACATAGATATTTACATTTTTATTTAGTGTCTAAGAGGCAAAACTATCCTAATAATGTTGATACTTAGAAATGTTTCGACCAAGAGCCGTCCACTAGTTAAGTTTTTATGAAGTAGTATACTTATTATATAATTATATTTATAATTTATTTTACTCTTAGTATTGATTACACACTTTACTTTGCTTTCAGGATCAGAGCTCAAGAGGAGAGGTACATACTTATTGCATGGCATCTTTATATCCCATACGGAATTAATTTTTGCGACTAAAATAAAATATTTTGTTACATGACAAATATTACATTAAGGGAATCACGCGAATATTATTGCGCTTTCAGTGTGCTGAGTGCGAGTGTTTGTCACTACTCGCCGTGAAGAAGTTAACTAAACTTTGTATGACATCGAATTAGTTACCACTGTTTGCCACCAGGGGCGTTGTTGCGATGCCACGCAAGTTGTAGATAACTTCTTCACGGCGAGCAGTGACAAAAACTAATAACTTAGAGTGGTTAAAGGTATGCGTTACGTTCATTTCTCCATTCATGGTATAGTTATGCATTAAATACCTTTTTCTGACAATATAATTTACTGACAGAATTTTACAGAAAATGGTCCTCTGAGGGTCAATTCTGCTAAATAAAACCTGCAATAATACAATTACAATCAAGTCCCGATACGCTAAAACTGCCAAACCGGTATTCTCGTAAACGTTAAACTAGCGTCAAACGCGCTCTGATTGGTCCAAACTTCAAAAAAATCTGTTTATGACAACATGTCGCTTCACTTTTAATACAATCAAAGTAAAATTAAAGTCTGCTTTGAATACGAGAGTTGAGGTTCAGGTCCCTTATCTAATCGGTTAAAACGTTCATAATTCATTCTGACAAAGCTAAATTCACATGCAACTTAGAGAAAAAAACTCCAAGGCCGAGTTCACACGCTCTGACGGTGTACTGTGCACTCTCGGCCTTATAGCAATCTCATGCAGTTAATACACTAATTCACGCGCCCCGCGGCGACACCTGTTCGCCATATTTTACTCCCGACTGTACGCCACGCTAAATTAATATAGCCCGTATTGCAACGACATAGTGTTTAAAACTGCAATACATGTACACTATATATAATCGCGGACTGTAGGTACGACTATTGTGAACCCTATTACAAGGGCGTAGGGTTTAAAACTGCAATACATGTACACTAAATATAACTCGCGGACTGTAGGTACGACTATTGAGAACCCTATTACAAGGGCGTAGGGTTTAAAACTAAATGTAGTAATGAAACCCATAAAACCCAATATACGCGGGTTAATTAGGGAATGATAATTGAGTCAACATCATGAGTATGCTCTGGACCACGCACATTATAATTAATATTATTTTGTAGCTCACGGTATGAGGTGTCCCATTTCTAGGATTTGGGAAAGGATCCTTTTTTCCCAGTAACATTTAGAACAAAATCATGCTAAGAACGAACGGTTTTTAGGGTTCCGTTGTTCATGTCTCGGACCCCATATAGTTTCGTCATGTCCGTCCGTCCATGCGTTTTCGGTCTTCGGCTTACCGTCCAAACGGTTAGTTCTAGAAAGATGAAACTACATGAATTTGTGTATTTACCACGTCCACAAAGTGCTTAAATAAAATTACGAAAAACATTTTCCCCCACCACACGTATTAAAGTGAGGATGATTTTTTTCTTGCCTACTGCCCCATTTAAAAACATTGAGAGGTTGCAAAGCACATTGTTTTGCTAAAATAGGGTGTCCCCCTTCAAAAAATTCATTATGGTAGTCCATGTGATGAACTTAGAAAGGAAAACCATAACTTAGTTCAGGAGTAACAGATAGTTGACTTGTAAAATGCGCTTACTTGGAAAACCTTGTACAAAAATAACGAAATAATAATTAAACATGCAAAATATTGGTATAACGGATAACGGAACCCTACGTGCGCGAGTCCGACTCGGCCAGTTTTTGATTTATTTCGGTTAGAAATGCACAGTCAGATATGATAGAAACGTTACCAAATACCAAGATACGAGTACTTTGCCAAATTCTGGATGTACAATATCGACAAAGTTCCCGCTCGACCAGTTTCTAAACTTTTTTCTGTACACTAGGACGCCTCAAAATATTTTAACACAATGGAAGTGAACGCAACCACTGCAGACGTGGTTGGACCGCGTGTGTATGTGTACGTGCGCACGATTCAACGTCGCTATTATGCTATTTTCATGCCTGGTCGAGCGGCAGTTTGTTCGATAGTAGATACGTTTAACCAACATTTTATAACTAATAAAAAGTTATGCGTGGTAAGTGGTCATACATAAAAACATATATTACGCGTTGACTTGAAAAACTCAACCGGTTTTTTCGTCGGTTTAGAAAAATATATTGGCAGTTAAAGGGACTGCCGATAGAAGTAAAAAATAGAAATTTTAAAGAAATAAAAATATTTCGCCTGACCGTGATTGGAACCCGCGACCAATTGGTCAACAACGCAAAATACAAGCGCCTACGTATCTGCGTTACGCGTATCTGACAAAACTCTTCGAAATTACTCATATATTTTATTAGTATTACACGACGAAAGAAAAGCCAATTTTTGGCTCTGCATTGACCGTAACGCTTTTTCGTGACAGAAAAATCGTAATACCCGAAGTAGGTCTATATAGTCGTTTCACTTCAAAAATAGGCTTGACCGTATTTGCCGTCGTGACGTAAACAAGTAACGCATCGCCATTCGTCAGTCACACGTCAGGCGATTTTGTGACGAAATCTTCCCGTAATTTCGCATCTACCAGCGCGTCGTCTTATTTCTTACTTCAACAATGCTTATGCTTTGGCAACATTAATTGATTTGGAATTTCAAGATCAAGAGCATAATGTATAGGATGGTCTGCGCGTGTTTTTATCTCCTGAGCATTCATGTCCCCCTGGTCCCATTGTTAACAACCACTTTACATATTCTGCCATTTCTGATCTTATGGACGTGCCAAAATTTTATTAAGTACCATAAGTCAGGCCTTGCAAATGCCATACCATAAGCGTCAAAGTCCTTCATTGCAAAATAATTAACTAGATTTGAAACTTTATAAGGGTTCTTTTGCCTATTAGATACGCAATAAAAAATATATTATTGTGTCAAATCAACACCCACTATTATTATAAAAACGCGTGTAAAACGTAATGTGAGTTATTAATCTCAGGTAGTGTATGACGTATCATGTGACTTTATTCTAGCTTCTAGAATTATTCTAGTATTCTTTATTCTAGTTATTGACGACCGCACCGGTACACCAAAAGTTGGAACGTCCCCATAAACGCTACCGACGATCGGCTGACATGGGCAGGCAAACCTGTACAGATAACCTCTCCGGTAGACCGTAGCGTGTAGGGCTTACTTGTGGTATTAGTTATTATTTGACACTAAATTCCTAACATCTAATTAGTATAATAGAGCCAACTAACAACATAAAAGTCGATGACCTACAAACAAAAGCACCAATTAAAAGTGCACGTGATCAAATGTTCCAACTCGTGACGAATTTCAAACTGAACTTGGTTCGTGGAAATTCACTGGACGCTCGAACAAAATCACGTTTACTTTTATTCAACTTATAAATAGTCGGGGCAAAATTTTGTTTTATTGATCAGATATCGATGATTCTATTACCTAAGCAAAAGCGTCTTTTTCCGACTATTATATTTTTTGTAAGGTTAATTGGGGAGGGCAGGCAGCTATATTTTTTTCATGGTCAAGAGTAACACTCACTTTGCTATGGCACAGGGCACTGGCCCATGGGTTATGACTAGAATCGCCAGGTGTAAGGTGGTGTAAGTAGCGATTTTAAGGGGTTGATGGACGCGTCTGGATTTCCCCCTGAGTCCTGACGCTAAATGCCCCGATAAATCGTAAAAATCAAAATATCGTATAGTAGTTGTGTAAAATGTTCTATATTGCGCCTGTGATTTTATTGTTTTTTAACAGACTTTAATAATTTAAAAAATCGTAAAAATGAAAAAAAAAGTTTGCTCGCTAGCATTCAACTAAATTGTATTCTACATAATATTGTAATAAAAAGCTAGCAAGCGAACAGAAAACATATGTCTACGTTCCGTTTTGAACGTTCAAAATTATTTTGGCAGTCCCGATTTATATACCACAGGTCCCGATTTTTTGTCTCCTGCCCCTTTGAAAATCAAGTCGCACCTGGCAACACTAGTCATGGCCTATCACAGGCCAAAGCCTTGACCATCTTGACTCAACTGACAATATCGTACTACTATTATTAATGTGAAAGATTTCGAGGATGGATGAATGGACGAATGGATGGATGGGTATTTGTTACTCTTTCACGCAAAAACTACTGGACAGACTTCGATGAAATTTGGTGTGGTAGTAGCTTAAGCTCTGAATTAACACATAGACTACTTTTTATCCCGAAAAAGTAAAGTGTTCCCACTGGAACACTTTACTTTACCCCACTGGCTACTGTATTTACGCGGGCGAAGCCGCGAGCAAAAGCTAGTTATATTATATTTTCATGTCGTGTAACTATTATACTAGTGTTACATGTAATAGCAACATATAGATACACACATTGATAGTAACTTGATATCTAAGAAGGATAGTTTATTGGTGATTGCTGTAATCTCACGAACCTCTTTTATACTTATTATCTAGAGTAGGAATACTATTATTCTCAATATCGGTGCACAATACACATACCTTTCAGCCACCGATATCACACATATTCAACATATTTTGACATTATTCGCCTGTATCTTTATCTCACTTTCTTAGAAAGGAGATTGAAGATTGACTCACATAAAGATCGTAAAATTCGCCGTAAAACGTGATGTTAATAAAAAACGTAAAGAAACGAAAATACAAAACATTTCGCAGACATTTCAAGATACTTGTATACGAGTAAAAGTCTTGTTTGTTTTCGTCGTTGCAGTTTATATTTTTTTAATGTTTGCCTGTAATGCATAAACTCAGAAACTATTACAATACGTCCAAGATAGATATTCGTTCCACTAGCCACTAAAGTCCTTCAGGATAATGTTGTTTCCTAAATAAATGTAATACGAAATAACTAAGCTTTTCCAAGCAACGTAAAACTCATAATGTTGAGGCAAAAAAGTGTCCACAGCTAAACTGCCCTACTTTTGGGCAATTTTTTTAGTTTGGAGCTTAGAACGGATTTTTTTACGCCGTTTCATAATAGACAAGACAAAAGGATTCGGGATATTCGGACCCCTACAGAAAGTACCCCAGAAATCCTGGGACTGACGTAGGCCGCAGGTGCTTTGGGTTCATAGCGCATGCGCGGACCTACATCCTACCACAACCTGTACTTCCCGTTCAAATACAAACTGCTGAGCTATATTCAACTCTGATTCCCAGGGCATAAGGTGTATAGATTTTTGTTAGGCGTATAACTTCACCAACTTTGGCTTATCTTCCTAAAGAACGCTGCTGAGCGAAATTCAACTCTAGCCACTGAGACATACGGTGGGTACATTTTTAAAGGGTGTAAAATGTTAAAAGCGCGTCCCTCCGTTGATGCGGTATGCAAAATTCAGATATCAGCTCTCGGTTCAGCGGGTACAGGCAGCGGATACTCAAAAAAGACCATCGAATATTCCAGAGCCTGTATTAATATCTGGGTCACACACATCTCATACAGGGAACATAACAGGGATGAACAATACACACGAATTTTACAGAAGAATTCACCATAAGTGATTGTAACATTATGATACATGATAGAGAAACAGGCAGAATAGAAAGTTTTAATGGTACCTGGGTAACCGAAACTGAAATATCACAGTATCTACCTCCTGCAGATAATATGTGACCTTATAATATGCCGTTGTGAATTGTAATCCAGATGCAATAACGCTTGCATCTAACCTAATTTATCTTTGGTCGCCTTGGCCGATTGCCCCCCAGTAAAATACTCCATTTCTTTATATATTTACAAGAAATAGCCTACAAATTAATTAATTCACACAAAGTGCAAGTAAACATAATTTGTACTTGTAAGTGTAACTTAAGTGGAGTATCGACCGCTGAAACTTGCAACTTAGTTTCATACAACTCACTTTAACGAGTTCCAAGCTCCGAGCACACTTCATACAACTCACTTCAACGAGTTCCAAGCTCCGAGCACACTTCATACAACTCACTTCAACGAGTTCCAAGCTCCGAGCACACTTCATACAACTCACTTCAACGAGTTCCAAGCTCCGAGCACACTTCATACAACTCACTTCGACGAGGTCCAAGGTCCGAGCACACTTCGTGGCGCAAGTTTTAACTTACATCGGTAGCGTACAGGTTGCTTATTTTTCGCCAGTCAACTTTAAAAATATAAAACTGCCCGCGACTTCGTTCGCGCAAGACATACCGGCTGGAACTGGACATTTTTCCGTAATAAAAATAGCCCATCTATGTGTTTAACCATGTAACTACCTAGATGTGTATCCGTTTTTTAAACAGTCACAAAAATATAATCTACCATAGAATATAATACTTTGATTAACATTCGTACAATTTTTGACTTCCTAATAAAGTGTACGAATTACAAAACCTATGCGACCGACGCGACGTGTATGCATAAATAAATGAATGAATGAACGACGTCAATCCAAAAATTTCACAATTATACGTCGCCTTGTGGTCGAAATTCACCCGTAATAATAGGGATGATGACTACATCTAAACTATTTAGTTTCATTAATATACTCCGATATATTGAGGCATAGTATGCTTGGTAAATGTAAAAAAAAAATATTTTACGTGTTTTAGTAATTAGATACATCTAAATACCGGTTGTCTGTAAAGTCGGTTTACTGACGATAGTTGAACGTGACAACGTCAACAACAACAACAACAACGATAATAATAATAATAATAATAATGAGGTAATGGCAATGCGAGGTTACGCTGGTACTTGGTAACGGTACTTGGTAACGATAACGGGTAACAGGTAACGCATGAGTCATGTTTTTTCGTGCTTGCAGCCGGCTCCATCGATTTATAAGACGTTATCACGTCAAAAGTACAAAAAAGTTTAAATTGTTATTTTTTGCTATATTGGTAAACAAAATCTACATCATTAGTTAACTTACATCATATTATACAAAAACGTTTATTATGGTAAGTATGAACTTAAACGCACAAAACAATCGGAGATATTTACGAATATGTTCCTGTGGCCGTATACTTCATACACTTTAACATAGGCGTGACGTCACAGCTACGACTTGAAGCGTTTTAACGAGACTTGCGAAATTTTGTAAACAAATCGCTGTTACCTTTGAAAATATTGACTTTTGATATACCGTTTCTTCTGAGAAGTTACTCATATTTAAGAGTACTATTCATTTATATAATATTGTGACAGATTGACAAGTGTGTGTTATTAAATTTGAGGTAGCGTATGCTGTTGTTGGAACGAAGTTCCTTATCGCGCGTTGCGAAAGGGCTAAACGGAAAAAATTAAGACTTTTAAGTTGTAACGACACTTTTTGCTATAGTTGCACGGCTGTGCGGCGTGCGCGTGTTTCTCTGTCTGTCTCTCTCTCTCTCAATTGTTACTAAAATGCCTACTGATTAAGTTTATATTACATTATATTTGTTAATAATAAAAAAATATTATAACTTAAAAAAAAAATATTACAATTCCTTCACAAATTAATCGAAAGGAACTTCGTTCCATCTGGGTGTCCCTTGAAACCTCTCAAGTTTTTTATTTTTATTAATTTTATATAATATTCTAAGCATTATTTTGAAAAATATTAGCTTTATGCATACCTTCCTCCACATAAGCTTTATCAGCGCCAAATATCATACTCCGCCGTTCGCATAATTCTTTTAAAACTGCTACTTACTTCACTGTTTGCTTCAAACGCAGTTTATTTATTCTATCTCTGGTAAAAAAAAAATAATCACAAAGCACCAGGCGAGCATAACAAGTGAAGTGGCGGAGGCGATTCGTTCCGGAGAGTTTTGTTTAGTCTAATGCCCGTTAATTTGTATTCAGGGTAGTAAACTTTTCGACATTGTATGAACTGCCGCTGGGAACTGTCGCTATACATTAAATTTTTGGGTAATTTCACTTTATTTATACATTAGTTACGACTAAGGGTCAATTCACACCGCGATGACACGCGGCGCTGCCTTTTTAAAGAAGACTATTCCAAATTGAACTTTATTCGCTACACAAAAATTTTCATAAGACATCAGTCATAACACTGCACAGCGCACATTACATTCAAAGTCTTACATTGAAACGTGTATCTTCGTGTGTCATAAATAAAGTTCAATTTTGAATAGCTATCTTAAAAATTCAGCACCATGTATCGTTCGTAACTTCGTATCGTTTCGATTCGGTGTGAATTGACTCTCATACCACCGAATAGGGGATCCAAAATTGTTATAGACTGATTTAAAATATGGTTAAAAATAGTTTTAATATATTAAATACGTATACCTAATAATTTAACCCGTCCAAATAATACACATCATATACATGGACAACACCAACAGAAAATGAAGTTTTCACAATAGCAGCTGGCGACATTTTCGATTTGTCTTTGTGTTTGCCGATAACTCGTCGTTATAACGTTCATCACCCACAGGCCACAGTCATGACAATTAACCGTTCTGACATTTTGTAAGGGGTCGCCGATTAAACTCGTATTACAAACGACACTTAGCGATAGTGTGGCCCTTGGATAAGAAGCGAACAAAGCTTATATTCTAAACGTGATGCATGACGTCACGGTAGGCGTTGCGCGTTGGCGCGAAACAAATGACTGAGATTATATCAGCCTCGTATGCCCATTGTGTACCAACATAAAAGAATTGGCTGTCATGTCTACTTCACAAGTGAAACGAGTTGCCAAACATTGCTTAAAATTCGGCTCGAAGGACCAACGGTAAATAAATAAGTAAATATTATTATACTAACTTTTGCCCCCGGGTCCGTCCGCGTAAATACAGTATCCGACGGGAACACCGTACTTTTTCGGAATAAAAAGTAGCCTATGTGTTAATCCAGAGCTTAAACTACTACCATAACAAATTTAATCAAACTCCGTTCAGCAGTTTTTGCGTGAGAGTCACAAACATCCATCGATCCATCCATAGTAGTAGGATTAATACGTGTTCTCGCACAGAAACAGTTAAACGCACAGTAGTGTGAGTTAAAAATCACCTCAGATTATTAACACACACTACCGTGCGTTTTATGGATATACAATTTTGTTACACGTGGACGTTTGTCAATCTGTCGAAATATTTTCATTTTTTGAAAATATAAAATATAAGAGAAAATATAAGAGGAAAAAAGAACCGTTAAAAGGTAAAATTTAAAAATTATATGTATTATTGCGACCACAGAGCGAGCTCTAGTAAGTATTAAACACTACAGGTAATAGGTTACAAGCTTAAAGTACTGACATTTGCAGATCAGTATCTATCCATAAATTTAATTTAATTTGTAATCGTTTTATAATGATAGAACTTTAAATACCACTATAATTTATGTTCAATATGTAATCGGCTTCTGTATTAAAATTTTACCCACGCCTAAAACATGTTTATTTGCTTCCCATAATTTAAAATGCACAGTATGATCTAACGTTATTTTACGATGGGCAACGTATTGTATAAACTTAATACGGTTTAATAGCCGTTGAAACTTGAAAGTGAACACCTTTAATAATTAAATTTAGTAGAGAAATAAAATATAAATCGAGAATTTGAGCCTATCTTGGATCTAAACCATTCTCTGACTATTGACTAATATGCATACAATGCGCGTTAAGTTCCAAGTTTGGGATTGATAGCGAAATAAACTGGCCGTTGTTTATTTATTACCTGTTTCTGTTCTCCTAGTACATTCGACTTAATGCCTCAGAGGTCAAGAGCGTTTGAAAATGTTAATATTGAAAATACCTACCTATGCATAACTGACAATTATTTTCAGAAACGTTACTTTGAATGAATGTGTTTTTAACATGCAAAAAGACAATAAAATTTTTAGCAGACGTGACACTTAATAGGTTAATACACAGTCCGAAACTCATGCTAACGAAGAAAATAGCAAGCAAAGACTAAATAATATATTCATTTACACTAACAAGGTAAGGAATATTCCACGCAGCATGCATGCTAGTTAAAACAACGAAAAAAAAAAATGCCTAGATTTTATAAATTTATAAAAAAAATTATATTTTTACGGCTTCATTGAAAAAATTATATTTTGTCTAAAGAACGCCACATACATTTACGTACGAGTTTGATCCTTCATCTAATATTGGTTTAAATTCTATTAGTTTAAACTTAAAAATAACTTGGTAGCAATAATCATTAAAAAGTATTATTGTAGCCCAATTTTGTTAATAGCAAATACAACTCAAGCCACTTTACCATTATAACTGATATCCAAATATTTCAAAACTAAGGATGGGCTATGACGTACGTGACAGAAAAATCTTTATATAGGTACCTGGGCTGATTGATAACTGGCCGAAACGACGAACTTAAAAAAATGATACGCAAAAAAGGAATATTATATTATATTCTGGCATCTTCTTGAAAATAGAACGCCAAATTTGAATTTAATCGAACTGATGGAATTTGTTTGAGAGGACGTAGAACTTTCTCTGTCGTAAATTTTCTTAACAATGGAAAGAAAAGAAATTCGTGCAGTGATAAAGTTTTACGTTTTAAAAGAGAAAACAGCAACCCAGATTAAAACCAAGCTAGACAGTGTTTTAGGTAATTCTGCTCCTGCATTGAGTACAATTCACACCTGGGGAACTGATTTTAGACGTGGAAGACAGAGCTGCGAAGACGCCCACAGGTCTGGCCGTCCAAATGAAGTCACGAATCCGGACATGATCAAAAAAATTCACAAAATTGTATTGAATGATCGGCGCTTAAAGTTGAGAGAGATAGCAGAGATGGTGAGCATTTCATCTGAACGCGTTTTTGATGAGGGAATGAAAAAGCTTTGCGCGCGATGGGTGCCGCGTTTGCTCACTGTAGACCAAAAGCAACGTCGAGTGGACGATTCATCGGAGTGTTTGGCGTTGTTTAACCGAGATCCTAATGAGTTCTGCGGCGTTATGTAACAGTCGATGAAACCTGGATACATCATTATACTCCCGAGATAAAAGAACAATCTAAGCAGTGGACTGAGAGCGGAAAACCTGCGCCGAAGAAAGCAAAAACGGTTTTGTCGGCCGGCAAAGTGATGGCGACTGTTTTTTGGATGCTCGAGGGAATATTTTAGTGGATTAACTGCAAAAAGGAAAATAATAAATGGAGAGTACTACGCAAGCTTGCTGCAAAAATTAAGTGAAGAAATCCAGAAGAAACGACCACATGTGGCCAAGAAAAAAAGTTTTTTCCACCATGACAACGCACCTGCACACACGTCAGTGGTTGCAGTCGCCAAACTCCATGAATTGCGGTGCGAATTGCTACCGCATCCACCCTATTTCCCCTATCTGGCCCCGTGCGACTTCCACTTATTCCCAAACCTGAAGAAATGGTTAGGTGGCCAGAGATTTTCATCAAATGAAGAAGTCATTGTTGCCGTGGACGAGTATTTTGAGGGGTTGGAGAAAACATTTTATCAAACTGGTGTAACGGCATTGGAGAAGCGCTGGACTAAATGCATCGAGGTAGAAGGAAACTACGTTGAGAAATAACTTTATTTTAAATAGATTTTTGAAGTTTTTCTTTGTCGTTTCGGAAACTTATCAATCAGCCCTCGTACAAGAAAAAGATAAGCCTTGATTTCACAAGATTTTGGCAAATATATAAGATAAGCTTTTTCCCGCGGCTTCGCCTGCGTAAATCAGGTATCGCAAGGGAACAGTGGCGTGGGGTTCCAATAACTTCATGCCTATCGGCTTCACTTGCCACTTACCTTTTGAAGAACCTCATCCAAATCTCTACCTATTATACCGGATAGGGCTTCACTAAGAAGGAGAACCAGCCTTAGCCACTGCAAGGGAATACTGTAAACTACACCTCTTAATAATAAAAAGTCTATATTTTAATCCAGAGTCTAAACTACTACCATATCAAATTTCATCGAAATCCGATCAGTAGTTTTTGCGTGAAAGAGTAACAAACATCCATCCATCCTCACAAAACTTCCACATTTTTATAATAGTACCAGCTGTTGCTCGCGGCTCCGCCCGCGTAAGTATAGTATCCCTCGGGAACACTACTTTTTCGGGATAAAAAGTAGCCTATGTTTTAATCCAGAGTCTAAACTACTACCATACCGAATTTCATCGAAATCCGTTCAGTAGTTTTTGCGCGAAAGCTTAACAAACATCCACGCTTTTACATTTATAATATTATAGTAAGGATTATACCGCAACTGCGGAAGGCAAACGTCAAGATGACAAATGTCAAACCTCGACTGTCTCAAACCACCCCAAAAGTAAGGCAGTTTATGTGTGGACAATTTTTGATTTTTTGCCTCGACCTGCCTCGTATATTATTTTCGAGTACAACAATTCTTTTTCTTCCTAAACGTCTAACACTTAAGCAGTAGAACATATGGCCAAAATATCCGTAGTTGATTTTACCGTACCTTATAATATGTACATCTAGGTCTGTGCTAACAGTTGTTTGATTATGTGTCGAGGGTAAACAGTAAACACGACAGTGACAATTCTGACGCGCCTCTTCTCCCCTATGGCGTTTACACTTTATACATAGGTATACAATCCCCATGACATAATGCAGACATTCTATCGACATAATATACATATCACAGTACTCTCTACAGTATACATAAAACCATGATACATTATCGTATCAACAGCCGTTGAGGTTGAAATACTCATGATACCACCACAATCCACATCCTTTGATTAACCACTTTCCTTTAATGACTGAGATCCCAGAACTGACTATCTTTATATTGTTACTGATAAAATGTATATCATATTCCATTATTAGTGAATGCAATGAACGTATGCATACCCGCTAGTTTGCACGGTTTACCAATTCTCAGGTAGAGGGCGCCAAAGGTACAAAAAATCGTACCTACTTGCTTTACAGCTTTTGACGTCTTACGAATGTTTTAGTATGTTTTAGTTTATGTAATAATGATAATTAAATATTTAACAGTGTTAATTTACACCGGTTTTTGTGTTGTAGTTTTCATAAAAATAAAGAAATTCAAAATAATCCACGAAGAAATAAAAATCATTAGGTAAACTTCTAAACCTTTAGCACCTTGTACCTAAATTGACCCACGGCACACTGGTGGGTATTCACACGTTCATGATTGTGCACACTAGCAACATTTTATCAGGAAGATTATAAGAATAGTCAGGCGGGCCTGGGATCAGTCCATAAGGTTTTGTTGGCTGGGCTGACTTAATATAAATTCTGTCTAAATTTCGTTAGCTGAAGGGATGTATAATGGACTTAATTACAAATTCACTGATTCACTTCACATAGTACATAATATGCCTGTTTTTACTTCAAAATTTAGATGGAAATATTTTTAATTAAGATCAGAACATGTCTCCACAATAAGTGACATTACTATTTACTACCATAGTTAGGTAGTAGTCGTTAACGAAGACAACTGTACCTCTAGTATCATAATTTACCTACCGATCGCATTCACATTCAATATCATAATGTTATGAAATACCTACACTATGGATACCGCTCATAAAAAGTTTAATATCCAATAACCTAGTTTTCCTGCAGAACCATTATCTTAATATTTACGACTTCGTATTTTGTAACAATTTGATACACTCTTTAACAATCTTATAATGTAAAAGCAAAATTAAAAAATTTGATAAACCCACGGCGCTAAAAAATGTAAAATAATCTAAGAACATTCGCCAAGCAAATCCAACGCCATCTCTGAAACCGCACTCAAAATCGGATTAGTACTTTTGGAGATAGATGGGAACATCCGTTTGAGCAGGTAAGTACAATATCGACAAAGTTCCTGCTCGATCAGTTTCTAATCATTTTCCTTTGCACTAAGGACGCGTTAAAATATTTAAACACAAAGGAAGTGACCGCAACGACTGCATACGTACGTGGTTGAACTGCGAGTATGTATGTGTGCGTGCGCACGATTCAAAGGCGCTGTTATGCGATATTCATCTTATGCCTCGAGTACAGTAAAAATAAAACCACTAAATAATTTCTGATAATATCATTACCTCCTTTCTAATAAAAATGTTTACACAACTGATAACTTCAACAACGTTGCCGTCTTTGTCTGTCAAGTGACTTTTCCAACGCGTCAGACAAAGATAGCAACGTTGTATTGGTTGTCCGTTGTATAAATATTTTTATTAGTAAGGGGGCTAGTCTATATTTCTGTAACTTTAAATATTTCATAATCGAAAGGTTTCTTAAAAATTTTGATCTATTGGAAAAGTGGTAGTCGTTATAAGTTAAACGTTTTCGACTTAGACATTAATTTTCTGCAAGCAATTTGTTAAGTTTTATTGAGATTTTAACCAAAAGAAGTGTGCACATAAAGGAACAATAATAATGTTTTGTAATTATAGTAAATGGCATATTATGTTAACTGTTAAAGAATGTATGGTCCCCTTGTGTAATAAACCTTTACTATCCATGGTCGTTATTATAATTGAAACGTGAATTGCATCCACATCAATATTCATGTCCAACTCCAAGCAGGTTTTTCAATAATATTTATATAGTAGCCATTTGAATCACACATACGTCTCTATATTATTTACGAACAGTTTTATAGCCAATTAAAAACTGGCTGTATTAATATAAGCTATATTAATTAAAGTTCCCTAGTTAATAATTGAGGCACAGTTAACAATATTACTATTATAACTGCAAAAGTTAGTGAGGATGGATGTCTGATAAAAAGGTACATTTTTATATGGATAAAATAACCGATTATTATTATTTAAAATGTGTAATAAACATTAAATATTTTTATACTACCATTTATAATTAAACATCATACATTGTAGTACCCTAGCTTCGTAATGTATATTATACACCGGCTTATCGGTATGATTATCATACTAAGTAATATAAAATTACTAAAAACTGCTGAAAACAATTTAGCTTTCTGAAATTATGAAAATAAATTAGCTAATCCTCTATATCATAGACAACAACAGCCTCTATACATTTATGAACTCCTGGTACTTACAGGTATTAGAGAGCAACCGTTGGCGTGAAACCGGTTGGTTTCTCATTGAGCTTCGAGTTCCTAGAATACCCGAGCTTCAAAATAAACAAATAAATCAAGTTTGATTTTGACACCGGGTTGATGAGAAAATTACAGAATTATTAGGAATTCTTGTGAAGTGATTCCTCCGAATACAATCTGTAATTTTTGTGTTTATAGTTTGGGTGTAAAAAATATGTTTAATATTATAGTCGTGTCATAATAGGTACCTAACTGAGAATATGTTAGCATTCGGTGTTGATCTAACGTAGAAAGAAGTTAATATATTTTAACTGCGTGAAATTGGGTTTTACGCAAACTAAATAATTTATAGCCTATTATACGTAATTCTGATGTAACACTTGCATCAAGCGAGTCCCGTCCGTTGGTGTCTTCTAAGATTAAACTGTATGGTGTAAAGTGGGCTTTTAATGTTTGATATGCTTAAAGCTTCTAACGTATTTAATTTGATAAATGATGTATCCGTCTAAAAAGGTTCTGAAAATACCACATTATATGTGAACACATTTTTTGCGCTTACATTGCAAACGCTGGCTGAACCCTACGACATAGATCAAAATAATGTACTACAGTATTGTACACCATACAAAGTTCTACAAAAAAGTAAGCGATGGTATATGTATATCTCTTAAGAATAACGCACAATAACCATTATTTATCATATAACCATTTACATTTTACTTCTGAGTTCTGGACGAGAAACAATGGCTTATTTACGAAGCGATTTTAAGCAAAACATCATTAATCCATATCAAATTAGGTACCTTTAATACATTGTGCATTTAATATAGATCAAGTCCTTTACAGCGAAATAATAATACAGTCGAAAATATTCATTTAAATTACATAATTTAAATGAATAATTTCGAAGATATTTTACATATTTAAAATGGAGGGACATTGCGGTTTACTTAATAATCTAGCTGCCTGTGCCCAGTTCATACTTATTTATCATATGTGGTATATTTTCCGAAGCTATTTAGACGGATACAGTATGATCCCTATCAAATTATATTCGTTACTCACTTTAAGTATTTTGTACACATTATAGTAGCCCTTTAAACCATACAGTTTAAATTAATATCTTATATTTAGAAGGTATCGTAAAAATTATAGGTATTCAAGCGCGAAAAAATATATATCGAGCGGTCTCGCACGTCGCGTCGAGGTGATAGGGTCCCGTTTTTACCCATTGGGTACGAAACCCTAAAAAACATTTTCAATATTGAATGCAGAAGTTTGCAGCAGAAGTATTGCAGTGAGTAGAGTTATTTGCTGAAGAAGTTATTTTTCCAAGAACTTTCTCTATCCCACGCGGGCGAAGCCGCGGGTAAAAGCTAGTTATGAATATAAATGTATGAAATTTGGTATTGTTATAAATTGTGCATAGATGTCGTATTTGGCGTCATAAAATAATAATAATTTTATATTTTAGGGTTGGCTCTCCAATGTCGATGAAAAATATTTTTTCATTCTACCCCATCGTGTGGAGTATTGTTAACAATATTTATATAATATAATATAAAGGCAAGGTTTCATACATGTCTTTTTTGTCTTTTTTACGAAGTTCAACTGGTTTATAACACCCCCCCCGGCATTTCCAAACTATAAGAGATAGAAACTTATAACTTTCTATGCTGATAGATCATGCTGAAAACTCTTTAGGAAAATTATTTTCAGCAAAATCGGACAATATCTTTTAAGTAATTCAAAGAAAACCTATTGCGCGTTTATAGTTACGGAGCCCTCCTTAGACATGTCATGACATGCTCTTGGTTAGGTTTTACTCTTTTGTTACGGAACCCATAAATTATAAAAATTAGTTGCAATAGAATTTTTTTGCCCTTGCCCATTTCGAGAAATCGCCATCCATGCGAGCTAACAATAAGGTGCCGACTGCCGCCTTATTTGCCGTTCCTAGCTTATCCCCTAGTATGTTAGTAACCCAGAGTAGCAAAAGGTTATGGCCCACAATTGGCTATACGTAAGTGATGCCGGTGTCGGTAAGTCCTGGCGCGCGTCAAGCCGATCGCACATAATTGATCCCGGGTTACGTAACACGCAATACCCTTCTCTCTCCCCCGGTTTGGACTTTGGAGTGTCGTCTTACTACTGACAGCAAGACTTTTTAAATTTATAACGTTCCACGCACCAGTCCAATCTGCAGTCTAAACTTTTGACATCACAATATTTACACGCCCTGTGAAACGTGCGCCATAGTATATCAGATCCGTCCGCAGCCCAAACCGAGGGCGCATTTTTAATCGACACGACAGTTCTTTCCGCAGTCCATCCGATGTTTGTATTTCTCAGATGCGGGACCCGAACTGACCGTGTGGAGGGCGCTAATGGACAAGGGCCCAAAATTCTTCGTATTCAACGCAATTTGCGGTCAAAAGCTAGTCTATACTTTGTAAACAAGCTCGGGTTATGGCGTTTATAATTACTGTAAACAGTCGTAGTCAGCGGTGTCGGTTTACTGTAAACCTGGGTCAGGCGGTAACAATAATATTCGCCATCATACCATTGTAATCGGACCCCCCACGTAATGTTTACGTTCTCTTACCACCTTCTGTTCTCCTAGTGGATGCATAATATCACTTACAAGGAATTAGCTGAACCAAAGTTACTTAGTTAATAAAATATATATTCTAATGCGTATTTAAGAGGCAAAATAACCATAAAAGTTGGATGTTTAAAAATTATAATGCGAATTATGGACGAATTTCGATTCTTGACCACTAGGCGACCTCTAATATGTAAAACATGACAAACATCTAAAATTAAACATTACCATAAAAATATATGGCTATCTTAACAAGATCCGCGCTATTGGTGTGAGTGTGAAGGGACGCGGCTCTTCTAATCTGGGCGCCCATTATATGGCAACGCTATCCCTTATCCGTCGGAAGCGATCCATCAGGGTGTTATCTCGACGGAAACAGGGTTTACTAGTGTTTCCACCTATATCGAGCTCAGCAATTATCACACGTATTCCTGTGGCGTAAGATTCAAAATGTGGATATGACGTCATAGTCATTGTCGTTGACCAATATAGATGGATTGTAGAAGTAAATTATTGAGCTAAAAAACACGAAAGGATTGGCCTGATTTATGATTTCAGCTAAGAACTGGTTTGTAAAGATAGCCGTCCCTTATACTGAGAAATGTGGGAAATGGGAATAGGATCAAAGAACAGTATAGTCCTCAGGAGTCAGGTATAAATCCTATCCCCCTTATTAATTAAAATGTTTACACCACGGATATGCCAACCCATATTGCTGTCTTTGTCTGGCACGTTGCAAAAGCCATTTGGTTTGGTTGATAGTCAGAGACAGCAACATGGGTGATCGTGTCCGTGGTGTAAATATTTTTATTATTATGAGAGCATAATAATAAAAATATTTAAATACACCACGGACGTGAAAAGGTGTGAAAATTTCATCTCTGTTTTAGAACGGATACTCTTATCCGTTCTAAAACAGAGATGAAATTTTCACATCTTTTTCCACGTCTTATGAAATAGCAATCATAACTTGGT
Organism: Phengaris alcon alcon; assembly: GCA_037179445.1. Taxonomy (NCBI): domain Eukaryota; kingdom Metazoa; phylum Arthropoda; class Insecta; order Lepidoptera; family Lycaenidae; genus Phengaris; species Phengaris alcon. Next base: position 1,008,069 of record JAYRCH010000272.1, read on the forward strand.
ACAGCGAATTTACCCGTAGCTGTACACTTTGAAATGCTATTTAAGGATGCGTTTACGAAAAGTTGTTTGACAGGTTCCCGAGTATGGAGAACAAAGATATTAAAAAGGTTTCGTGTAATAAATCCAGACAGTGACCAAAGAAAATAAACCTTACTGCCACGTATAATCATGCATAGTAAGCAAAGCACGTGAAATTTTTGATTACACTTTTTATGTATTTAATAGAATCAGGCATTACTTTGCGGATACGCGCTTTTCGCCCCGAACCCGGAGCATCCTCAGGAAGTGGACCTGCGAACAGTGCGAAACGCGCGTAGTTTTGCAACCTGTATGGTGGTGTGGGGCCTTGCCCGATCTTGCTGACATTGTTGCTTGTGTGGTGGTGGTGTTTGCACGATCTGGTTTCTGAGTGTACACATAAGCAGCGTGGGAGGAGGGAGGTGCTTTACGCATGCTTACGCGTGCACTCACACATTTACTTGCAGGTTGTGGGTATTTTTCCGCGGGATATTGCTAGATATAATATTAATTAAATTGTAGACTTTTTATGCTTTTTCCAAATCAATTTTTAATATTGTTGGATTCTTTTTTAATCGAATGTAAGGTGATGATATCCGCTACCTTTGAGTATTTTAGTACAACTAAAACAAGCTACTTAAGAACATAAAAATGATCCTAAGCATTTACATCCTCTAATTGCAAATTTTGGATGAAGAGGTTCTGGAAAATTTAAGAGGAGGTCAATATTATTTATTACGGATGAAGCAATCAATCATAACTTCATGAACCCAACTATTCAAACCAACCAACCTATTTCTATTGCGCTATTGTGTTTTTGGCAGTAGACGATTGAAATGATTTTGTATGAAAAGTGACTTCTCAAGTACCTATTAAAGGGTTCGACTGGTATCACAATGCGATATTAAATATAATAGTTAATATTACTTATGTGCATGCCCCGTTCGAACTTGACTCGCCATGCGGGTCATTACAACGCTAGTTGGTTGGGTACCGCAAGCGATGACATTAAGCGATTTGTGCCCGGTTTCTGAAGCTTTTTATCGGAAGCTAATTTACTTTACTTAAAACTTACTTTACTTTAAAAGTTTTTAATTGGATAACGCGTTTGCGTTGAGTGTTGCCGAATAAAAAGCGTTATTGAATAGATAAACTCTCGATATAAACCTTGAGAAACCGGGCATTCAAGTGTTAGTTTTGTGATTGACGCCATAATTCAACAAAAAAATCTCGAGTCCCTCGCGGCGCCTTGACAATCTGCCAAGCGGAGACTGAGTGTTTTATTTATTACCTTAACAAGCGTGTGAAAAAATAAAGTCTAGAAAGTTTAGCGTGGATAACATTGAGGATAAACTATAGTACTAATAAATTTTATAAGTTTTTGTATTTAGAATTTTTCTAAAACCAAATAAGTCTCTTAATAATATTATCGTCTACCTTTATTTGCAAACAATATTCATGTTACATAATATATTCTCTTTGTATAGCCTAATAAATAAAGGAAAAGCAAGATTTAGATAGAGAAGCTATTATAGTTTCCATTTTTCGGCGCTACATCTCGTACCGTACCCCATACTCGTAAATAAGTTTGGAGCGCGAGTGCGGCGTGCAGGGGGGGATATAACACGACTAGTTGTAAAAAGCGCCAAGCCGCTTTATATCGCTTATTGGCAGCTGCGTTCTCGTAATTTGCCGCATAATAATATTAAATTCAGAAACCACATTTGATTCAGCAAAATTCAACTACGGGTTCCGTTTACCTATCCTTCTACTATTATTAATGTAAAAGTTTGTGAGGATGGATGGCTGGATGAATGATGATGCTACTGAATGGATTTTATGAAGCTAAAGAAATCCAAAGCCTAAACAACTACCATAACCAAATACATAGGCTACTTTTTATCCCGAATGAGTGCAGCTGAACAAATAAAAGTACATTTAATTTAGTTTACAGAAATATATTGCAGTACTCAGTAGGTACAAGGTGGAATTGTTTACTAAAAAAGTTTTTTGCTGAAGATTGGGCATCAAGTCAAACTCTCAAATCGTACAGCCAAGTGCCAATTTCACCAGTTGTTAGTGTTAATCTTATGTCTAAATATCACGCCTTCTCTTGCATTACTACGTAGAACGAGAGAGACAACACGACAATTAACCAACTATTAACTTTAAAACGTTGGTCAAATTGGCACTAATTAACAACTATCAAGATGAACTACATGCTCATACTTCGATGACCTGGCGTGACGTTAACGCTCTTATTAATAATAAGTACCTGTGTAACGGAGCTTTGCTCGGAGTTCTGATAAATTTAAATAAATAAAAATAATCACAAAAATATTTAACCGACCGGGAATCGAACCCACCACATTCCGAATTTCCGAACAACGCAAAACTTATACGTATACTCATACCAAACTGTCAATCACACTGAAGTATTACGAATTTATTGATATATTGTTGCACGACGAAAGAAAAAAACATAAGTACAAAGCTTAAAACTACCCAGTTTCCCAGGGATAAGCATAAGACCCAGCTAGATCGATTTTTCTCCCCCAAATCTCTCTGCATACTAAATTTCATGGTAATACTTGTAGCCATTGCCGAGCAACCGATTATATAGTATATACAAGATTGTTTCGTTTAAAGTATAAGATTACACCACGGATACGCGAATCCATGTTGCTATCTTTGTATGACAAGTGGCTTTTCCAACGTATCAGATAAAGACAGCAGTCAGCAACATGGATTATCGTATCCTTGGTTTAAATATGTCATATATACTTTAAACGAGACAATATTGTATAGATATATGTATAAAATCGGTTTCTCGAAAACAGCTGCAAGTACTACCATGAAAGGAGATCGGCAAGTCAACATAAAATATTTATTGTAAGTTGTACTTTATGAACATTAGGAACAAAAAAAAGCAATAATATTATACATCAAACTCGGGGGATATAAAATAATTGATTAAATATAACCTAACCTAATATTCAAAGAACTTCGTGGCTTAGTGGGTAGACCGTTTGATTTAAGAAATTGGGATGCCTCTGATCGAATCATTTCGCAATTGTCATTTTAGATGCTACACCCGATAATGTGATAGTTTCCTATCAGATCATCGATATTAGATTCTATTGAAACCTCGTACTTGCCTCGTCATTTACACATTATGTGAAACATCGATCGTAACCGATCCTACTGGAACCTATTCTATGGTCTTTCATAAGTTTTGGCCCTTAGATGCTGACATTTCAATATAAGCGAGCGTCAGTCAGACGAGACTGATGTCTGCAGTCATTGCAATAGACGCGACGCGATGTACGTCGAGAAATTTTTATTATTGTCGTTCATTAAATCTAGAAAAAAACTTGGCTTAAATAAAAAAAACTATAACCCGACTACGTAAAAAAGGGGCCTAAAAAGGCCGAAACAAGAAAATAATTCAGATAGTAATCCAGAAATGCATAGGTACGAACATGGTCAAGGTAGAGCCGTGGTCGCACGTACTTTATAAGGTTCGGAAGTATTCGGAACAGTCGATGTCTAATCGCAGCCGTCTGTATCTATCTTGGGGTATGCATGTGTATGACGAATATACGCCTTTCTAGAAACTTCTCTAGGCCTCAGGGTCAGCTCACTCCTAGGCACGACGCATCTCGGTGTGAACTGACGCTTAGATGCCATTAGGAGGTGCGACCACGGCTCTACCTCACCTCACGGTTATAGTTTTTTGGTCAGCTAGGTACTATAAAGCGATGTAATCCGTAAAAGTAGCTTTTACCCGCGTCAATACAGTAGCTCACAGGAAAACTGAACTTTTCCGGGATATCGTCTATGTGTTACTCCAGAGCTCAAACTACTATTTTTGGTACAAATTTCATCAAAATCCGTTTAATAGTATTTGCGTAAAAGAGTAACAAACATCCATCCGTCCATACATACATCCACCCCCACAAACATTCACATTTACAATATTAGTATGTGGCGGACCAATTAGCGCCTTAATCCTGAATCGCGCTATCGAAGTTTCTGTAGTTTAGGGTAGCCAACCGTCCTGTTTTCCCAGGACATAGTCAGGACGTAGTCCTAGTTTTTACAGTGTCCTGGGCTATCCCGGATAGTTTCAAAGCAGCGTCCTGGGATTTTATGGCGCCCTGATAAAGTCGTGTACCTTAAAATTGGCGTGCCACTTTTTACAATTTTTCTTAGTCATTAAATTAAACTCAAATAAATTCAAATACTTTTATGAAAAAATATGTTTATAAGCATTACATGTATTTTATTTAACTTATTAAATTAACTGTTGCAACTCTATTTCTGCGTCCTGTTTTTAAATTGAATTGTCCTGGGTTTTTTAAATTTGGGGTTGGCAACCCTACTGTAGTTCGGCGCTATATTTAAGTTATCATAAAATTGTAAATACCGTTAGATTGTAATAATAGGCCTTTACCTATGAAATTGCCGTTCTGCAGTACTGGCCATTTCAAATCAAAATAATTTTTGTTTGGCAAAGAATTCTAATTTCAAATTAATTTTATTTTAAAAACATGGAATTCTTTTTCCAAAAGTAGTCACTTGTTTATTGATTAGTGTTACATTTCCATTGCATTTCAATCTTTTTCGTCATCATGGATACGTTAAAAATTCGAGTAATTATGGAATATGAGTACCGTCGTGGCAGCAACGCGGCACAAGAGGCACGCAACATCAACGACGCTTACGGAGCTAACACTACAAACCAACGCACCACCTGTTATTGGTTTGCTCGCTTCCGTTCTGGAAATATCGACCTGAAAAATGAACCTCGCGGTCGTCCGAAGACTTTGGTCGACAATGACGAATTAAAGGCGATTGTGGAAGCTGATGATACACAATCTACGGCTGAATTAGCAGCAGCTTTCGACGTTAGCGTCGAAACAATATTGGTCCATTTGTGTCAAATTGGCAAGGTAAAAAAGCTTGACAAATGGGTGCCCCACGAACTCAATGATCGCCAGCGCGAAGTACGCGTCGAGAAGTGCCTTGCACTGCTCAACAGACACAGAAATGAAGGAATTTTGAACCGCATTGGTCCCTGCGATGAAAAATGGATTCTGTTTGATAACCGCAAGCGCTCAGCAAGTTTGTTGGATCCTGGTTCAGCACCTAAACAATGCCCTAAACGAAAACTTACCCCTAGAAAAGTGATGGTCACTGTTTGGTGGTCTAGCGCCGGTGTGATTCATCACAGCTTCTTACCAAACGGGGTGAGCATTACTGCAGATGTGTACTGTGAAGAACTGAACACAATGATGGAGAAGCTGGCACATCTCCAACCAGCATTGGTCAATCGCTCGTCTCCGCTGCTCCTGCACGACAACGCGCGACCTCATACTGCACAGCAGACGGTCTTCAAGTTGCAAGAACTGGGGTTGGAAGCTCTCCGTCATCCGCCCTACTCACCAGACCTTGCGCCTACAGACTACTACTTTTTCCAGAATTTGGATAATTTCTTGGCGGGAAAAAATTCAATACCCGAGAAGGCAGTACAAAATGCCTTTCAAGAATTTGTTGCCTCCCGTCCAGCTGATTTCTTTAAGAAGGGCATCAATAAATTGCCACTGCGTTGGCAAAGATGCATTGATTGCATGGGTGATTGCTTCGATTAATACAAATAAAAAATACATGAAAAAAATTCGTTTAAATTTTTTCATACAAAACGGCAATTTCATAGGTAAAGACCTAATATAACTAGCGAGCGAGTTGCAATCCGTTTTACAATTTGGCGAGTTTCAGTTCGTTATATTATAATATAACGAAAAATAATGCGTAAAATGTTTATTGGGAAAATCTGTCGACATTTTATAATCTCGCTAGTTATATTACAATTTAACGGTATTTACAATTTTACGGTGACATATTACAACAGCTGAAATGACTACAAGTGGGCTTCAGCCTGACCGAGCATAGCATAGCATCTCGCTCGGTCAGAGACCTCCCTTTGGAGCTACCCTGCAGCTTAATTAACAATTATCTGTAATCCGCTAAGCTATAGCATATAACTAATGTACGGCTTCCACGATTAAAGACTGACTTTGAACGTGTAATCTATACTTAACGAAATTATTCGATAGCTACGTGTCTACTGTCTGAAACTACTTCGTAATTTCTATCGCATAACCACAGAGCGGAAAATATAACTATATACGTACAGGAAACAGCTTTCATAGAACGAACAAATTAGAAAATTTTGACGTCTCCTTCAACGGCCCACAATTTTTCCACACAATCATGGACACACTGTATGCTTGTAGTAGTGCAATTAAAATCGATAGCTAACTATATAGCTGTTTATCTGTTCCTCTTTCTTTAATATGTGGCGTAACTTGCATGATAATTTAAAAATTCCGTATTCAGCTTGGAAAGATCTCTAGGATTCATAAATTCAATCATAAGAAAACTATTGTAAAATTTAATAAAATTAATTAAATACATTAAGATTTTTCATATAATAATCTGGTCGGCATTCGTCATAGTTCGCACAGTATAACCACGTTGCTAATGGCCCACGGCAATTTCGTTTTTCCATGGAAACGATAGACGACGCGACAAACACAGTACTGTGCGTTTACACTATCTATAGACGTTTCACACCACGTCAATCTGGACCTGTGCTAAGAATCCGAAGAACTTGTGTTATTTAAGATATTTATTATATTAAATACACATAGCCCAGGAATATTGAAAACCTTTAGCTCCCTCGCGTCGGTGTGATTCGAACCCGCGCCCTTCGGTTTGAACATCACTGCGCTAACCAGTGAGCCACAAGGATCGTCTAGCGATTCTACAAAGATTTTTTTACTTTATTTACCATTTAGTACAGCTACCACCTCCTATGAATCTTTTTTGTGGAGTCCAATAGTTTCTTTAGTTAAAAAATGAACTTATGTGGTCCCAGTTACACGCTATTAAAGATTTCCGTGTCCCAGTTCGCCACATGTGGTCCCCGGGGGAGATGATGTCACACGCGGGCATCATGATTTCATGGTTGTGGTATTTTGAGGAGGTTAAATAGTAGTGCAATAGACACTTGTAGAAGTGTGTGAAGAATTCACATAGGGTGTCCAAAATATACCAATGAAAATTGAACGTACCTATGCTACCCTTTAAATATAAATCATAGAAGAAATGATTTTTGTCACTTTCAAGTAAAAACGGTTTTATAATATATATCCCCTTACTAATAAGAATATTTAGGTACGGATAACATATTTTCAATGTTGCTGTCTTTGCCTGATACGTTGGAAAAGTCACATGACAGACAAAGACAGGAACATTGAATAGCTTATCCGTGTAAATATTTTTATTAGTAAGGGGGATACCGGATAATGTACGCATAAATATGTATTAGCTATAAGTACTGATGTAATTTGATAAATTGATTCCATAAAATATAGATTGTGTATTACATATTATATTTTTTCGGAGCGCGGAGGAATGCTTCAGTTTATTGGAGGCTTCAAGGCAAACATAAGCGTTGATTATTTAAAGTTCAAATTGTGTCTTTTTCATAATTCATATAAACCCAAAAACGTCCTCTCAAACTTTCGCAGTTCAACATGATCATACCACTGTATTCATTAACTGATAACTCTTTCTTTCATCAACACTAATCTTAGAAGGATCACCAGTATTACTGTTGATAGTTGAAATAAAAAGAAAAAACAACCAAGTATTGTCACCACAGCGTCTAAAACCACCAGGGTCGCATGAGCACACAACACGTAGAACTGGTCCGCAGATGGTAGATAGGGCGGATCTATGAATTATGCATGCGATAGCCTGCGGCCTTTTAATTCCCTCGTATACTAATTAACAACGCTGTACTGTTCTAATGATTATCATGCTACAGAGAATAATAGTACCGTACATTCTGTGATTATCTGTTTTAGCTATAGGTCTGTCTCTAACTGTTCACTGTCTTTTCGTTATGTGTAGCGTTACGTCCATAACGACGCCGCTTTCGTGGTCCAGTGGTTTAGAGCTTGGCTCTCGAATCCGGAGGTTGTGGGTTCAATCCCCGTGTTGGAACAACAAAAAATGTAGTTTTGAAATTTGGTTAGCACAATGCAGACTGATCCTGACCTAATTGTCTGGCGAGAAAGATGATCCGTGTGTCGAGTGGGCATGTAAAAAGTCGGCCTTGCGCCTGATCTCTCGCCAGTCGTGTCGGTCATCCATCCCACTTGGATAAGAGGAAACAGTAAAGGAAGAGAGAGTGCTCTCGTGCATTGCGCACATACTATAAAATAACTTCAGCGTAGCTGGTCTGGTTTCGATGAAACCGGCCACCGTCACCGAAATTAGTGTGGGAAGCTTTTATTAACGCCCATAATCCTACTACTATTATAAATGTGAAAGTTTGTGAGTATAGATGGATGTTTGTTACTCTTTCACGCAAAAACTACCATTGAACGGATTTTGAAGTGTAGTAGTTTAAGCTCTGGATTAACACAATATGCACTACTTTTTATTCCGAAAAAGTACGGTGTTCCCGTCGGATACTGTATTTACGCGGACGGAGCCGCGGACACCAGCTAGTAAATAATTGAATAATTATTGTTTATTTATTTACAGAAATATTAGTCGGAAAGAACAAAGGTCAGATTTAGGTATTGGAAATATTTCTAATTGGAATAAGCTGTCTGGTAATACTGATCCTTTTTACGCGATATCGATATCGTCTCAATTCAAAAGTTTCGCTTAGTTTTTCTGTTCGTGATAGATGAAGGTAAGTGAAAACTACAATAAACTGACAATTATTATTGTCATGTATTTGCCTACGTTAATGTTAAAAAGCATCGTGTTTGCTAAACACAGCTTTTGCGCATAGGCGACATTAGAAAGTCCTATTTAGATAAACATCTGACAATCTAATACCAACATTACAGATAATATTTGTATGGCGATATTTGAACGTATGGCTAAACCGCGGGGGAGAGAGAATTTTAGAAAATTTAATACAACTCGTCGCTACGTAGGGAGCTGACATCACTCTCCCAGGGGCACGCGTGCCCGAACAGCTGATTGCGAGCCGAACACCATAAAAAACCTCATACAACACCATACAAATAATAACCAACCTTAACTCCAGTAGCGCACGGTCGAAACTCCTCCGCACCACCCTCCCCGACCCTCATTTCAAGAGCGTCACGACAATTTCGACCCTAACACTTAGCTTCAAGTCTCATTTTCCATCACTCGAGATCGTCATCAAACAAGTCATCTACGAAATAAAATTATGCGTGCGTGCGATTTTCAGCTCTACGTTACAGGGTTTAAGGTAGTTTTATGGTTACGGTAGCGAGTTAACGAGATAAAACCGAATGGATTTTGTGCATTTCACTCGGATGGAGGCCGCTAGGTCTCGGCTGCAACCGCCGCGGTTCAGGTAATAAATGAAAATATTTCAACGCCGAAGAAGGATCGCTTCGAGTTATCTTTGCACTTTTGGAATTTGATATTGATACCTAGTACTTGTTGCTGAGCGATATCGGAAAAGTGGACATTTGAAAAAAACTCGCCAAGTGCGAGTTGGACTCGCGCACTAAGGGTTCCGTACAAGACGGCAAAGAAAACACGTTTGTTGTACCTATATGGGAGCCCCACTTATTTTATTTCTTGTTATAGAGGCAAACAGAAATACATTATCTGTGACAATTTCAACTATGTACCTATCTAGCTTTCACGGTTCATGAGATCAGTGAGACGGACGGACAGCGGAGTCTTAGTAATAGGGCACTTGGCCTATTTTTATACATCGTCTGTGATTTCCATAGAAAAACTATGATTGCCGAAGGACATTTCGAACGTGGTTGCAGTGTACTTTATGTTATGAGTTTATGAGTTATGACACATCTCTCCACGCAGGGCATGAAGTGTAAATTATTTCTTCTTACCATAATGTTAATTAGTGAAATTAACATTTTCTATAAGGATCAGTGGCCAAGCCAGAATCGTTTCATCGTTTGATTCTACCCATCACCCAGCTTACAAACACTCTTTTACTTTTTACTTTTTACTTTCTGTTCCGATCCAATTAATCTAAAGCAAACTGATCAAAATAATGTGACATTGTATTTCTTAACTGCACGGTTAGTGACATTTAAATTGGGAGCATTATGTTCTCTAATGTGCTTTTTGTTTACTTTTACATTAAATTGTATCTGAACAGCGTATTACTAAATACATATTTCGACAACGGTTTAGGTTTGGTTGTGTTTTACACTCCGTTTCCGATTCAACGTAATCTCAATGTAAACAAAGCTCAATATGGACGACTATAATGCTACCAATTTAAATGTAACTCATTCGTCACGCGTTAGGGAAATAATAATGATACATTAATTTAGTCGTTTTTTTTTTAATTCTTTTATTTCAAATCGCTTTTTGACAGCTAAGGAAATTAGCGACTGTAGTTACATCTATATGTTCTCTTATCTGGGTGTTTCTCTGCTATTTGTAAACTCGCCCGTACAAGACTGTCCTAAGCAAATTTTATTAAATGTTGAGAATGTTTGTTAATAAAATGAAGGATAATATGAAATTAAATATAATTCGTTAAAAAACTCACTGATTTTCGTCCTGCATTTTGAGTTATAAGACGACTTTATCTAAAATCGTGACATGGGACTGATGTAAACGCACAGGAAAGTAATCAAGTTTTATTTGTAATTCTTACATATTACTTATATAAAGAAATATTTTTGAAACAGATCAAGAATATTAATATAAATTAGAACCTCTGCTACATAATTATCACAATTAACATTTCAATTAGGTAGTCAAAATATAGTTTGAAATCTTTTCATTTTAAAATAGTTAAAGTAATTAGCATTCATGTCACAATGTCTAACAGAAAATAAGGCTTAACATTGCAGTTTAGAAAAAAAAATCTTACATTTAACTTATTTCTCAAAAACTAATTTGAAAATAATCAAGACCGGGGACTGTTCTAGCTTACAACCGAGACACGTGGTTTACTAGCAGACTAGGTAGTGGCACTAAAAAATTAAGACTGCCCGCCAGTGTTACCAACTTTCAAAAATATTTCACCCCAAACTTAAGTCAAAAACCCCCAAAATCGCAACAATCACTTGAAAATCACCCTAATTTTTTTTTAATGACTAAGAATTTCTAATATAAATACTACAAAAATCTATAGTGACAAACAAATAATAAAAATTAATGTTCTGCAATGTTATTCAGTATTCTGTCCAACGTTATATTAAGTATATTAAACTATACTTCCATAATATACCGCGCTGCGCGGTGCCGGAGTGGGGACCGTGTATAGCGAATGACAGTCTCCAGAGAGGGAAAACGCCCATAAGCCACAGAAGGTTAATTAGTCTAAAAAAATTTTTTCAATTCCGCTTAGTTGAAGTGAGAAGAACTGTAATTTTTTGAAAAAATGTAAATATAAATTTTTACCCCTAAAAATACCTCCAAAAATTGTACCCCCTAAAAAACCCCCTTTATAGTTTTATCCTATATTTTTCCCCCTAAATTTAGGGGGAAAACCCCGGAGTTGGCATCGCTGCTGTCCGCATAACTTTGCACCCGAACGAACTTCACACTGATTGCATTCCGTTTCATGATATTAACGTTTCGTGCCAATAATAAAAATTACTTAATCCCGCGAATTTCAATTTTTATCAGGGGACTGTTTAAAAATTTTGAGGACAATGTTCATATATAGATTTTTGATTAAATTTTTATAGTAAATATATAATTGTGATTCATAATGATGTTTACTGTTTTTTGAGCGTTTTAATATTTTTTATTCAGTTATCAATAGCATAAAAACCAATATTGGTCACAAGACTTGTAATTTGGGAAAAGGGACATACCAGGGGACTGTTTTGAGGTGTTACATAAAATTTACTTAGGACAACGATTTTCCATTTAGTAGAGAAATGCCCATATATTTATATTTTCATTTTTTGTTTACAATTAGATTGCATTAAATCGAATTTCAACCACAGATCAACCTCCAGTAATAATTAAAACGCCTAATGATCTCCGCCCAGTACTTTTTACCCGTGTAATCTTATAATATTTAAATTTAACGCTTTTCGCTATTTAGGGATTTTTCAAATTCATCATTTCTAAGAAAACTAAATAATATTTCTATTGATTGAGCAATTGCAACCTAACCTAATATTCTGTGCAAATCTTCAACGTAGAAATTGAGTGGAAATAGTTATTTCATAGAAAACGCTATGAATACGACGCAATATTAAACTTCTTGGTATTTTATAACCGTGGCACTAGGAAATAGTTCCCGCACAGTACCTACTAAGTACTAAACAAGATGGCGTCTAGGCACAGGCATGGGCCTTAATTCCGGCATTCCGGGTCCGGGCCTTCATTCCGGGATTCAGACTACATATTTGCGTTACGTTACACGCAGAAATTACGTCTTTTTTTCTCTACAGTATGAAATAAAAATTTATGTAAAATTATAATTGGTCTCATTAACAATCAAACAATATTGGTTGAATAATTGTTAATAAAACAATTTGATTATTTCCAATCTGTCTTAATAATTTAGTCTAAAGTGACTTAAAAGTATAGGTAACGCAATGGTGAAAGGTGTTTTTACTGTTTTTAGGGTTCCGTAGTACTAAAGAAACTCTTATAGTTTCGCGGAGTCCGTCCGTCTCTCTGTCTGTCTGTCTTTCCTCGCTTCTAGCTTCCGTAATTATGAATACAAATGGATAAAATTTGGTACAGTTAAGAAGGAACATCAAGGAACATCAAGGAATAAAAAATAGGTATTTGTAAAATCTATTGCTGTCCCGCAGTGCAGTGCAGTGTCCCGAACAAGCTAGCTATCAATGTGTGAGAGTGCGATAGACTGTAACGTGATCTGTAACTTGAACTGAAAATACCCGTTAAAAGTGATTCCTTCTGATGATAGTAGTCATAGTGATTCCTTCTTAACCGATTTAAGTACTTTTTTCATTAACAATTCAAAAAAGGCTTGAACTGTAAGCTAAGTTTTCATTTTTTTATATAATTTAGTCAAATTTGTTTTCTGGCTGTTTGAACACAGCGGAAAATCTGGCCATTTTTTTAAGTTTTTGAATGTCCATATTCTCTTTTAATTATTAATTTATGAAAAAAAGGAAATCATAGAGACATGCTAATAGTATCCATAAATATTTAGGAAAAAAATTGTTACTCTACCGGCATTATCCAGGGAGGAAACAGGGGACTACGTTTGTATGCTTTTCCATACATTGCGTGGCACTTCTGTTGCCTCTTAAAGACTGTGTATATATCTATATAGTTTTGGCATCATAAAATAATAATAATTTTACATTTTAGGGGTGGCTCTCCATACATGTGAAGTGGGGATGAAAAATATTGTTTCATTCTACCCCATCGTGGGGTATCGTCGGATAGGTATTTTTAAATAAAGACAAGATTTTCATACAATAGACTTTTTATAATGTAAACGATTTTCGAGTAATCGACCTCCAAAGTGGTTCACAAATTGACCTCCTCCCGCCACTTCTAAACTATGACACTTAGAAACTTGCAATTTTCCATGCTGATAGATCCTGCTAAATACCTCTTAAGGAAAATTATTTTGAACGAACTCGGACCGTAACTTTGGAAGTAATTTGAATAAAACCGATTACGCGTTGATAGTTACGGAACCCTGCTTAGACATATTGTCCTGATTGCTGATGCCCTTGGTTAGGTTATTTGCGAGTTGCGGTCAACAGATTTTGATACACTGAAAGTAATTTAAAAACTATTTTATGCCAGGCCAGGTATAGCTACCTATATGCGGTTATTATCTTTTATGTTTATTTACGAAAAATATGTAATTTGAGTTTTTTTAGAAAATTTAGGCATGGGACAACGAATTGTCCAGTTGATAGAGAAACTCCCAAATAAGCGAGATTTATGCAACTTAGTGTGTGCCTATGTACCTACTATGACAATATTATTATCCCTAATATATAAAATTCTCGTGTCACGGTGTGCGTGATTGAACTCCTCCGAAACGGCTTGACGATTTTCGTGAATCTTAGCGTGCATATCGGCTAGGGTGGAGAATCGGACAACATCTATTTTTCATCCCCCTAAATGTTAAAGGTGGTCCGGTCCACCCCAAAACTTTTTTTTTTGTTTTTATATGATGTGGTATTAAAAATACAACGACAATGGTAAAAGAACGTTTGCCGGATCAGCTAGTGTAAATATAGAATATTTTTCAATATAATATATCTATATAAATAAAAATGAATTACCGAAATGTTTGTACGCGCATAACTTCCAAACGACTGCACCAAATTGGATAAATCTTTCTTTTATGGGTTCGTTATTGTCAGGAGGTTTGTATGAAAAAAAAAAATTAAAATAAATACGTGTGGCACTCGGGGACTGCCGCGGTAAAGCTATTGCATAGTAAGTCTCCACGCATACGTCTAGTCGCACGCACACAAACACCGTGCCGAAGTCTGCTGAACTGAAACGACGTTGGACGATACACGGCTGTCAACGCCGCACCGCTGTACCGGTCGGAGTGGGGGGTGTTAGGTTTATTTTCGTTATGGAATTTCTTGATTCGGTCGCCGCGCTCAAAGCCCGCGATAAAAGCTATGCAATAGCTTAAAAATATATATATATATATATGGCAAAATGCATTTGCCGGGTCAGCTAGTATTTTATACAATTCTCGAGACCTCAGTGTTTGTTAGAGAACTCAAACACTCTTACGAAACGGTTTGACCGATTTTTATGAAATTTTGTAGGTGTATTCTGTAGGTGTGAGATTAGGTTGCAAGCTATTTTTCATACCCCTAAGTGATCAGGGTAGCCACCCCAACTTTTTTAAATATTTTTATTTTGTGATTTAGTATTACATTAATTTTTATATATTTAAGGTGTAAATAACCCTCAATTTTTACCCTTCTGACACAAACCCCCATTGTTTAATAGGCACATTGGTACTGGACTGAGATCCCAGACCCGACAGACTACCTTATATTCTTACTGGTAGAATGTATTATCATATTGTAAGTATTAGTGTACAAAGAACCTATGTTGGTACAAGGCGCTGAAGTTGCGGGAAATTGTACTCACTTTACTTACAGTCTAATAAAATATACGTTTTATTTATTGGTTTTAGAATAACGTAAAAAAAAACTTATTAAAGTAATTTTTCTCTAATCTTAGTATTAACAGAGTTAGTTATAAAGGTTAGAAGTATAATGATTTTTATTTTTACGTGGATGATTTTCCATCTTTTATTTTTATGAAAAATTGAAAATCACTCACGATCAATCATTTCAAAGGCCGTAAGAAAAGTTAGTAGGTACTTTTTTTTGTACCTTTGGCGCCCTGTACCTGAGAATTGGCCCACGGCACAAACTAACGGGTATGGAATATGCATTCCACTCACTAATACTACAATATGATCTACTTTTTATCTGTAAGAATATAAAGGTAGTGTGGCGGGCCTGGATTCTCAGGCCAGTACTAATGTGGCTATTAAACAATGGGGATTGGCGTTAGAAGGGTAAAAATTGAGGGTTATACCTTAGATATAATATTTTTAATGATAAGGCTAGTAAGGCTACATATAACATATTTGGTAAAGAGCAAACTATAGCAAACCGGTGACAACTGATATCTAAATTCAAGACAGTGAAACTAATTATTCATCGTATCTTGAGAGGTACAATTAAATTAATCTGAGTTACGTACAGTACTTACAGTATGCAGTGGCGTGGAGTTCCTATAACTCCATTCCTATAGGCTTCACATACCACTTATCTTTTAAAGACCCTCATTCAAATCCTCTATTATACTGGCTAGGGCTTCCCTATAAAGGAGAACCAGCATTCGCCTCTGGGTCTGGGATCTCAATCCATACTGTCTTTAACCCTCAGTGGTCGATAACTCTTTCGAATACAACCTGTAGGTTGTAAGAGTAGGTAGTAGGTGTGGTTGTTGGTGTAGAAACTGTATGTGTATGTGTGTAGTTATTTATTTATTCCAGTTCATAGTTAAGACAGAAGAACGTTGTTGTTGTTGGGTACGGTTGGGTTGGCATAGGGTTGCCAGATTTTTTTCAGCCTTTATGGGACAAATGTTTAAAATATAAGCCAAAAATAAAAAATAAGGGATTTCATTGTTTTACCCGGGACAAAATTAATTAGTGATCATTTTTTTAAATATTTTTCTGATGATCGATCGAGTTTCAGAAAAATATTTTGATTAGTTTTAGGGCACCCAAGCTATTATACATGTGTATAAGTGTTCGGCCCATATACGGTTCGGCCTGAACAGATGCAAAATCGTATCGTCTCTGTGCAATTTCGAGATCGCATCAGTCGACCGGATGGACTGAAGCGATTCGTTCCACTGTTGCCAGCTCTGTTTTTGCGAAACTACTACTTACGTAGATTTCTACTAAAAACTACTAAAAGAATACTGAAAACTATAAAAAAGCTACTAAACTTAGGAATCCGTAAAGCCCCTAAAAAGTCACGACATTTTAGGTTATATAAAAAAAATATTATATTGAATTTTGTTATAAATTTTATCGTTAAATTAAAATATACTAGGAAATATTACGTATATAGTAAATAAACGGGTAGTTTTAAGCAAATTGCGGACGAATCGAATATTATGATATACGGATGGACTGAACGGACCATGTGTGACAAATTGCTTCAGTTCTCGACAGAGCCGCGGCCGTGCGGGTGTGTATCGTGCACAAGCGTAGTGAGTTTTCGCGGTGTTTAATTATTACACAAATATTAAACACGACCGTAGCTCGAGGCAAACCAGAACAAACTGATGCGATTTTGCCGTGTGTGTGCTCGACTCCGTTCAGGCGGAACTGACGTCAGTTGGGTCGGATGCCATTTTTTCCGTGTATGTGCTCGAATCTGTTCAGGCCGAACTGACGTCAGTTCTAACTGAAACGATCGGCCTCTCGTCTGTGAAGGCCTTAATATGAGCTAGGGCGAGCATTCCGTGCGTGAGTACTGAGTACTTTTAACCCTAAATCGCTTTGCCCCGCAGGGACGTTTTAAATAATACCTAAAATACGGGACGTCCCGAGGAAATACAGGACGTCCGGCATAGTTCAGTACAGTGGAAAAACCAAATTTTATTTTTTATTTTATCCCGATTAATGTTTTTATACGCGTCGCCAGACGCCGACAAACCCGGTGTATCACTTTTGGATCTGAATATGAATATAATCCAAATGAAATGTTAAATTTTAGTTATTTTTGGCATATTATTAGCGAATTAAAATTCAAAAGTTACAAAAGGTTTACAACCTACATGGCTGTCGTTGAAATAGCTCATCTGTAAACTGTGTACTCTTAGGTTAGCTTCCTGCTTCCTATATTGTGAATTGTCACTTTGAACTTTAGCAAAAGTATAATTGAACTATGCTTTTAGCTTTTTTATACTTCACATAAAACAAATGGCTGTTCCCTCGCATTAAAACACCAGCATGCCATAGCTATAAAAAGATGCATAATCCCACATCGCCAGAGAGACTAGAGAACCATAAATAACAGTCTATAATTAATTGTGAATAACGATTATAGGACATCATCGCATTTGTAAGCGCGGCCAAAAGGCGGGTGCGGTCATATTTTACGACTGTTTCAGTCCAAGTCCAGCCGAAATAATCGTTACATATGGGTTACACAGAACACTTTTAACTATAAATAACATAGGCTGTTTACTAACTAAGTATGGTTTTTAGGGTTTTGTAGGTACTCAAAGTGGTAAAAACGGGACCCTATCACTGAGACCTCGCTGTCTGCCTGTCACCGGGCTGTATCTCCATTAAACCGTGATAGCTAGGCAGTTGAAAATTTCAGAGATGATGTATTTCTGTTGCCGCTATAACAACAAATAAAAAACAGAATAAAATAAATATTTAAGTGCAACAACAAACGTGATTTTCTTGCCGTTTTGTACGGAACTTCGTGCGCGAGTCCGACTAGCACGTGGCCGGCTTTTATGGTAGTGGCAAACGAGCAAACGGATGGATGGATGGACGGATCGATGGAAACCCAGTCGCCAATGGGGCCCCGTACCAAATAGGCGTTGCCGGTCTTTCAGATTATGAACACGCTGTTTTCTTGCCGACTACTTTGGTCACTTTTAGATTTCTTTTACTTTGATAGGGAAATTTATTTTGCAACACATAATAAACAACATCTGACGCACTGCACACACCTAATGATTCGAGTCATGTCAGTCGATAAGAACAGGATGTCAGATAGCATTGAAAGCCTTGCATTCAAAATGTATTATGAGTAACGCTTTAAACACGGAGTACTAGGTATCAGTGGCGTCGGGTTCCAATAACTCCATTCCTATCGGACTTACCTTTTGAAGACCCTCCTCCAAATCCCTACCTATTGTACAGGCTAGGGCATCCCTATGAAGGAGAACTAGGCTTCGCCACTGGTAGGTATAGTCTATTCGCGATAAGTTTGCAGTGAATAATCAGTGCATATGTCAAAATTGACCAATGATGCATAGCCCGTGTTCCCCTTAACCAATTAAAATAAGCGTTTTTGATATTTGTACTGATCATTCTCTACAAATTAACGTGAAATTACTACAATGTTCTGCACTGTGTGTGTGCTGAGTGCTAGTTTTTTCGTTTTGTTTCGCCGAGAAGAAGTTAACTACAATTTGTATGGCATCGAATTAGTTACCATTGTTTGCCACTAGGGGCGTGATTTCGATGCCATACAAATTGTAGTTACCCTCTTCACGGCGAGTAGTGACAAAAACTCGCACTCAGCACGCAGAATTTGTTTATAAAATCGGTCAAGTGCGAGTCGGACTCGGGCGCGATTATAGTTTTCCTTCAAAGTTCATCACAGGGACGGGACTACCATCATGAATCTTTCAGATTTTTCTAGTCAGCCGTTTAGCTTTTAGAAGGTGGGGGGGGATAATTTGGCCTGTTTTAATTCAGAAGCGTTTAGGCCATACCATAATTTCATCAAAATCCGTGTTTTTTCATCAAAGTTTTTGAGTGAAAGAGCCACAAACATCCATCCGCACAAAACAATAGTAGTAGGATTTCTGAGATAAAAAATAAAGACTTGGTCGTGACAACACGCGTCAGTGTGGGGTTGGACTTGTGAGCTATTATATTAATGATTAGAATTTTACTACACACACCGGCATATTTAGCGGAACATAAAATAAAGGTTTGATATCAGTATCATATAAGGTTGCTGGCTGGTTTATACGTCATTTATTTTAAAAAGAAATATTTTCAAATTAAAAAACAACTGACACCTTACTTACTTACTTACACCTTATCTGGAGCGAACTTCGAGTATTTCTTCCTTCTAAGTTTGATTTAAAATTTCATTGAAATACTGTTTTTTGTTACTTTTTTTTAATCGAAGAAGGTTCGAAGAAGCTGGTTTGTGTTCATTTGTGCCCGCCAAGGCTCCAAGGCTCGAGGTAAATCATCGTAGAAACAGGTTAACTTTTGCTCAGGAACATCGACTTTGGAACGCGGATCAATGGAGTAAGGTATTGTTTAGTGATGAGTGCAGAATTCTCTTAAATCAAATTGACGGCAGGCAAAGAATATACAGACGCAAAGGAGAACGATACATTCAGACAAATTTTGAAACTACAGTTGCATACGGTGGTGGATCAATAATGGTTTGGGCGGGCATTTGTTTGGGAGTTCGCACAGACTTGGTAGTGATTGACAGAGGGAGTCTGACTGCAGACCGCTATATCAGAGAAGTTTTAGAAGAAAATGTCGTACCGTTTGCCCCATATATCGGTGACGATTTTGTTTTTATGCAGGATAATGCTCGGCCACATACCGCTCGGGTAACTCAAGCTTATCTTAATGATATGAATATCACTGTTATGGAATGGTCGGCAAGATCACCGGATACAAAACCCAATAGAGCACGTTTGGGACTTGCTGAAAAGAAAAGTTAAGTCCAGAATTCCAGCTCCTGCCAACGTGGGTGAACTACGAATCGCCGTAGTTGAGGAATGGCGGAGACTATCCCAGGGACTATCGATAACATCATTCTCAGTATGCCTAGATGGGTACAAACTTTAATAAGAGCACGTGGTGGAAATACGCGATAAACACCATTTTTCTAATTTAATTAATTGTTATTTTAATATTCATTTTCACTTTTCCCGGTTACATGAAAAGTTCAAAAATGTACAATTTTTCACAAATAGCCTTTACTCGCAAAATCTGTTCTTAATGTGATCTCATTTTAAGTAAAACAAATGAAACTTTAAATAACATAAGAAGTGTAGTAAGTAGATTTTAAAATAAAACCATATTTTTTTAATTATGGACCATTTTTTTGTGTTCGGCTAAATATGCCGGTGTGTTTATTTTGTTCATTGTTTTATTGTTGTTTAGTATCATTTTTTTACCTACATTCTAAATTAAGCGAACTTCTAAGACCTACATGTTGTTGGTCATATAATTACCTCTCAAATTTTAATAATTGATGTGTCATTTTTCTTCTCTTTTCCATTTCTTTTAAATTGTTTTAAATCTCATCTTTTTTGTATCTTCATGGGCACTGGCCTCTGCAATATAGTTTACAATAGTGCAGGGGTCAGGGACTTCAGATAATATAATGTACGGAAGAAGATACTTTGAGTGGTAAGAAAGCCATTATGCACATTTTTTTTAAAACATAATATAATACTGTTAGGACTGTTTTATTTTTGTCATAAGATGTATTATGTGCATTGTGCAAATAAAGAATAATAAATAAGTCAGAATGACTATCTACTACTTACTAGCATATCTGTTGAAAATAAGTTTTGTTTTAAACTTTACTGATCTTAATAGTTTCAAAATAATTTTATTTTAAGCTTCTAACTTAAAACTGTAATTATTATAAGTTGCTTATTAATTATTTTAACAAATATCATAATATTATCACTAATGTGATATCGTCATATTAAGGTAAAAACGCCTGCAACATCTTCTACTAATCCTTACTAATATTATAAAAATGAGAATGCGAGTTTCTTTGTTTGGTTGTTATTATATTTGTTTTGTTGTTTCAAGTAAAAACTAATTAACTGATCATCATGGAATTTGGAACAGATAAAGATAAAGATAGTGTATTTACGCGGGTGAAGCCGCGGGCAAAAGCTAGTAAAATAATAATTTATGGTGCTCCATTTTGGAAAATAACTTTGATTTTTGCTTATTCCATTACATATAATTATATCTTTCAAACATAAACCTTTTGCAAGACATTCTGTTGGTACTTTGTATACAAAACTCAGTGTACTATAGTTTTGGGAAACAGTATTCAATTGCTTAGACAATACCACTGCTATAGCTTGTCAATGGGATTCCCAAAGTAGTTTATCGGAGCCTAGGGGTTCCGTAGAATAGTCATTGAGGTCCACCGAAATAATTTATTATTAGCTGTTAAATAATACCAAGGTTAAAAATATTATTTTGAATCGGTACCTTTTTTTTTAATTGATATTATGAAAGGCTGGAAAACAAAAAATTTCAGTGCTTTGATACGGGGTTCTATAAAATAAAAGGTATTTACTTAGTTGATGTTCCATTATATCCAAAGTTTAGGAACCCCTGGCTTATCACACCATTGTTATGATTATCTTGTGTTAGGTGTTTTAGTTAAATATTAGGTGATAGAAATATAAATAATATTATATTTATTACAACTATAAACTTTCATAAACTTTTATAAATTGTCCAACAAACCCCAAATTAAGACAAAGGACTAACATAAATAAAAGAAACCACACTTGTTTACAGAATCTCAACAGAGAAAGGAAAATATCCTACTACTATTATAGATGAGAAAGTTTGCGAGGATGGATGAATGTTTGTTTGTTACTCTTTCACACAAAAAGTACTGAATGGATTTCACTGAAATTTGGCATGGTGGTAGTTTATGCTCTAAATTAAAACATAGGCTACTTTTTATCCCGAAAAAATATAGTATTCTTTAGGATACTGTATACACACGGGTAAATAAATAAATAACATTAGTTATTATTTGGTAACAGATAAATGCACCAGAAAAAATCTAGGTAAAACAAGGTTTAAAGGTCAAATTAGCTATATGTATTATGTTAATCTAGAGCCAAAACTACTATCATACCAAATTTCATCAAAATCTGTTCAGTAGTTTTTGCGTGAATGAGTCACAAACATACATTCATCCTCACAAACTTTCACATTTATAATAGTAGTAGGATATTTTCACATTTATAATATTACTAGTAGGATGAGAGAAAAAACACTTAAAAATTTACATTTATGCCTATTTAATATTTGCCCTGCTGCCCAAGGGAGGGAAATGCATTTTAGGTAGAGAATGTGTTATGTAACCTTATTTGAAAATTATTAATTCTTTGGCACACGGTGCAGCTTTAACAACATGGTTATAGGTTAAGAGGTCTTGCTAGATATATCTCGTTTGAATATTACATATTATTTCCTACAAATTACGTTATAAATTTTTATATATTTAGTTATAAATTTATTACTTACTTATTGAATAACAATAAGAAAAATGTACATAAGTACATTTTTTAATTTACTTCAAAACATTAGAATTTAAAGGACATAGGGATTTTATGAAATGTGAATAAGAATTGTAGAATCTATTAAGTTTTTGGTTTGTGGCCACAACGGGTAAAAACTCTCAATGTCTTTTCCTCTAAAAACTTATCAAACTTGATAAAACCAACATCTCAGTTCTTACTTAGATTAGTAGTTAGTTCTATGAACTATTATTAGCTAAATATACTATGCTATATTTAGCTGCCGTATTCTATTAAAATTTGATTTGTGATATCTTTTTAAGTTAATAGAATTTATAAATAAATGGATAGTGCGAGTCGGGCTCGTGCACAAAGAGTTCCATACAAAAGGCAAAAAAATAATGTTGTATGGGTGCCCCATTTAAATAATTATTCTGTTTTTATTACTTGTTGTTATACCGTTACAGAAAATACATCATCTGTGAAAATTTATTATAAAGTATTCTCCGATTTAGCAAATTAGTATGTTTCTAGAAACTTGAACTAGAAACTTTGACGTCCGCCGAACTAAAGCAGTTCGGCGGACGCTACCTATAGGCCTAACGTAAGTCCAGCAGAGCGCGAACACTTCAACTTGTAGAACGCACATTTAGTCTAAATAATGGTTTAAATAGAATATTGGAGTAGAAACCCACCTTATTTCCAGTATTAATTCCACATCCACGATTATAATCCGAAATGATGATCACAAAACACTCAATTTTGAAAACACTTAAGACACTCTGAATTGAATAGTTGAACACTTTGTCGTGTTGTATTTCAACGAAACACTGTTTTTCTTCGAATAATGAGCACTTTCAGAGCAAATGTATTCACACTAAAAGATTTCCACAAAACTTTTCATTGTTATACAATTCACTGGGTATTATCAAACTCGCAATATCCGTTGCCCGGCTCAAATTACACGAACTACAAACATCCTCGCATCTTTTATAAACTAAAATGTTTTTAAATATTTTACATTCTGAAATTAAACAAATGTTCAAAGGGAAGCGAGTTATCGAATGTGTAGGCCCATCTTCCCTATCCTGCGAACAGCTGTTCCCGACTAGTGACGTCGAAAAATCGATAACATCCAACCACTAAACTTTAATCGTAATCGTATAATTACACGATTTTACACGATAACACACAATTTACGGTTTTTTTATGTAGTAAATAATATAATTAAATTAATTTTTGTTGACTCTAAACTGATGAAGATTTGTAATTACCATTTAAAACTTAAATTATTTAAGTTATATTTTGATTCGGATAGCGTTTTTAAAAATACAACTTAGCACTAATTGTATATAAGCGGCAATTTGGATATTTTGTTGAGCGCATTAGTATTTCATGTTCCGAATTTCGAACGAACAGACTTGTTCGCGCTCTTACGCGGACTGCGGCGTGAGTGGCACGGGGGGCGCGGGCGCGGCGCGGTGGGGGCGGGGCGCAGGCGGGCCCGCCGCCGCGCGGAATGCTATTGTAGGCGAACTTGCCCGCCACTTTTTTTTCTCCCAATTCTGGTCAAACAAGTTTTGTATACAACCTGCATTGTAAGGATTCCGCCATTCTTCGAACGAGGCAACGGTCTCTAAACTTAGAAAAGCATAAGGTTTCGCTTTAACCTGAGAGCTTTGCCTTATACAGCTCCTGTATAAGTCTGGTCCAAACGGGACGCCTCTAAATGGCCTGCAATTAAGTATGCTAAATTAAAATAACTAATACAAAATTGTTTAGATAAAAACAAGAAACCAATCATTTTGTTACATAAAATGATTCCGTTATGAAACCAAAGAGCTTTTAATCGTTTCGTGTGGTATGAAATAAAAAGGCAGATTTTATGAAAATTTATGATTTTTATGATAGGTGTATGTTTCATAACTTTCTTATGCCTATTATACATTTTATATCAACCGATAAACTTCGCTTTCACGCCAAATCGTTCCGACGTAACTAAAGCTATTGCACTTCACTAGCAAATGCAAGGCAAATGTTTAAAGCAAAAAGTCGTTACTTATTGCTATTAACAATAGTAATCGAAAGTTTTGCCGGGAATTCAATGGTTGACGTTGTGGATTTTGCAATTCCTACATAAATTTGTGTTATTTCCGTTCTTCATGTGTAATATTGGAAGATGATTATCAATTAAATATTCGTACAACTTCTAAAAACGTGCTGGTTTGAGTTTCCCTCCAAAACTCCCTAGGAACTTTCAGTAAAGCTTTTACCACTTTACTGAATTAAAATACTGAATAAATGAGTTCAATGGGTGACCTTGTGGAATTTGTAATATTTCATAAATTTGTGTTATCTCGGTTCTTAATGTGTAATATTGGTAGAATATTAACTATTAAATATTCGTTAACGTGCACAAGTGTGAGCAAGTGGTACAACTTCTAAAAACGTGCTATTTTGTGGTTTCCCGCCAAACCTCCTAGGAACTTTCAGTAAAGCTTCTACCACTTTACTGAATCGACTGACACGACTCATGATCTGTACTGACTATATATTTGGACTTTGACTAGACTTTAGACTTGACGATATAGGAATGCGGTGTTGAAAATTGAAAAGAAGGTTCTATTTTCCGCCTTTTGACACACTTGACACTGGCAAATGGTTACAAGCCGATGCCATATATAAATAAATAAAAAACGAGACTTGAAAGTTTGTGAAGTGTGACACTTGAAGTGAGTTTAGTTTTTTTTTTTTTAACACTTTAGTAGTTAATTTAGAAAATTATGAAAATTCTAATTACTCCGGTTGTCGAAAGTATTTTTATAAATATAACCGAAAAATATGCTAAGATTTAATTCTCGTTTAAAATTTGCCGGTTGCCACGCCGCTTTTTACGGACACTAGTGGCCATGCTGTGGGGCTTAAAGCAGTAGCCCAAGCAGGAACAATTATTGACAACTAGGTACATAATCGTATTCGTAACATTATCGAATGTCAATTATTGTATGGGTGCTCTGTAATATTTTTCATACAATTTTCATTCGATATCGTCCTACTGATATTTTAATTGAGAAAGTTTTTGAGGATGAATGGATGTATGGTTATATGGATGGATGGATGTTTGTTACTCTTTCACGCAAAAACTACTGAACGGATTTCGATGAAATTTGCTATGGTAGTAGTTTAGGTTCTCGATTAAAACATAGGCTACTTTTTTCCCGCAAAAGTACAGTGTTCCTTTGGGATACTGCATTTACGCGGGCGGAGCCGCGGGCAACAGCTAGCTACGAATACGTAGTTGTCAAGAGGGATGTTGCCGAGTGTCGAATATCACATTTTTACAAATAAAATTTATAATTGTCAAAATTATAAAAGATTCATACATAAATAAAAAAGAAATAGATATTTTGGTTGATGCAATTAAAAATTATAAGCAAATAAAAATATTCTTCATATAATATGTCTTTCCCGCAAAACGATTTGTTACGTCACAAGCCGCTACCGCCATACATTTTTAAATGACAAAATAATAATATTATTAACATATTGTCTAACATAGAATTGCCGATTTTTTTTTGTTCCTGGTTGGGCTACAGTCTTAAAGAAGATACGTGTGATACGTATACTTATTAAAAAAAAATATAACCAAGCTAACTGACATCATCTCAAGATGAATAAATATCCTTTAAATAGGTAGGTACCTATGGAATTTTAAAAAATCAAGCTAACCACTTATTCTTCCTCTTCTATTGGCATAGCCTCCCCTGTAATAGGAGTTGCCAACGTCAGAGTGATGGAGCAGATATTCAGTAAAAAGCTGATGGCGTACAGTGCAGGGAATGACTAATGCAATGACTTCATGCGTACCTCATGCAGAGCTTATTATGAGTACTTATTATGAGTTTTAAACATAATTGTCAATAATTTTGTGACTTACAAAAAGTCACCAATTTGGACATGACTGTAGTGATGAAGCCTAATGCGAAATATTTTATCAATAAGCCTATATCATGCCACTGTCAAACTTATAACTATGAAATTAAACACGAACTGCTTCTGTAATTTGTTTTACAGAAATAGTAGGTAGTGTACGGAAGAAAATTTTGTAGGGAAGGCCCGGAGGGGATTATAAGTACCTAACTAAAGCACGTCATACATAAGCTTCATAAGCTACTCTTTATGTATTTCTTTAAGTTTAATAAGGCTGTCCCGCTCATTGTACCAGTAAAATTAAAAAACATTCATAATCTTTTTTTTTCCTATCACTTAATCTACAAAACCTACTAGGTCACCACGACGCTCGAGTAAGTACACAATTAGCATTAGGGGAATTAGATATATAGGAAGACTTATCGGAAAGTTATGAGCTCTTAATTTAAAATAATGTGACTACAAATATCACTATTACATAAATTGCAATTTTGTATGTTTGTTGCTCTCGTAAGTCAGCATAAAAACTAAACTTTGACGTTTATAAAGCTGGCCACAGGTGCAATACTGATAAAATTGCGCATAGCATATTAAGATTAAATACGATTATAATTATTGTAGAGCCAATTACAAACTTCGTAAGTTCTTAGCCACTAACTATAAGCCAACCACCCACTACACAAAAGAGGCACTCCTCTTTTGTACCACAAGGTTTAGGTACCACACTGGATGTTGCCCGCGACTTAGTATGCACAAATAGAAATTCCGCAAAAACCGTATATTTTGCCGTGATAAAAAGTAACCTTCCCCGTGGTTTAATCTATTTATGTGCCATATTTCATCAAAATTGATCTAGTTGTTTTGGAGCCTATTCAATTCAAACATACAAATAAACAAAACTTTCCTTTTTATATATCAGTATAGAGTATAGATCGGGGTAAAACGGTATGGTACTTGGGATACTTCACGATCACGACCCACGGGCTTTTGATATTGTTTTTCTTCTTAAAGTTAAAGTCATTTTTTTTAAATTAAAGTTGGTATTATTATACACTTTCTGAACGTCGGTATACGTGATGCCTAGCAAACATCAAAGTAATCCTGTATTACAACCTAAAGATGAATAATATATAGAATAGAGATCAAGATAGATAAGATGACGGGCCAAAGACCAGAACCCCAATTCTCGTATTAACTTGACAAACAATTTACTTTCAATTAATTATAAATGAATCGTCTTGATATCATAACCTGATTTTTCTAGTTTCGATCAATCAAAACGCGTTAAACGTCGGTTTGACGTTTATGAGAATACCATGTTGCTGTTTCACCATATTGAGACTGCATCGAAACTGTATTATTGTAAGATTTAATTAGCACAATCAATCTGCAGGAAAAAGCTATATCAATGAGGGTTTTTGAATTCGTGACATCTGACAGCTTTTTGACACGACAAGGCGGGCTACCAAGCGCCGCCTGGTGATAGGAAAATTCTTATTGACCGTTTTTAATACTACTTACAGATGACGATTTGTGTGCGTTGAGCGGCAGAAAAAATATCAAACACCCTCATTGAACCGCACACGGCACAACATCCAAGAAACAATTGACACTTAGAAGAAAAAAATGACAACAAATTGAGAATAATTTAATTTTTTATCGATATTAATCGTTGTGCCTAATAACAAAGAAAAATCACAAATCTATAAATGGCACGGATCAACGCCAACCAATGGGAGATGAAATAGAAAAAAAAACATGCAAGTTTCCTCACTTTCGTTTAGGCTTCCAGTGGGTACGAAAAGTAGTGACCCAGCGCCACATTTCGTGCCCGTAGGCTCTTTAGTTTCTACCAAAAGTTTCTCTAATTTCGCAGTCCCTATAATAGAGTATAGACAACACACTGTCAAAGTCTGCAGAGTTTTACTTTTTTTCATGCAGATTAATGAAATGTCGTTAAGAGTCAATAACGAAACTAGTTTGATACTCAATCGCTTTCTTGTGAAATATTGTAAAGTATTTTTGCGCTTTTAATCATTAAGATCGCAAAATTATTAAGGCTTAATGCCAATAGTACCTACATAAAGGCAAATATTTTAGATAGGTATAGTTATAGACGTATTTCTTTGTATTTCTTTTAATTATAACAGCGACTTCGTACCTACGATACTATACACATCTTTTTGTTTTATCTTGGTGATTTCTTTTATATTTCTTAAAATGATTTCAATATATCTTATGAGCTCAAAGTTATTTTTAATGTATTTGTTAGATAAGACGTAACAAATTACCTATTATAAAAGTTAAACCCCAAGTCCTAAGCGGAATTCCGAGTTCCGACATTCAAGGTTAACAGGGAACTTCCAAATGTATTTGATCAGCGATAAGCGAACTAGCGTGAGTAATATGGAGAAGAGGGACAGCTTTCCCAACACTTTGGTGGAAAAGAGACGGTATAGTATGTTTTATTTATTGGCATATCAATTTACACTCACAACACTAGTGCGAGCGAGACAGACGATTTTTGTTTAGTCTGTTCAAGGATTTAATAAGAGGATTGAAAAATTGTCACTTTAATTAATTTACAAGTTATTCGGTGTACTTCAACACCGCCGGCAGACTTGAGGGTGATTTATTAATGAAATTGAGTCGCAATGTCATGAAAGACATTTGCTTTTCATTTTATAATTTAAGGTTATTTTTTCATTTCGTGAAACACGATATTGTTTTCTGACCCAAAGTTATTAATTAATTTAAAAAAAAATCTAATTAGTATTACCCAAAGTAGTATACCCAAAGTAGGAAGTTTTATTTATTGAACTTAATTTTGGCAATAAAAAATATGGCTTTATATTTCAATTCAATTTTTCTGTTTTTTCATTCTTTATTATTTAGCAATTAGGGATGTGCTTATCTTGTACTTAATCGAATTTAAAACTTCGATAAGCATATTGTGTGATGTGTCACACTCATCTCAATATAATAAAAACTAATTAAAATTATTATCTATTATAAGCTTTTCTAAAAGTATAGACTAATAATTATGTATTATCTTTTATTATTTAACTCGGTCTTGTTTCTTACGTGTTTTTAAATTGTTATAGAAAAACTTTCCCACAAAATACTAACGTTTTTCTTTTATTACAATAATAGGCAGTAAAAAAGTATTGTCACAACTCTCAAGTGACGTAATTATACGGTCGTACGAGACCGGTCGTCAGTCGACACACCAACAGGTTGTTCCCAGAATTGAAGAAAAATAGCAGATCTTTATCTAAGATGTTTTGATGTGGTTTTTCTAAAAGTAACGTAGCAATGTTTGACGCAAATATTAAGCTATCTAGGTACATATTATTTTGAAGCTAAAAAAGGCCCTAGTCCTAGCTAAATTACCCAAAATATCAAATGAATCTTTCATATTTTTTACAGAAGAGTTCACACTATTTTATCACCAATTTGAAAAATTTCGCTTTTGTAAATAAATGTGACGGGGATGAAATAAAATGTTTGCTATAAATTATTATATATTTAACCAAATTTCGGTGTTTTACTTTGAAATTAATTAGTGTCGTTAAGTGTCGATTTTTACCATCGATGGGAACCACCTTAGGTACATTAAAATCGCTTTACATAAAAATTTGGTACCTATTCAAAATATGTGTACTAATATTAATGTTTAAGTAATTCTCATCTATGATTTTTATGTCTTGTTTCGATTTTATCGATATAAAATTCTCAGGATTATAATGAACACACTTTGTAAACCTGATATGGTAACATTATACTTAGCCATGGTAAATATTTGGGAGAAAATAAATATAAAATTATCTAAGAGAATACTGTAACTATCTAATCATAATTGAGTTAGGAAGGTCATGTGTAGTTTGCAGTCCTAGTGCGATCAAAAGCATAATATCATTTTGAATTACATTCATTTTGATTAGAATTGTACAAGAGTTCCTAAGTACTGCAATATTGCAACTTTGTTTCTTTTCTGTTTCTTCTTTGTGTTCTTCAGCAATATTTGGAATCATAGATTTTTTGAATCAAGAATACAGTTATACAATGTGTTAACATGTTCCTGGTTTATGGAAGTATTAGGAGGATTATGTTAGCTCAGTAATTGTTTGTAGGCGGTATCTTAATTTCGGTCCCCCGGGTGATAAGATAGTGGAGCGCCTTTGACTGACGTTCCTACTGCTCAGGGCCTGTTTGTAGTGGGGTCTTTACAGGTAATATAGTGCTTGTAGTTTCGTAAGTGTAATGTCTAAAGAGTAAATATGTTTATTAGTAAGGGGGATATACCTGGGCTGATTGATAACTGGCCGAAACGACGAACTTAAAAAAATGATACGCAAAAAAGGAATATTACATTATATTCTGGCATCTTTTTGAAAATAGAACGCCAAATTTGAATTTAATCGAACTGATGGAATTTGTTTGAGAGGACGTAGAACTTTCTCTGTCGTAAATTTTCTTAACAATGGAAAGAAACGAAATTCGTGCGGTGATAAAGTTTTACGTTTTAAAAGAGAAAACAGCAACCCAGATTAAAACCAAGCTAGACAGTGTTTTAGGTAATTCTGCTCCTGCATTGAGTACAATTCACACCTGGGTAACTGATTTTAAACGTGGAAGACAGAGCTGCGAAGACAGGCCCACAGGTCTGGCCGTCCAAATGAAGTCACGAATCCGGACATGATCAAAAAAATTCACAAAATTGTATTGAATGATCGGCGCTAAAAGTTGCGAGAGATAGCAGAGATGGTGAGCATTTCATCTGAACGCGTTTTTAATATATTGCACCAACATTTGGGAATGAAAAAGCTTTGCGCGCGATGGGTGCCGCGTTTGCTCACTGTAGACCAAAAGCAACGTCGAGTGGACGATTCATCGGAGTGTTTGGCGCTGTTTAACCGAGATCCTAATGAGTTTTTGCGGCGTTATGTAACAGTCGATGAAACCTGCATACATCATTATACTCCCGAGACAAAAGAACAATCTAAGCAGTGGACTGAGAGCGGAAAACCTGCGCCGAAGAAAGCAAAAACGGTTTTGTCGGCCGGCAAAGTGATGGCGACTGTTTTTTGGGATGCTCGAGGGATTATTTTAGTGGATTATCTGCAAAAAGGAAAAACAATAAATGGAGAGTACTACGCAAGCTTGCTGCAAAAATTAAGTGAAGAAATCCAGAAGAAACGACCACATGTGGCCAAGAAAAAAATTTTGTTCCACCATGACAACGCACCTGCACACACGTCAATTGCAGTCGCCAAACTCCATGAATTGCGGTGCGAATTGCTACCGCATCCACCCTATTTCCCCTATCTGGCCCCGTGCGACTTCCACTTATTCCCAAACCTGAAGAAATGGTTAGGTGGCCAGAGATTTTCATCAAATGAAGAAGTCATTGTTGCCGTGGACGAGTATTTTGAGGGGTTGGAGAAAACATTTTATCAAACTGATGTAACGACATTGGAGAAGCGCTGGACTAAATGCATCTAGGTAGAAGGAAACTACGTTGAGAAATAAATTTATTTTAAATAGATTTTTGAAGTTTTTCTTTGTCGTTTCGGAAACTTATCAATCAGCCCTCGTAATATAGATACGATACGAAGACATAAGAATATCTCTTACCTCAAACATTAAAGAAAATCCAACGAGCTGTGTTGTGCAACGAACTGACAACGCGATACTTCACCACGCGATGTACGACATCAAGACAGACACATTAAAAATTATTTGACGCGTTATTCACTGTAATATTTGGCCAAATATAATACAATATAAAGGATCCGGAAGCACGCTTGCTACAATGAGTGACAGATTGACGTGGCCTCCGTGACAAAAGACGAGACAAATGGAGCGTCTTGGCTGAATAGACCGGTCTCACCCCTCGTACAGCGGAGTAATTTAATTACAAACGGCTTTCAAAATCAATCGTATAAAGATTTAAGGAAAAATTGGTATTTGACGACCAAAGGGAAATTAAAAAGATAATCATGCTCATACTGTACAAAAACATAAAATGGTTACAGCTCATCTATTAAAACTTTTATGTAAAATTATATTTTAGAAACTATGTATTGAGAAAGTATTTTGAACCTTTCTATGTAAGAAGCGAATCTATCATCTGTATACTTATGAGAATTTACTACCGAGTAAGTGGTAAATTCTAATATCCATGAGTCTAGAAATCGTGACCACATCAACATTGGTAGTTCAACTAAAAAGTGTAATTTTGTTGTAAGCCACGTCAACCGTAATAGTGACTGTAGATTCTAATCCTACAGTTTAGATTTTAGAGCTAACTCATTATAATTTCAACATAAGGACATGTAAAAGTAAATGTTGAATTTAAATATCTTAGAATAATATAAGCTCTGAAATACATACTAAAACAAAAGCTTTCACGTAGCATTTATCTACTAGATTCTTTTAAAACATGTTAGGTACCTACATAATATTTTAAAATTGATGTCACTGACAAACAGACTGATCGCAGAACTTAAACGAATAATTAAATCAACGATAATGCATTAAATAAATTATTTTTGTTACCTACTAAGTTTTTCTAATATTACAACATACGCAAGTAAATTCGTAATAGGTACTAAACTATGAAAATACATAATATCGACAGTTTATGCATCACTAATTCACTATCCTAAAATATTTGTTAAAAGTAAGGGAAAAATAAATAAGTGGACTTTTATTATTATAAATTGAAAATGAAACACTTAAAAATATGTATTTCATTCATTTGTACCGAGTTGACTACCGACGGAAATACGGATTTCATTTTCTCTTAAAAAAAATTAACAATAAAATAAATATTACCAAAAGAAAAAAACCGTAAAAATGGTTAGTGTACACTTATTGCGAATCGCAATAAAACGATTAAAAATCATCAATTTACGGTAATTAAGCTTTTAGTGCTTCACTACTGCAAGTGCGGCGGGGCGGGGGCATCGATCCGCGACGTTGCCGCTCCGCGCGACGTATGTTTGGGTTGGCTCGCTGCACCGGCTGTGACGTTGCCGCACTTCGCTTAAAAAGTTCGAGACGTGCCGTAAGCCCGTAAAACAGTAATTTTAGACAAACAGACAACTGTAACTTAATCGTATTAGCGTCAATGATTGGAATTTGGAAATGCATTTCTGATTATCCAATTACGTATAATAATATTATTATACAAGTGTCTTATTTCAGATGTGAAGATATTGAATCTAAATAGAGCTTACCTGCAAGGCTACCTATTTTATATCTTCAGAGTTGGACTGGGAAGTTTTATACCTTCTTAATCCTTAAGGATATATAAGGATCATATTACAGGCATTTACAGGGCATACCATCCTACTGCTACCTAAAAACACTCTACCTATTCTGTCTACATCATTATTCAGTTTTGACGAAGACTCTAGTTTCAAAATTCCAACACTAATAAAACATTCATTGATCAGTTACACAATTTGTTATAAGTAAGTCAGTTCTGCAACTTGTTGGGCTAAGAGCCAATGAACCCCAGACCTTTGTCATTTTGTTAATGTATTTAAGTTAATAGCTTTTGCCCGCGGTTCCACGCACGAAAAAGTAGTGATCCCACGGGAACACTGAATTTTTTCGAGATAAAAAGTATCCTGTGTTAATACAGAGCTCAAACTACAAACATACCAAATTTGATCAAAATCTGTTCAGTAGTTTTTGCGTGAAAGAGTAACAAACATCCATCCATCCATCCTCACAAACTTTATAACAGTAGTAGCTCAGTAGTAGGATGTACATAATAAGTGTTTTAATAAACGCCAACTGCAGAATTTAAACATTACAAAATTATAGATACAAAATATACGAATCAATTGAATACACAGACGTGTCACCCAGGAACATCAATCTTCTGCGGATAGCCTTCTCCTAGGCGTGATTCGAACCCACAAACCGTGGATTTTGTCCACTAGAAAAATTGTAGGAATTAGGAGCAATAAAACAAATAAATAATTAACTATAACTTTACATTTATTTGTATGTGGTTTAATTTTAGCAGATTTAACTAAAATTTGCTCCTACTTGTTAATGGCTGTTGCTCATATTATATTCGTACAAAATTATACAAAAGTAACAGATTATAATATACAAACTAACGAAGAAACTATTAAGAGATAATATATTTACGTAGTGCGTACAGTTACTACAGTACAAGCTATACAACCAACTTTTTAACATCCATCGGCAATCTTCGTCTTTCTGACAGACGATGTACTTACCTAAGAAAAAGTGAACTTTATCGGCGTGTAGCAATTATGCTCTCTAAGAAGTTTGAAATAAAATGCAAAATTACTTATAAATTTTGAAAAAAACCCAGGACACGCGACGGTTAAAACAAAATTGAATAACCTAACCAAGAGCATGTCAGGATATGTCTAAGGAGGGTTCCGTAACTATAAACGCGTAATATATTTTTTTTCAAATTATATCGAAAGTTACAGTCCGATTTCGTTCAAGATAAAACAAGAGTTTTGATGAATGAAATTTTGATGAAAATGAAAATGAGAACATTATCTATTAGCATAGAAAATGGCAAGTGTCTAAGGCCCGTATTAATAAACCGTTCTCAAACTCGTTCTCAAGACCTTTCTTGGCTGAGACAGTCTCAAGTAACGATTAGCTTCTCAAGACGGTCTTTAATTCATAGTATGATCTCAAGACCGTCTCAGTTGATAACGTTATTGAGATCACTTACTCAACTTTTAAGCGTCATCTCTACACGACAAAGAACGAATAAAATAACGTTTCGTTTACACTTCTACAAAGAACGGATTTATTGATTATACATTCCTTCAATATTTATTTTTAAAAATGTAATATTTAATAATATAAATACCAAAAAAAGTTTAGTCTGTATTCTTTATATTGAAAAAAACTGATTTTCTTTAATTTTTACGTATATATTAATATTTATTATTGTCGAGCATATTCATATTTTTTTAACAACTACGTAAAACGGAATGCGGATCATTGCCATTCGAAAAAAGTTCTTCTTCTTCTTGTTCTTTAAAGTGGCTCCTAATGAATGAATGAATCCCTAATTCGCCAATGTGTTGTTTTAACGAAAACTCTGCCTTATGAGTGGGTTTTGTGAATAAACAAGGGTACGGTGTACAGGAGGAAGTCTGTTTAATAATCTAAAACCTAGAACAGACAAATTTAGAGCCAGTACCACAGTATGTACATAAAGTTTCAGTAAAAGGAGTATTTACAAAACACAGAACAGATTTAAGGTTGATAGGGCGAGGAATTGTAGGAGGGAGGGATCATATAATGAAGATTGTTTTTGGGCAGCGAAAAAAAGTTCTACTGTCAAGTGTCAAATCAAGTCAATTAATATAAATCAAATAGGTAATTCGTTTAATATAAATTCATAAATAAATATATTTAAATAAAATCGAAAATATTTCTACAAATACTCGACACTGGCAGAATGGTGCAAAAACTTTGCAACCGCGATTACCAAAAAAAAGAATAATAAGTATCAATCATGTATCATATAGCATCTTTTTTACAACTTTATTTTGTGTTGAGTATGTAGTGTAAATTCTGAGTTTGTTTAATCATAAATATTTAGATTTTAATTTACATAATTGTAACACACCCAAAAACACCACAAATAATAATGTACTGTATCCCAATTCCCAAGCAAGCCGTTCTCAAGTCAAGGTTTGACTGTACCCACGAAACCGCGTCTCAAGTAACAGTTTGACAGCAATGACAGCGTACTTGAGTAACGAGTCTCGTTTATTAATACGTTCGCACTCACTTGATACGCCGTACCTACAGCTGTACTTAAGTACGGTCTATTAATTAAAACAACATCTTAAGTACTTTCTTGAGAATTGTCTTAGAGATAAGAACGCTTTATTAATACGGGCCTAAGTCCCATAGTTTAGAAATGCCAGGGGACGAAAAATATTTTTTGATTACGGAAAAAAATACGCCCCACTAAATCTGCCCAGTGCCTACAAAAAAAACCGGACAGCAAATGAAGTCCGGCCCGGGACAAATCCGGGGAAACCCGGACGGATGGCGAACCAGCTTAATACATTATTTTAGTAACTTAGGCCTGTTTCACAATCCTCAAATGAGTGTCGAATGCATATAACGGAAGTTTTGTCGCTGCTTACTTTATATCGAGCGACAGACATAAATAAGCTATCTGACACTTACCATATTGTGAAACAGGCCCTTAAGGCCTAAGAGCATCACAGACGGCGAAAATACTATAATATTTTATGTTAAGATAAAATATAGCTTCCTATAAAGTTTGTAATGAACTATCACTTACGCCTTAGATTTCATATTAGTTTAATACGAAATATATCCGGGCATCTTAACATAATATATTATAGTATCTTCGCCGTCTGTGACGCACGTCTTAAGAATAGTAAAATATACGAAGATTTTATAAGAAACAGAAAAAATCTGTGAAAACTTCAACTGTGTAGCTATCACGGTTCATGAGATATAGCCTGGTGATAGACAGACAGACGGACAGTGGAGTCCTAAGACTCTTAGTAATACCATGGATCAACTATAATAATTATATAATATGTCTCTGCTCCATGTCAGTCAGTCTTTTTAATCCGCATCCCCTCGGGCTTCTTGTATCCTCAGTTACTCGGTGAAACTCAATACGTTTTTTCACATCGCTTTTCTATGTGGCCGTCAGGTCAATCCCATTCGTGTCTTCATGTCTTATTCGCGAATTTCAGGGTCTCCGTAGTGACGTCGACTTTTTCATACGGACAGGCTGTTAGCCTAAAAATCATACAAGGAGTGAGGCCAACTGTTAAGAAACGATCGGACTTCGATGTAAGCGATCGAACTAAGGCGTATAATGGTTTCCGTTACCAGTGATAACAGGCTTTAATTTTTAAATTATTTTGATATTATTCCACTTCTACCTATAATAATACATCTCGTCTATCTTTTTTACTCGTTTGTCGCATTTTCCCAGCCTTTTACATCGCAACACCGACCTCTATATTGTCAAATGTAAAACTCGAGTACCCCATGGGGCCCTCAAAGTAAGACCGTTTTTAGCCTCGATATTTCTAATATACAAGTCTATGGTAGTGACTAAATATTACGTCTGCGAGCCAAGCTCCTCCAGCAGCAGCTCCTGTATCTTGTTCCTCACTGATAACTTCTTAATCGGCCTCAACGCTCTTAAATATGGCGCTAGAGACTTCAAAAACATCATGTCGTAATCATCGTCTTCT
Organism: Phengaris alcon alcon; assembly: GCA_037179445.1. Lineage (NCBI taxonomy): Eukaryota > Metazoa > Arthropoda > Insecta > Lepidoptera > Lycaenidae > Phengaris > Phengaris alcon. The sequence continues at coordinate 1,045,895 of JAYRCH010000272.1, forward strand.
TCTGTCTTCGTTCTCTTCGCTGCCGGTTCCTGATCGAATTCATCATCAAGTCTGTCCGATAAAGCGTCTTCGTTTACAAAGAACACTGCGTTTTCAGTTTTGTCATCGGGTTCCAGCTTTATGTATTGTTCTTTGTTGTTGTTACTACTGTCATTGTAACTTCTGGTGTTGTCGTCGTTGTTGTAACTTCCGTTGTTATCGTCGTTGTTGTAACTTTTGTTTATGGAGACTTCCTCAGGCCTATACAGGAACCAAAGGCTGTGGAAGTACTGCCAGGTGCCCTCGTATTCTTCTAGTCTGCTCATCGGGCGTTTGTGAAGCTCTTTTCTGAAAACATCCTTAATGTTCTTCCATTTCGCCTTCGCGGTGGTTTCTGCAACAATATTTCAATAGTCAACATTTTAAATTCAATGTTGGTATTTTAAATACACTTTCTGAACGTAGGTTTATATGATGCCTTCCACCGAGGCACCGGTTCGGGAACTAGCCTGGAGAAGAACCATGGTCCATGGAGCAAATATAGATCTCTATGATATATAATCTCCATGAGAAGAACCGGCGCGTCAGAAACTCGCGCGGGGCAATTTTGAAGTTGAAATTTGAAATAATAAGAATTGTGGATACGATATTAATTATACTACGGTCTAAGATATATTTTTATATTGTAAGCTTTGTAGGGATTTAAAAGCATAAATATTTATGTCTTCACGTTCAAACTGCTGGATGGTTTTAAATGGTCAAGCTTGGGTTATGGCCTATGGGTCAACGGTCAAGCCAAATCAAGCAGATATAAGAGCTCATCTTAATTTAAAATGAAACAATAGGAATAAATTCGACCATAATATTAATGTGTCACTGTGTTTCTGGTAATTCATTTGTGTTTAAGAGCAAAATATTAATAAGAATTATAAAAACAAAATGTTAAACATCTAATAAATTATTAGCAAAACATTAATACATGATTATTACTAGTAAATAATAAGTTCATAATCTTGTGGTATTGTTTTGGTTATAAAGGCATATAAGATACAATTCAAACTATTACGTAGTATACGTAGTTACATTCTCTTTGATTCAAACAACTAGCGCCACCTGTTAAGGTTATAAGAATTTACGTAGTGCAATTAATTCTTACAACATCGTATAGAGGTCGCTTTACCTGGGATTTGTAGTGCCTTCGCAATTGCCCTCCACGCTTTCGCCTTCTTGAATTTGTTTTTATAGTCTTCGTCCTCTGGATTCCACAATAACTGATGAGGCCTAATACTGTCTATTATTGACTTTATGCCCACGTCGCGAACAGATATTTCCGACATATTTGTTGGCTTGCACTTGCAGATAAATTACAAGCGAATTGCGACAAGCGTCACTCGCAGCGATTGTACGGCGACTGTAGTAGTTGACGACAAAGTATGGGCGAATTGGTGTTGACACCTCATGAAATACAGTTTGCTTCTTCATCAAGTGTACTAAACTAATAGTAAAACAGTAGAAAACAAAATGTACAAATTATATTTTGTGTATGGTGTATTGGAACTTTGTACATCTACCGCGAAGCTGCTCAGAATGACCTCTTAATGCATTTTGACTTTAAGTCAATACTAAATTAATCCGGAAACAGAATCGCTCTTAAATTTTGCCCCAGGAGATACCCAGTCAAGACAATAAAGAAACGTCATGGACGGGAATGACTTAATTTTCTAAATATTTTACTAAATAACTTGGATAGTTATGTGCACGATGCATCGCATTTAGCGTAATGAATTTTTTGATCCTTTATAATACAGGATATAATATATCCTAGGATATATTATATATATCCTGTATGGGCTGTATGTACTTAGCAAATTTTTAAGTTACCAAAACTTATAAACTCTTATATGGAAGAATGAAATATTCCCCCACATTAATTTAATTTCTTCAGTTTTTTAAAGGCTATCCGGTATACACAAATGTTTAGTAGCTGTAAATTTTAAAATTGACTTATAAGTGGTGAATGTATATTTTAAGATTTTTTGGAGTTTACTCCTTATGAAATGACTTTCATATAATATAAGCTATATGAAAATCTATGGGAGTAAAATCGAATTCACGATATGACACGGTCCGTACCGTGTCACACGATGTTAGTTGAAGATGCATCGATCGCTTTGCATTGCACACCAATTTTTTTACGTTTTAGAGTCAACTCCAGTCGTGCGTGGGACCTGACACACACACTTTTTTTGTCGCTGCAAATGGTGAAATTCTCTGCTGGTGGCAACATTAAGTCGACTATCGATGATGACGTGCAGCGAGCGGGTGTCGCGGCGTTGCCAACTCGCGCGTTCGCTCGCCGCGTTTCGCGTCGCGGTCAAGGCAGCGTACAAATAGAAAAAAAAATGATGTGGTGTTATTTCTTTCCAACAAATGTAACTTCCGTTAGTTAGAACAAAGAAGAGCAAGTTCGTGTTCGGTGGGGAAGTTGTTGCAACGAAACACTGTGGTGTATTTGGTGGCTTATTTACTCAGAGCAATAACTATATCATTCTTCCGTGGTATAATAACTACAATTTTTAAACAACTGCAATTCCATGTTGATAACAAATCTGATAATCTATCTGTTCCAAAATATTCCCTGCCAACAATAATAACCCTGCTCTCAAAGAACTAGCGTCGTTTGGAAATATTTTAATATTGTGGACGACATTGAAAAGAAACCTATGTTGAGTGTTTTGTAAACACCAAATTTCATAATAATATCAATCTAGTGTAGGTACCTACTTACCTGAAAAATTTAAAATCTTATTTATTCCGAAAGCATTTGTTTCGACGCTGATCGAGAGAACAGATGCGGGTAACATCTAGTAAGTTAAAATGTATTATTAGTAAGAGTTATAAAAAGCATTTTATGAATTAAAGTTAAGCTAAGAAGTGTATATGTATGGTTTATTGCTTAATTATACATTTTATTAAAAAAATGTGTAGTTATTATATTCATGAATCATGATATAATGAATTGTTATATTCCTATATTAATCGTATTAGTGTATAACACCCGGATTCTGAAAGGATAATCAAATAGTTGATGAACTAACACGTTGTTGAGTTAGCAGGCTTGCTAAATCAATTTCTGTTTCTGAAACGCTGATTAGTGAAAAATTTACTAATCATTAATCAAATTGACATGACACATACAAGCACATACAAGCCTTAAATAGCTTTCCAGAAACCGAAATCAGCGCTTGACATGTTTTTTGACCATTCGTTTGACATTAGTTTTGTTAACTAACACGTTGATCTAATCAAACGACTGATCAAGCTTTTTGCAACTCAATTTACACTTGACAAGAGATTTGACCGCTGATTAGTTGATTTTGGCATTGATTAGCCTTTCAGAAACCGGGGGTAAATGAGCTAACTTTAAGTAAGTAGGTACCTATATTTTCACAGTAATAACACACAGGACTTCTTGCACTATTTCCACTTTAATAAGTATTTTACATTCATTTTAATATATTACACAACCGGTTTCGACAAAGTCATCATCAGGTCACCGTTACAGTCACAGTCACCTGATTATGACTTTGTTGAAACCGGTCGTGTAATATATTAAAATTAATGTAAAATACTTATTAAGTGGAAATAGTGCAGGAAGTTCTGTGTGTTATTACTGTGAAACATGAATTTCCACCAAGAACCTACAGTACAATCAATAACATACCTATATTTTCAGTTACCATTGTTACCAATTACATGAAAATTATTACATTTCAGGTCTGCATGAAGAAATTGATGGATAGCAACACTTTATTTTATCCATCATTCCAACTTTGAAGCAAATGTCCGATTACCAGAAACTAACAGCCAAGATGAGGCTACTGAAGGTACTCCAGGAGGTCGGGAAGATCTACACTGGAAGCAATATGGTGTATGTGGATGAAGTTAGCATGGGGTCACTTCAAAAGTATAGTACTTGATTGAAGATGATAGTGACACTAATTAGGAGTGCCAATGATGACATTAGTTTAATGGTTATTTACAGTCATTGAACAGAAAACAAGTGGAAGTGTTTTGTGACACAATAAGTGTGGAAGCTGTTGCCAAACTCACACAGATACATGCATAATTATACATCCTACTACACACAAGAGATTTGTTTGATTGGTTGTTTATATTTTATATAAACTAGATTTTGATATATAAACTAGAGAACTTTATGATATAAATTTGAAAAAAAAAATGACTTAGGTGAACACACAAATGAATAAGGTTTATTTTGTTATACCTACTGTGTAAAGTACTAACAACATTTTGTATTCTAATTTCTAAGTGAAATGATATTTGACAAATCATTATTGAAAATGATTATGCATAAGAATGCTTAGTTGTGGCATACAAACCACGCCTTCCGCTTGTTTTCTATTCTGTGTTATACAGTATATATGTGTATATATGTGTTATACAGTATATATGTGTTATACTGTTATACAGTAGGTACTTGGTTTCTATAAAACTATTAGGTTATATGTTTATAATGTTCAAATGTATGCAGAGCTTGTTAAAAAGAAGTGATATAGTGATAATTATATTATTTGAATTACTTCATTGGTCGTATAGACTATAAAACACTCTGTAATGTTGAAAATAATATACTAGTACCTGAGTAACGGAGCCTTGCTCGAAGCTCTAGTAGATTTAATAAAAAATTAAAAGAATCACAAAAATATTTTACCGGGGTTTGAACCCACCTCATTCCGAATTTCCGAACAATGCAAAAATTAACCAAACTGCCAGTCGGACTAACTTTATAGAGTCGAAATTATTGATATATTGTTGCACGACGGAAGAAAAAACATGTGACTTAAAAATAGCAGTTCCTCAGGGATAAAACCTAGCTAGACCGATATTTTTCTTCCCCAAAACTACCTGCATACTAAATTTCATGTAAATACTTGCAGCCGTTGCCGAGATTACGATTTTATATATACAAGATTGTCCTGTTTAAAGTTTAAGATATAACAAAACTTTGCAGGAACTTTTATGTTTGGTCTTTTCAAGTGCATTTGGACGAGAAGAATGGGGATGAAATTCATGCTAAGATCTAATCCTAAGCTGTGGTCAGCATAAATTTCGAAAGTTATTATCACTATAACATGATAAGCAGTGAGTCCAGAAAAAAGTTTAATAAACGAATGAAGGAATAAAATAAATTAGGCACCATTTGCAACATTCATTTTAATGTAACTTTTTAATTCAAAATTTCAATAATACTTATTCAACAATTAACATCTTATATAATATAAAACCTAACCAAGAGCATGTCCGGACATGTCTTATATAAGAAGGGTTATCAATGTGTAAGAGGTTTCCTTTGAATTACTTCAAAAGTTACTTGTTCGATTTCGTTCAAAATAATTTTCATAAAGAGTTTTTAGCATGATCTATCAGCATGGAAACTTATAGTTTCTATCTCCTATAGTTTAGAAATGCTAGGCCTCCGTACCAACTTACAAACCACTAGGCCGATTACTCGGAAATGGTAGCTTTGTAAAAAAGTCATGTATGATACCTTTCCCTTTATTTTATAAGACCTTTTCAACGATCGATCACGATGGGGCTAATGAAAAAATATTTTTCATCCCCACTTCACATATATATATGGAGAGCTACCCCTAAAATATAAAAGGCTAAATTTTGGTCTTAATATTTGTATGAGTTCAGGGAAGGTTTAAACGGTGAGAAATTTTAGTTCATAGTTAAGGCAGAACAACGTGTGTCGGGACAGCTAGTTTACAATACAGCTATAATGTAACTTATTTAGTATGAGTTAAGTAATTATTTTTTTATTTTTTTATTTTTTCCAAGAAAATTTCCTGTATCTGGTTTCTAACTTGTAACTTTCTAACTGGACTCAGTGATCTCATATAAGGTGCTAGAGATTTCAAAAACATAATGTCATAATCATCATCATCGTCATCAGGGGGCTTCGTTTTTTTAGTTTTAGGCTCAGAGTCTTCATCAAAGTCATCATCATTGAGTCGATCAGACAAAGTATCTTCTATGTTCCCATTACTGACATAGTCGGGGCCCACTTTGATGATGTACGCCTTGTTGTAGTCTTCATCTTCGTCATCATAGGTATGATCCATCACATCGTCCAAATACTGTGTTTCCATACGTTCCCAAGGTTTTAATAGAAACCAGAGACTTTTGAAATGTCTCCAGCGCCCCTTGTAGTCTTCTGGACAAGACAGTGGACCTGGTATCCTGCGCAGTTCTCTATTAAACATGTCTCGCATGTTTTTCCATTTCGACCTAGCCACCTGCACTGAAATAGAATAATTATTGTTCGTATAAGCACAGGTATAAGTTTGAACTGGAAACTACAAGCACATAATATAAGTAAAGGTTTGAAGAAATGTGCAAGTAAAATGAAGTTTTTAATAATAATTTTTCTACTTTATAAAAATTACCTGATTTTTAATTCAAACAACTTATAATGGAATTCTAGAAGTGATTCAATTTATTTCGTAAAAATTTCATATTGCCAGCGCCATCTATTATTTTGATTGGGACTCACTACGTTATTCGAGTACATTCTAGTTCGTATATCATCGTATAGATGTCTCTGTAAGTCTTTACCTGGAATCTGCATTTCTTCAGCAACTTCATTCCAAGCTTTTGCGGCCATGCGTTTATCTTTGTAATTACTATCTTCTGGTTCCCATAAATGCCGACGCTTCCGGACACAAGTTATTAACTTCCTCATCTTCTCAGTACCCAATTTTTCGGGACTCATTATTGTTAATTGCACTAGAAGCGACAAGCGACAAGAATACTCGCGGCGACAGTTGTGACGCAACTAAACAAAAAATTCAGACGCGTGACTCTGTGGACTGTGTTGCCACACAACGAAACAAAAGTTGCAGCGAAACTTAACAGCTAGTCACGAATTTCGATGAAAGTTAAATTGATTTATTAATTATTTATTTACAAACAACGAAAGCCATGTAAATCGAATGGAAGTAGTGTTGCTTCTTTTTACTTCATAATGCGTATAACTTAAAAACTTTAGGAATCGTGTTTTTATTAAATTCTAATATCACATTTAGTTCATAATAATATCGTTATTATTAAATACTATTACTATAATATGTATTTTAATTTATTATAAAGTCAATTAAATTACAGTTATAACAATATAAGTTACATATTATTATTATCTCAACTAGGTATATAAATATTTGTGTCTATTAATTATATTTTGCAGATCAAATCAAATCAAATCAAAAATGTTTTATTCAAAATTGTTATTATTAAATACTCTTTTTGAACGTCGATACTACGTGATGCCTACCACCGGTTCGAGAACTAACCCAGCGAGAAGAGCCGGCAAGAAACTCGTCTGGGGCCATCTTTTACCAAAAAGATGGAAAATTATTCTTTTAAAATCAAAATTATTACAATGTTTACTTATGTCTATGTAACAAATAATAAGATAAGATAAGGAGCCACCTTATTCCCAAGGTGTGCCGTCTTGAATGAAGTCATTAATTTTATAATACGCTTTGGCACACAAACGTTCTTTAACTACTTTTTTAAACTTATTAATGGGAAAGTTTTGAACCTTTTCTGGGATTATATTGTATAAGCGTATACATTGGCCTTTAAAGGATTTACTAACTTTGCTTAGTCTGAACACTGGCATATCTAACTTGTTCTTATTTCTAGTGTTTACACAATGATTATCACATTTCTTTTTGAAGTTGTTTAGATTCTTTCTTACATATAACACATTTTCCAAAATGTATTGAGATGCGACGGTCAGAACTTTTATTTCTTTAAACTTTTCCCTTAGAGATTCAAAAGTCGACATCTTATAAATAGAACGTATAGCACGTTTGTGCAGCACAAATATTGTATTAATGTCCGCAGCGTTTCCCCACAAGAGGATGCCGTACGACATTATGCTATGAAAATAGCTAAAGTAAACTAATCGCGCGGTCTCTATGTCGGTAATTTCTCTAATTTTTTTAACAGCGTATGCTGCAGAACTCAGCTTATCTGCCAATTTAGCAATATGTGGTCCCCACTGTAACTTACTATCTAATGTTATACCTAGAAATACAGTGGTGTCTACTAATTTCATTTTCTCATTATTTAATAGTATATTGGTTTGTGCCTGCGTAACATTTGGCAAGCTGAACTTTAAACATTTTGTTTTATTAGAATTCAACAGTAAATTATTAGCATTAAACCAATGTACTATTTTTGAGAGAGCACTATTTACCTCGTCATTGTTAGATTGTCGTCGCTTCACATTAAAAATTAGTGAAGTGTCATCAGCAAAAAGTACTATCTCATGCTTATCATTAACTAGATAAGGTAGATCATTTATATAGATGAGAAATAGAAAAGGGCCCAAAATAGACCCCTGTGGTACTCCTAGTTTAATTTTAGTGCATCCTGATGAGTGATCCTGATGCAATCCGAGAAGCCTCGTGGCCTTTACGCAATTTGATAAGCAAATATTAAAATGTAAGGCAACTGAGTATATTATGTTGTTTTTTAATAATTGAAATGTGTATTAAATAATAAATTTAAAAACAGTGTAACACATTATATTATAATTCAAATCAGACTGTGGTTTTTCTACTTGCTCCAGTACCGATGTACGATTTATAAATCACTTCCATTACCACTTCCTGTTAATTATTATTTAAATACAATATTTGCACAAAAGTCGCCACAAATTACTATAGTCGCCTGTGCGTGGCAACACTGAAGCTAAGATCGATGAATTTAACGGTGCACGGAGGTCGCGTGACGCAGCGTTGCCAGCTCGCGCGACACGCGAGCAACACGACTTTTCATTAAAAATGTCAATCTCAGACTTTCAAATTTTTAAGACAGCTTAAAATTAGCTCTATTTTCAATTTCACGAAGAAATATGTACTGTATTCTTAATATGTTGTATTATAATACTAATTAATGTTTCTATTCAAAGTTTAAATAATACAAGTACGCACACAAACCACAGTTGTTAACGACATAGTTGTTATGTCGCGTTGCACGGCCCACACTGGCGCGACGCGACGTTGCCGCTTGCTTGCAAATCGCGCAAAAACAGTCGCGCTGCACGATTAGGTCTCTCACTCAGCACTCAGCTCACATCGAGACGTAGCATTGATTGACGTAGCGTTGTGCGCTGGATAGAACTGAAAATTCTTTGAAAACTTTTTTTTCAGTCATGAGGGCGTATTACAAGCTCTTAATTCCAGTCAGTTCACGCCATGAAAAAAACTGGCTTGCATTTTCGTATTACGATCACTTATTGCCAGCCAGTCAGCAGTCATGTGACACTTGACATACTTCTGCATTGAAACTTGCGTGGTATTTCGTATTATGACAAAACATTTGACATTAGCTGGCTTGTTTTTTACGTCAAAACTGTTTTTTTAATCCATTCAGTTTACGCCACAATTCATTAGCTTTTATTGACTTGTTTTGCGTTCTATTTTAATATTTTTATGTGTATTTTAGTAACGTAAAATATGGCTAAAATAATTGCGAATATTGATTTATTTTTAAGACGTAGGTTTTATTCATAGGTTCATAGAAAATAAACATGTGTGACGACTGACGAGTAAGAAATATTTGAATTACTAAAAATAATGCTTCACACGAGAAGCACCAAAATCACCAAGCAATTCACCATTCCTAATAATTTCAATCAACAATAATTATTAAAATCATCCTACTAATATTATAAAAGTTTGTGAGGATGGATGCATGGATGGATGGATGTTTGTTACTCTTTCACGCCAGAACTACTCAACTAATTTCGATGAAATTTGGTATGGTAGTAGTTTAGGCTCTGGATTAAAACATAGGCTATTTTTTATCATGAAAAAGTACAGTAGGTGTTCCCGATGGATACTATATTTACGCGGGCGGAGCCCAGCAACTGCTAGTAATCTGTAATTTATAAAAGAATTTGCACTTTTCAAATAATCTACAGTCCGGTCAGATTAGTGTTACCACACCGGATTCTTTAAATTTGCCGCCATTTTTAAGATTCATCATTCGCTGGCCAGAATCTAGCTATAAAGTAGTTAAATTGGCAAAAACGACAGCTATTTTATTAACATAGACCATTCTTTTTTGGGTAGCCTTTAAAATTTTCTTTTTATAACTATTATACTGTACATATTCTATTAATAGTTAAAAATATATTACTTTTAAAATGCCGTTCCAAATATCGCCCCACGCATTATTGCATCATCCAAATATCGCATTTTTTATATAGTACAAGTCAATCTTACAGTACAAGTTTTCCGTTCGTAATTAACTCTGTACCTACTAAGGGCATGCCATAAAAAAACGTACTGTAATTAGGTGGAATTTGACGTTTCCGTACGTCACCTTGCCCGTCTAAACCAGTCAGCGACAACCAAACCAAACCAGGATGAATCCAGTCAGAATGAAATGTCGTTGTAATACGAAAAAGAACTAGGGCCGTATATTGAATTGCCTGGAAACAAGCTGGTTTTATAAAATATCATAATACGGCCCCATGGTCGTATTGAATAATCCCAAAAAAAATATATGTTAACCTGCATTATACGTAGCCGAGGACTGTATTTTTATAAATTGAAATTTTTATTTAAATATTGTTTTAATAATATCCTAAGTCCACCAAAGATTTCAAAACTCAAGATAGGCTATGACGTACATTTGACAGAACAAATCTTCCTCATCATTTGAAGTATGGTGAAAGCCATCTTGGTTTTCCCCATACTTCAAATATCACAATGGCCCTAAAAAGAAAAAAAATTGGGACCATTTAACTGGAGACAATTTTTGCCTCAATATGCCTCGTCTATAATATTTTTTTAAAAGTTAAAACCCTTTTTCTCTTCTTCTATAAGTCACACGAGCGAGCGTCACAAGACTCAGGGGAAATTCGTTTTAGTTTTTGAAAATTTTGTCTCAAATATTTATAGCGATTTTTTATCCGATTTCAATACTCTCCGGTCGAGCGCGATACCCCCTTGTCCGCCTACAAAATTAGCATGGGACTTGACGCTCAAGATCCCTGGCGTTATACAGAGGCTTAAGATAGTGATTCAAAATTGAACTTTATGCCTAGAGTATTCTCTACACTCTAAACTATTACACTCATTTCTAAACTATATTTTAGTTACACGTTTCATAATTCATTGCTAGAGCGGCGCAATTAAACGTGACTGTATCTTCTTGCGTAGTTAATAAAGTTGTAAATATAGTTCGCTATCTTAAAAGTGTAACGCCGCGTCAAATCGCGTCTCGGTTCGGTGTGAACTGACGCTTAAAAGTAAAGTAATAAACTTTTAAAGGCCGCACTCAGATAAATTTGATGCTTACTTACGGCTCGTTTCAACAACCTACCTATCTAACTAATCCAATAACTATTTGTTAAAAACGTCGTCATTCAATCATTTGACCGTTTTTTGCGATACAAATTTGATTTTACTAACAATAGATAGAACAATTTTGTTTGAGAATCTAAAGATTGAAGTCAATCTAAGATTTTAGATACGTTATTAATTACGGGCCTAACTAAGTACTAATTAACGTCGTACACTCACTGACAAACCTTGTGTATAACTTTTGGACCTTATTACCATAGTATAAGGTCGAAATGTGGCACACCGGTTCCGTTGGCGACCGTACATGTTGCACCTTAGAAATAGGGCTCCATTGGTACCAGTTGTCATCGGCGACCTTTTCTCTCCCTAACAGTCCATGTATATTTTGCGGTGACAACTTTTTAAAAGCTTACTGTGATGGTTTTAAAATATTATTTATAAGGTTGCCAAATCAACTACGGATATTTTGGGCATATGATGACTGCTTAAGTCCTTTAGGCAGAAAAAAAACGAAAATAATATAAGTACTAAATAAAAATATAGTACGCTCTTTACGGCGCTGTTAATGTCACGAATTTTCATCTGATTGTATGTTATTTAGACAAAGTCGTTGCATCACTCTGCTTTAAATCAGCTGTTTCTGTGAAGTTAATGACCTAAACGCCTGAGAAAGCGCAATGTAATTTTATTCAATATATTTTTTTCTAAAATTTTTTCTGTCCAAACGTTTTTACATAAGCAGTAGATTATATTTATGTCCTAAAAATCCGTAATTGATTTTCTTATACGAAATAGCGCCGAACTGTCAAAATTTCCATGGCTTGATTCATGATTGTGCGGGATTTGTGGCGTAATTATTGGTTCGCCACGTCTTACTAATATTATATTCCTACTAATATTACAAGAGACCGCCCTGTGGTCGAAATTCGACCATAATTCTAAAATTATATTAAAATTTTTAGGGTTCTTTTGCCTCTTAGATATCCAATAAAAATGTGTAAAGTTTGTTTATGCTATTTAAAGTGCAGGATTTACACATTTGCCGCCCATAGGCCATTCAGTATTTGCCTATGTGAAAGGGTTTATTCTTTGAAATAATCAACAGCGCAAAATAGACCATAGACTACTAAATATAAGAAATAACATTATTATGTTCTGTACGGTGCAAGAGAGCGAGCGGAGCGTGCGAGCAGAAATATATCAAATTTTTCAGGTTTCTATTAGATAAATCCCTATGGACCAAAACTAATGACACATACATCTTCTCAATACCAAAAGAACTCACCGCTACCCGCCGCGCTCATCTAAAAATGATTGAATCTAAATTGAATTTTATATTATTGATAGTTCTGTAAGACAAAAAAAATGTTTGGGTTACATTTGTCGCCCCCTAAAATTTGCCCCCCAATGCTTCAGCCTACTCAGCCGTCTGGCAAATCCGCATGGATATTTACTAAGTACTATTTACAGATAACACAAAAAGATATAAACAAATTATTGACATGCTGCTGGATTTGCAGACTGGAGCGTGAGGTTGGCCCTTAAAATAGGTCCAAAATCGTGAAAACGTGATTTTTGCTTCACGTATTAGAGCGTTTTCACGTTATGCGACACGATGTCGCTTATCGCGCGCGGTGTGTGAGAGACAGCTATATTATTTTTATATTGAAACATATAATATTACCTTCTTTTTTATTATTTTGCCTCTTAAGTCTTACATAGAAAAACGTAGGTAATTTTTTTAAAATGTTCTGACAGAAAGATGCCAACGTGTAATAAAATTATATGAAACGGTAGGTAGTGTGAGCTAACTGAGGTAGCGATATTAATTATAAACTAAAATTAATGTAATAATTAAAAGAACATCAGTGCAGTTCCATTAAAATTACGAAAAATAAAATTTCACTCATGTTTTTCACGATGAAACTGAACGTCAAATTTACAACGTTAAAGGGGATTGACACTTATGAATACACTACGTGTGTGAACTTTTATGTGCGAACCAAATCCATGGTAGTGTGTGTTGATGATATTTTCATTAATTTAATGTATTTCAAAGCATTATTTTAAGAAATTTAAGCTTTTGAAATTCAAGTTTCACACGCCTTCCTCAGCATAAACTTTAATTGTGCCAAATTTCATTCTCATCCGTACGCATAATTCTCGTAAAACTGTACTTAAAATTTTCGCTTCACGTATTAATATATACATAATATCTATAGACGCTTTCACACCACGTCAATCTGGTCCCGCGGTAAGAACCACAAGTTCTTCGAGAACTTACCGCGGGACCAGACCACGGAAATATATTTAATACTTTTATACTATAGGCACACATAAGATTTTTATGATATTAGGTCTTTACCTATGAAATTGCCGTTTTGTATGAAAAAATTTAAACGAATTTTTTAAATGTATTTTTTATTTGTATTAATCGAAGTAATCACCCATGCAATCAATGCATTTTTGCCAACGCAGTGGCAGTTTATTGATGCCCTTCTTAAAGAAATCAGCTGGACGGGAGGCAACAAATTTTTCAAAGGCATTTTGTGCTGCCTCTCGGGTATTGAATTTTTTTTCTCGCCAAGAAGTTATCCAAATTCTGGAAAAAGTAGTAGTCTGTAGGCGCAAGGTCTGGTGAGTAGGGCGGATGACGGAGTGCTTCCAACCCCAGTTCTTGCAACTTGGAGACCGTCTGCTGTGTAGTATGAGGTCGCGCGTTGTCGTGCAGGAACAGCGGAGGCAAGCGATTGACCAATGCTGGTTGGAGATATGCCAGCTTCTCCATCGTTGTGTTCAGTTCTTCACAGTACATATCTGCAGTAATGCTCACCCCGTTTGGTAAGAAGCTGTGATGAATCACACCAGCGCTAGTCCACCAAACAGTGACCACTTTTCTAGGGGTAAGTTTTCGTTTAGGGCATTGTTTAGGTGCTGAACCAGGATCCAACAAACTTGCTGAGCGCTTGCGGTTATCAAACAGAATCCATTTTTCATCGCAGGTAACAATGCGGTTCAAAATTCCTTCATTTGTGTGTCTGTTGAGCAGTGCAAGGCACGCTCGACGCGTACTTCGCGCTGGCGATCATTGAGTTCGTGGGGCACCCATTTGTCAAGCTTTTTTACCTTGCCAATTTGACGCAAATGGACCAATATTGTTTTGACGCTAACGTCGAAAGCTGTTTCTACTTCAGCCGTAGATTGTGTGTCATCAGCTTCCACAATCGCTTTTAATTCGTCATTGTCGACCAAAGTCTTCGGACTTCACGTTCTTCGGACGTTCATTTTTCAGATCGAAATTTCCAGAACGGAAGCGAGCAAACCAATAACAGGTGGTGCGTTGGTTTGTAGTGTTAGCTCCGTAAGCGTCGTTGATGTTGCGTGCCGCTTGTGCTGCGTTGCTGGCCACGACGGTACTCATATTCCATAATTACTCGAATTTTTAACGTATCCATGATGACGAAAAAGATTGAAATGCGATGAAAATGTAACACTAATCAATAAACAAATGACTATTTTTGGAAAAAGAATTCCATGTTTTTAAAATAAATTAATTTGAAATTAGAATTCTTATCCAAACAAAAATTATTTTGATTTGAAATGGCCAGTACTGCAGAACGGCAATTTCATAGGTAAAGACCTATTATAAACTTACACATATTTAATACACATCCATGACCCAGGAACACAGACAAACTTTCTTTGTTCCCTGGCGGGATTCGAACCTGCGGCCTGGCATGAGCGCCAACGCGCTAAGCACTGAGTTACGGAAGCCGTCAATATTATAAATGTGAAAGTTTTCGAGGACGGATGGATGGATCATGGATATATGGATGGATGGATGTTTGTTACTTTTTCACGCAAAAACTACTGAACGGATTTCGATGAAATTTGGTATAGTAGTAGTTTAGGCTCTGGATTGAAACAGGGTCTTACTTTTTATCCTGAAAAAGTACAGTATTCCCGTGGGATACTATATAATTTACGCGGGCGGAACTGCGGGCAACAGCTAGTGTTAAATAAAGCTTGAGCTAGTTTATATTAATCGAAATAAAACAAATAAATTCTGTCCAAGTTTTATTCAGAGACATCGGTATAAAATATATTGAGATATAAAACAGCACAGTCATAATCGGAACTGATACAAAGGTCGATGACCCCGCAGACACTTACATCAGGTGCCTACGGGAACGTTTGTGGAGACTAACGTGAGATTGTAATTTGTCTTGGTAGAATCACGTAGGTTTTAGGTAATAGACAAGAAACCCAATTTTGGCAACCAATAGCTAACAATAGCACAATATAAATTATGTACAGTAGCGGAACTCAGCCGTGTCCATGAAATGTTTACCCACGATTGGGCGTGGTGGCGTGCCTCAAACAGCAGGAGCATGGACTATCATGAGATAGTCCATGCTCCTGCTGTTTGAGGTTTCGTTAGCGGCCGTGTATATGGCGCGTATGTGTGTGCGTGCGCCGATTCGGGCGGTCTAGTATGAAGATGGTCTACTGTACACTATTTATACTGTGACAATAGCACGTGTGTAAATGCGGCAGCCTACCCTACAAGCCCTGCCCTGCCTTGAGCTACACTCAAATCGTCAAGGTTTAGTCACGAAAACTGTTCCTTAAGTGTGCCCATACATGGGAAGGCCGATCGGTCTCGTGCACATACACGGATAGGTCGCTCGTTTTGGTTCGCTGCGAGATACGGTCGTGCTTATTGGTTCTACTTTTCTTCAAGCTGCTAATTGTAATGTCGCGGATCAAAGATAAAATTGAATTATAATTTTGTTATGCTGTCTTAGTTCAATAGTTACTTTTTCTAGTATAGTATAATAAGTCGTGACAAGCGTATCACTTCGTTTTATTTATAATCATAGGTTTTTATTAGCCAAAACGACTTAAAATTCAAAATAGTTAAATTTAACTCAAACATTCTTTTTAGACTACGATGCCAATTTTATACCTACAGCACGTAAAACTGAAGTGATTTGTCATACACGGATCGTTCAGTTCAACTGTCACTTCAGTTTTACGTGGCCGATCTGAACGAATCGCTTCAATTCATCCGGCCGACTAATGCGATCTCGCCTCAATGTCAAATGACACACAGACAATACTATTTTGCATTTGTTCAGTCCGAAACTCTAGGTAGACCGGACCGTATAATATGGCGGCCTTAAGATTTTCTGCCTAATCTGTGGGTACACTTCTACTACTTATAGTGAGTCTATTTTTAACAGTACCCATAAAGTATTTCTTATATTGATGTTCGGTAAATGATTGTAACACTATTATCACATTAGTCTCCACGTACACTGATTTAAAACAAATAAGAGATGAAACGATAATTTCACTGTGATACTCCCTAAAACGAATCCGTAACTAACCGTTACTTTCGATATTCAAAGTAAACCAGCAGATAACTTAACCGTTGTTCAATGAAAACCGCCAGGTGACTAATTTTTAGTTCTTTAATTAAAGTAAACCACCAGTTAATAATAATTAACCGTTACTCCCATTATTCTATGTAAACTATCTGATAACCAGCCGTAACTCCCCATTATTCAAGGTAAACCATCTGAAAACTAACCGCAATTCCCTTTATTCAAGTAAACAATCTGATAACTAACCGTAACTCCCCGTTATTTTTAAATTTAACCATTTGATAACTAACCGCAACATCCGTTATTCAAAGTATCAGGAAACTAACCATAACTTCCGTTATTCAAAGTAAATCATCTGATAACTAGCCGTTACTCTCCGTTATTCATAATACTTATAATATCGCTTATCACAGTGAATGTAGCATTGGCAGGTAGGACTGGGAACGTTCGAGAAGTCCATCCTTAGATATGTATCAGCACAATAGTTACCTTAGTTGGTAAGTAAGTATGTAAATTCGCCTTAGTAAGGTTATAACTTCGTTGTAGGTAGTAAATTAAAGTTTCTTATTAGTTATGGCCTGTCACAATCTTCTAATAACTGTCAGATAGCTGTCTGACACTTACCAGTTGATTGCGAAATACGCCCAAGATTATAAACAGGTGATTTTTAAAGTCAGCAAAGATTTTTTTTTGAAAACATCAAAAGTTAATAGACAAAATATTGTCTTTTAAACTCATATGTAATCTATTAAATATCATCTCATTAGGCTCCTCAGTACATTCCCAATCCCATGGATGACCAACAGAAACGAAGATATACAATATATACCCACACATTAATATACTTCCCTTAATTTAAACACTTATTAAATTTTATGCGATGAAACATATCATACACACACAAAGCAACGCGGAATGTATGTTACATTTAAACAAGACATCGATAATTGTTATCTATTTAAAGTTAAAACATTAATAGATCCAAAAACAAAAACCACAAACCATAAATTCATTATCAAGAACAAACAGATTTTTCATAATATACAAAAATATTCAGCGTTTCGACTACGATTTTAAAAGCCTAACTACATACAAACATATATGTTGTATTCCAGAAAAAAGTTAACTTTTGGCACTGCAAATAAATAGACCATTGACGCAGGAAAAGATATGACAGTCCAATCTTATTAAAATTATATGACCAATTTAAGGTAAAAATTTGGCTCTAACAACATATAAATTATAGAAAATATGCGTAAATTTGGCAAATATAAGTCGCTAACCCAGGCGACTTTAAACTTAAAGCTTGCTTATCGCTTCAACCGAGGTTAACTAAACCAATGTTTAAGCTGAGCGTAGCCTTACAATTGATATATTTAAAATGTGTTAAAAGACGCACACATTCGTAGACAATATGCACGTTTGATACAACAACGCGATGTTACCTTACTTACCCTATAAAAATAAACAAATGTATAAACCAATTTCCAGATAAAGATTTAATTTTGGACCCACGGGAGTCTTAGCAGCTGAACTCAGAGACTATTCTTGACCAACAATTCATGTCTTGTGGGATAAATATTTTTGTCTACATAGTTTAATTATAAGTAGACTGTGGACCAGAGCTCGAAAACAGTTAATTTTAATTTAGTAGGACGTCAAAAATTCTCACAAAGAGACTTAAAGTTTGGTACAAGATTTTTTATTTTTTATCCTCTATGTTAGGTCTGGAGCCCTGGTACATCAGCTACATTGATACATTCTTTTTTATAATTTAAATTTAATAAACTAAAAGCATTTAAAAAGAAAACTAGCATATCGTGCGTAAACTCAAGTGATTAAACGATTTGTATTTGTGTTTTGTTTTAGAACACACGTCAGTCTCATAAGATTAAAATTCTAAGTTTTACAAAAATGTCAGAATCTAAAACTGAATATATTTTATAAATTGAATCGAGACATACATCGAAAACTCCTAAAAATGAAATTCTTACGTTTTTAGTCCTGTATTATATTAAACAGCGAACGACAACACTTATTACATCGATCTATGTAAATGATTCTATATTATATACTCGACTAGATACGACCAGAATACACAAATAAACTTTGTCATAAAACCATAAAAAACCTACAGTAAAACTATTGTAACATTGTAAGTTGTGTGAGTATATGTTAAATGCCATTTGCTAGAATAATCCACAAATATTTAGAACAGTACATTAGTAAAACTAAATAAAAAACTTGAATACATTTTGAATAGACTATCGATAGGAAAACTAGGTAATGTTTAAACTAATAACAAATACGTAGTATCATCTCTATTACATTCATGGCCGGCTTCTGAGGTTTTTCGTCGGTAGTTTATCTATTCAATAGCGCTTTTGATTGGATGACGCAAACGCGTTAAACAATCAAAAGCGCTATTGAATAGATAAACTACTGGCAAAAACTTCAGAAACCGGCCATGAATGTCGTATTTTATTGAAGAATGAAGAATCGTAATGCATTATAAGTGTTACGGCCGAATATATAAGCGCTAATTAAAATTAGGAGCCCTCCTATTCACAAGCCGTCGCTGTCTCTGCTAGCCGAAATGACAAGGACAGCATGCGACTTGAGCGTCACATAATTACCCGACTACGGCGAAGCCAAAAGGAAGGGTAGTGATTTTGGTTTAACATTCGTTTCAGTATTCAGCCTTTACACTTGTATCGTTGGATTAGAAGGTAATGCACCGATCATATGTCTAAATGTGACATTAAATTCGAAATTAACACATATTATTTCAATATTGGTAAGTTACAGGATTGTTAAAAACGTATATTTGCCACAAATGAATGCGTATACATCTGTTTTTTCCTGCGATAGATAATAAGCTCTGTGCTCTGTTAAAAAAATACATAAAATCTTTCGTAAATGTGAATCTGCAATAAACTCTTCAAATTGGAATAATTAATGTAGTGTAGTATATTTTCTGACAAACCATTGTGCCATATATCTTTATATTTGAGCTTCTGAGTTCTGTTGTAACGGACGGTAGGTGGTTTTGAGCGCAGCAACAGATGAAGGTTTCGGCGGAACCCTTCTATAGATTTGGTTTATGTGGAACCACTGAAATAACGTTGCTCCATAAATGAAGTGGCTACGCCCCTGATGAGTTGAAGACAAAATGATTCCGACTATTCTAAATATATTTCTTCATAAATAAATATAATATAATTTTCTTATTTGTAAAATTTTCAAAAATACCGTATAGGATACCTAGGATAAGAAATATCAATGAAAATAATGATTGAAAATCCGAATTTGATATGTAATAAATATATTATAGTTAAAATTAAATGTATAATATTATGTCTGTTGTGATATGTACAATGACGAAAATGGATACCACTTCTGTATGTATGTGGTACGTTAATATTTATCAGACAGTTTTAAATCTGAGATTAATAATGGATATGTTGTATATGGTTATGTTCGCTACTCATTTATTTCGACTCTGTTTTGTGTCGACAAAAAAGTCAAAATTTTGTTAAAATGTTCAAGAGAATAGTTTCAAATTGCATTTAAAAAGGTAATAAGATAAGTTATTCAATAGGTCACAGTTAGATAAAAATAAGATCTTTGTGTTATCTTTTGTGTGTTTAAAAGTTGATATTTGAATATTTTGAAAACGTTATACCTTTTTACCGGTTAATGTGTCACATAACCTAACTTATTGGTCAGTTCATATGTAGCGATGAAAACTAGAGTTAGTGTGACTTAGAATTTAGGTATCGCTGACAACTGAAGGCTGTTTAATGAGGTCCACCTCCTGAGCCAGGCTGCTCTGCGACTTGAGTTTGGCTTTCGCGACTTTCTCGTGTTTGTCATGTTTGTCGTGCGCGGTGCCGGGCTTCTGGCTCTCGACGACGCTGACGCCGTTCTTCTGCGTGACCCTGACAGCTGGTTCCTCATACTCTTCGCGGTATTTCATGCTGTGCCAATGTAGGCATACGCATCTGAAAAATACCGTAAGATTTTAAGTTATCGATCGTTATATAAAAGACATTGGGAGGGTCCAACCCTGGGAACCCAGGGTCAACTTTAACCCAGATATGCGCAAGTGGGCCTAAGTAGTTAAATATAAGAAATTATTGAGACAACGAAGTATACGTAGGATTTTTTATTCACGCTGCGAAAAATCCTCATGGATACTCACAAAGCGTTTTGCATTAAGCGAGTGATGCAAAAAACATCTTATTCCCTACTATCAACAAACTTAAGTGTGCAATAGAGCTTTTTAAGTGGGCATATCATTAGCACCGTATGCCCGCCTTCTACGCCAAGTGAGTTAGAGGTGTCCACTTCTCTAACCCACTCAGTCGCTTCCTTTTGGAGGAGAACGTCCTCACAAAATTTCACTACAGCATACCACGTCTTTTCATCAACGACCATATAGCTAGGTCTATGGCTGGCAGGACAAATCATGAACAATCGTGTCACAAAGTTGGTTTTGCTGGTTCAACCATGCTGGAGCCTGGACACGTCTCTGTTGTATGCTGCGCTGAGTCCTCCGCATCACCACAATGGCGACAACATGCACTAATCTCCTTTCCTATTCGGAATAACAACTTTCCGAAACAGTCCCGAGAGTATCTGCGTTAGTCTGAATGTCAGTACACCGTGTTTTCTATGCAGTCATCCCTGAAGTATTGGACGCACTGCTGCAATCGTTCTTATACCAGCACTCGGGCGTTGGACACCCTGGTGTAGCACCATTCTTGCATCATGTACCTGTCGAGCAACTTTTTCTGGACCTGAATATCCCTTGGCACTACAATATGTCCTTGTTCTGCTTCTTCCTTACGCAACAAATATAATGATGCAAGAAGTTCAGAAGTATACATAGGATACGTCAACTGAATATCTTATGTAGACTTTATTTATCTCAGTCCGTATCTTGAATATTTGTTCGGTCACTGACTGAGCTACTAGGACATCAGAACTCTGTAGGTACCTGAGCACGGCGGCCAGTACTCCTACACCCACGAGCGCGGCGCCAGCGCCCATAAGGTAGTAGCGGTGCTGCGCCGCCTCGGCCCCAGGCGAGAGCTGCACCAGCCCCACCACCAGTACCACGATCCCCAGCAGCAGAGACCCCACTATGGCGTGCAGAACTGCGATCTGGAAGAAAAATAGAGAATATTAGGAATTTATTTCAATAGGGACCGAAGTATGTTAGATTTCGATTTGATTGCAACTACAAGAATACGGTATATCCACGATTGTGTGGAAAAATAGTGGGCCGTTGAAGGAGACGTCAAAATTTTCAAATTTGGATCGCTTTGAATCGTTCTATGAAAGCTGTTTCTCTGTACGTAAGTATATATATTTTATACTTTGTGCTTATATCATGTACTTTAATTTACACACGTGATACGCTGATTTTAATTGACATTTAATTTAAAATAAATGAACACTTCAATCTCTATTCTTCAAATATTTTTGTTTTACAAGTGCACAGTCTTTCAGGGTTTAAAGATGAAACAGATTTTAACCAGTAAAAAGTTTTTTTTATTCACTTGAGATTTTCTATGATATTGGTAAGTTTCATGCAGTCTCGCCACCGTACCTTGCCGCAGAAGTACAGCTCGCTGCGGTAGCGGTCGGGCGAGGGCGTGGCGTCGTCCCCGCGGCCGAGGGACAGCTGCAGCTGCGAGGGCCGGCGGCCGGAGCGCTTCTCCGCGCGCCGCCGCTCGTGCCGCACCGCCACTGCTGGCATTGCACCAATCATTTTCGCTGGAACCGTCAATGTGATTATCTTTATCGATACATTGTCATGTGCCCTACACGTGAAAGGCATATGTGGATAGCATTTCCCTAGATAACCTATGGGTTACTGTCTATATAAGACTAAGCGTCAGTTCACACCGAGACAGTTTTTAAGATAGCTGATCAAAATTGAACTTTATTGACTACACAAAAAGATAACGTTTTATTGCAGGAGAGAATTGCGCGCATCGCGGCGCCACTCTTCCAATGAAATGTGTATCTTTTTGTGTAGTCAATAAAGTTGAATTTTGAATAGTTCTCTTAAAAAGTGTGCGTCGCGTCGCATCTTGGTATAAGCTGACTCTAAAGGTAGCCTTTCTATGCACGTGACGCGCGACGCGAGACCGCGACTCGAGACCGAATGAAGGTCGTGGAGCCACTGCTTAGTATGAATTTATATGGAGCACTAAACAATCCCCGCGACCGGTGAGGAGTCCCCGAGGACCTGATTGGCTGGTTTGCTGGTCGCGGTCGCGGGTCGAAGCGGGTGTACAGATCGGAAGGCTACCTTTGGGGCAACATTTTTATTTTAATTCGAAAAATTATTGCAATATTGGCAATTAAAACCTTTACAGACTGTACAGACTTGTCCATGTTTGTGAGATGACCAATTACCAACTTGAAATTGAAATGTCTCTTTAAAAATACGTCCCTGTGCCTTATTGTAACTAGGCTCTCGCGCAAAGGTAGAGGCAGAAGCCCACTCTGCCTCAGGCATTAATCGCCATTGCAGCTATTTACAAAAAATGCGCAGAAAGTTAAAGTAATATAAGGAATTGTTTTTCTTAAACAGAAGCAGATTAGGAAGATTTACCAATAAATGAATTTGTGACAAAATTCGTTTCGGAAATTGTATGAAGACTTCAGCAGCGTGATACCTACGCAATGAATTCCATATAAATTGAATGTAAATCCATACATTTGTGTGGCGTGTTTCATGAAGATGTATTTAACCTGTAGCGTGTTCATGTCTGTATTTGTTTAACTATTTTACTTTACTATGAGACTAAAATGCATAATTTTGTTATATTTAATAGCAAAAAGCGGTGGTTTGTGCGACTGTCTGCGAAGTTTTATACAGTGAAAATTGAAGCCTCCAATTTCTATTCTAATCTAAACTGACTATTTAAACAAAAGTAACGTCGTTTAATTGAGATTTAAAAACATATTTAAAAAGGAGCTGTTTGGGAGCTTTGCTAGTGAATTTGTCGAAATTTCATTTCCTTGCAGCTTTCTTGAGCTTTCATCGTGAACTTTGTGAAGCTATAAGCCGTGTAAAGCACTTTTTTGACTATTACTTGGTGACCTACTTACGTGTTTTAGCAACAGTGTTTTAAAGTTAAATACGAGCAATACTCAACCGCTACTTAAATTAAGAGGCACTCAAATAACATGCTGTCCTTGTCATTTTGTCAAGCAGATACAGTAACCGCTTGTGATATATGGGGCCCCTAATTAAAAAATATAGGGGCCCCTTAAATCACAGACCACATGTTACTTAACAAGGAGCATTTGAGAATTTTACTGTTAGTGCATATCAATTGTGCAAAATCTAGTGATTCAGACCGCCCGTTGGCGTGGTGACGCGGCGTCCACGCCAATGTACAGCAGACGATTCAGACCGCCCGTTGGCGTGGTGACGCGGCGTCCACGCCAATGTACAGCAGACGATTCAGACCGCCCGTTGGCGTGGTGACGCGGCGTCCACGCCAATGTATAGGAGACGATTCAGACCGCCCGTTGGCGTGGTGACGCGGCGTCCACGCCAATGTATAGCAGACGATTCAGACCGCCCGTTGGCATGGTGACGCGGCGTCCACGCCAATGTACAGCAGACGATTTGAATAATTTTGTTTTGAATCTACCAGGCATTCAGAGGCGGCACAATACTTCTTTTAATTTTAAGGCATTTCTGCTACTTTCGTGGCAGCAAGCTCTGGTGCTGCTAGTGTGGGCCGCATACTATTTGCTACTGATTTTTCACCTCACCTTCTGTCTGTCGGTTGCTGGTGTTACCATTCCTGCCGGTCCGGTTGCCCTCTAAATAACATAGATGACTAATTTATTGATGACTTTTTTTGTTGCATAAATGAATAGTACTTTTAAATATTAGTAACTTCTCAGAAGAAACAGTATGTCAAAATTCAATATTTTTAAAGGTACATCGATTTGTGTACAAAATATCTCGTGAAAACGCTCTATACTAAAGCCGTATCCAGCTGTGACGTCACGCCTAGGTTGAAGTAGTAGGCCGCAGGAACATATTTGTAAATATCTCCCATATTTGTGCGTTTAGGTTCATTTTTCCAATAAGAATTTTCCAAAAACATTTATTATGGTAAATATGAACTTACCATAATAAATGTACTCATCATCCCTACTACTTTTACTAAATGGGGAACAAAAGATTTTAAAGTGTGGATGTTTGTTAATTAATTACGACAAAAGGAACCGTACATTTTGACGCGATAAAAAGTAGCCTACGCCCTTACCCGTGGTCTACTAGAGTATAAATTTGTGCCAAACAACATGCATTGCATACATACATACATACACTCCGCCCGCAACTGGGCGTAAGAATTATTTTTTCTTTATTCTAATGCGCCAGTTATAACATAAAGAAAAGAAAAAAAGTTACTATATACGTAGCTTATCTCGTAGCGGCTCTACGGAGTGTAGCGCTACACGACACGCTACGCATCGTAGCATAAAATATAATATATTAAAATAGAATATTTTATTTTTATTAGGGTTCCGTAATATACAAGAAACCTATATATTATAGAAAATAGTTTCACTCTGTCCGTCTCTGTCTGTCTGTATTCTAGCTTCTGTAATTATGAATATTAATGGATGAAATTTGGTAAAGTTATAATATAATGTGTATAGATCTCGGTTTTTGGAATCATAAAATAATAATATTTTTATAGTATAAAGGTGGGACTAAATACATGTGAAGTGGGGATGAAAATTATTTTTTCATTCTACCCCATCGTGTAGGGGCATCGACGAATGGGTTTCATACATGACTCTTTATTTTATTGAATCATTTTCGAAATCGGCCTCCAAAGTGTGTTAGAAGTTGCCCCCCCCCCCCCCCCCCCGGCATTTTTAAACTATAGGAGATGGAAACTTGGAAGTTTCCATGCTGATGGATCATGCTAAAAACTCTTTAGGAGAATCATTTTGAGCGAAATCGGAAAATAACTTTTTAAGTCATTCAAAGAAGTCCTACTTAATAGTTACGAAACCCTCCTGAGACATGCCGTGACATGCTATTGGTTAAGTTATTTACTTTTATAATATTTCACACTCCAACCATGTTGAAATAAAAATTAATTATTAATTTATGTAGTATATTTTGTTATGTTTGACTTGTATTAAAATGTATTATAAGCATGCCTTTGTGTTACCTGTGTATATTGTTATTTTTTTGTTACTCTTTTCTTTTATATTTTTTTTATGTTGTGTGCACAATAAAGAATATTTCATTTATGCTTAGAAGTAATAAATGAACAGGTTGAAGTTTTAAATTTTCATTTGTGATATATTCTATTTATTTAACAATCTTATTATCACGAGGTAAACCACGAAGGGTTTCAAACTTATTACATACGAGGTAAACCACGCAGACTCTTCAATAATGCCTTAGAATACTGTATGCGACAGCAGCGGTTAATATTATCGCGATATAATTATTGCATTGACGTGCCATATTCGAGGACACCGCCACTTGGCAAGTAACAGTACATATTGTTAATTGTATTGTTGTCTGATTGCCATAACACATGTCTTAACTTAGCATGGGATAAGATTGATGTGATGTATATTACATGTTTATTCTATTGTATATTATTATGTGTGTTTAATGAAGAAGTTTGATTTTTGATTTTGATATACTGTATAAGAAACCAGTAGGATGTCTAATACTAGCCACACACGTAACAGCATACCTGACAGGTTCGCTTGTACAGTTCAATTTCGAAGGTAAACCGGAGCGTGTGTGTTGCACAACTGTGCAGGTTACCACACTACTCAGCTCAAGCTTACCTGACCGGTATAACTGTCAGGTACACCCTTACGTGTGTGGCTAACTGTTAAGGTGTTCAAAAGTAATTACTTCAATTCAATACGGAACATGCATTTGTTTTAAATCAGCAAAATTCTTAATATTTTCTCAAAGGCAACATAAATATGGGCCGAAAAATGCAATCAATTGCTAAATTAAAAAGTTACTGGACTAAAAAAAACGTCATTTTGCTATGATTGAAAAACGAAAATTACTGTCCAATCCTTGATGTGATTTTTTTTAACAATGACATAATCGCAGTATTTAAGTTAATTTAATCAATTTTATTTTTATCTTCATGCATTTTCAACTGCTCTGACGTAACTCGTGCATATTTTTTTTTGTATAGAACGTTTTCAATGCTCTCGAACGATCTCACTTTTGTGATGACTGTATTTCGTCAAAGGTTGATCGTAGATAGAGCGTAGATATGCCATTGCAAAGACAATATTTCCTGGCGTATTACGTACTTTTCGAAAAGCCTTGGGGTTGTGTAAATTGTATACCTAGCATTAACCAGTGATATGTCTTACAAGCGTTAAGAAGTTCACAAAATTCGTAACAAAAATTACATGACATTTTGTACAAACGCAACGTCTCTACACACTATACGTCGATGTCCAAGGGTGTAACCCCCTCCCTTACAAACTACCCGCCGTCTCGCATCCCTGTATCGTCCATCATGTGAGGCGGAGTGTATTATCTCGACTAATTGAGCGACTTGCTCAGTGTATATTGTGTTACTTAACAAGTGAAGGGTGGTGTTTATGGGGGCAAACGAGTGGTTAGGATAACCTGATGGTAAGCGATGCCTGTCTAAGCTTCGCGGCACCAGAACTCAGAAGTGTTACGAGGGCGTTCTTGGATTTTAATGTTAAAAACATTTACGGCCCGTTTCAATAACTATTTGTTAAAAACGTCGTCATTCAATAATTTGACGGTTTTTTGCGATACAAATTTGATGTTTCTGATAAATAGCTATTGGTAGATAGGTTATTGAAACGGGCCATTAAAAAAGAAAGGTTTCACTATCGCCCACTAAGTGTTAAATAGCTTATCCGGATGTTTGGTCGCTGCTTACTTTATACTGAGCGACAGAGACAAAACTTGCTAATAAACTATCCGATATTTATCTATAGATTGTGAAACCGGCCCTAAGGTACTAAAGTGGGAGTCGCCGGTGATGATAAATATCCCTTAAATTACTGTAAACAAGATGTAATATACTGACCTAAAACATGTCCGTAAAGTACATACTTTATGAAACTATCACGTACATAATATAAAAATAGTCACGCTACTGTATTTGACGTTATTAAAAATCAAACTTAGTAGTTCAATAATACAGCCTTCTTTCGCGTGAATACAATGCTTAGGTCGTAATTTTTTTTTTCACCAAATTGTACTTTGTATTACAATTGTAGACCTTAATTTACTGACTCATGGTATCTCGTATGCACTTATACTTATAACCGATTTCTCGGGAAGAAAAGGAACAGCTGCACTAAGCGGGAATTGATTTAGATAATTACGTTAAATAGCATTTTAATCAAATTTTAAGACATTAATCTAAGAATCTAAGATATCGCATTAAGATAATAATGATTGAATGAATATTTACCTAAAATAAGATATTCCCTCCTTAAGATATTCAATTTTTTAGAATGTTTAAAATATTATCTGACGACCTCTGTGGCTCAATGGTTCGGTCATCGGTTCAACGGTCACGGGTTCGAGTCCCGCTAGGGAATAAAAAGTTTTCTGTGTTCCTGGGTCATGGATGTGTATTAAATAATAAAAATCCGATGTCTGGTACCCGTAACACAAGTTCCTTGAAAACGTGGTGTGAAAGCGTCTATAGATATTAATATTATTTTAACACTTTTTACCATGTTGCCTGTTGGATAGTTCGCGCGTGACTGCGAGCCCAAGTCCGCTTATTCGCATTGTAAGCACTCTTGAGTCAAGATACATTTCGAGCGTTCGTGAGTTACAACCCTAGTTACTATGGACATAGTCCACTATCAGCATTTTTGCCACGCGTTTCCATTATTCCGTTTAGCTTGTACTTTTCATTTTACTTCGTTATTTTCAGTTAGTTAGATTATGGACACTGACATTATGGCACTCGGTTAAAGTGTGGGAAGTCAATTAAGTTAAAGTGTAGTTTGTGTGTTTTATTGTGTTATATTTAACCCTAATATACACTTTTATTAGGATTCTACACGAATTTTATGTCACACACACTTTATGGTCTAGTACACAGATACGCGAAAGTTAAAAAGCTCACGCGATATAAAAGTCTAATAATTATTGATCTCTGATAATGGTTAGCGGGTGCTTCGAAAACGGGTGTGCATTCGCCGTCGCGACTCGGTTCGGACTGTCCGAGCGCCGCGTCGCGTCGCCGGCGCACGCGATCTGCTGTACAGAGCGCCTAGCGTACACCCCCGCATACTAGTTTATTTTACAAATTTGATCGGAGGGAGGTTATGTGTTTGTGATGCCGCTACAATTGAAATAAAGTAGTTTAGTGTAAAGTGTAGTTTTTTTAAAAAGTCAAACAGGGGGCCGGCCGCCTAACAGTGCGATGTCTTGTGCATAAAATAATAATAACAACTCCCACACCAATTTGGGTGACGGTGGCTGGTTTAATTGAAACCAGGCCAGCTACGCAGGAGTTATTTTATATTGCCCAAGTGTGTGCGCAGTACACAAGAGCACTCTCTCTTTTACTCTCATAGCCTAGTGAGACGGATAACCGACACAACTGGCAAGAGATCAGGCGCAGGTCCGACTTTTTACATGCTCCGACGCATGGAGCATCTTTCTTGTCAGACGATCAGGTGCATTGTCCTAACCAAACTTGGAATCAACATTTTTTGTTGTTCCAATGCGGGAATTGAGTCCACGACCTCCGAGTCGAGAGTCAAGCTCTAACCACTAGACCACGGAGGCTGTTGGATCTTGTGCATAGTAAATCAATGTTAATATCGTTTAAGGAGTTTTAGATTGATAATGTTTGATGTTAGGGTCAGCTCACACTGAAACGACTGCGACACAATGATATGTGAAGCGGAGCTGTATTAAAATTGTGATTCAAAATTGAACTTTATAACACAAGAAGACACACGTTTCATTGCAAGAGTAGCGCCGCGCTACGCAGAGCGGTGTAGTTTGACATTCGAACTCTTGCTATTAAACGTATATCTTCTTGTGTAGTGAATAAAGTTCAATTTCAAATCGCTATCTTAAAATTACAGCCCCGAATCACGTATCGTCTCGTTCCGGTGTGAACTGATGCTTAGATGACTAAAAGTGGTTTTTTATCCTCTCCAATCTACGCGAATGTCCAATGTTAATACTTACGGCGCTGATTCTCTCTTGGCTGCAATAACGACTGTAGCATGTCTGCAACAAACAGACAACGATTACACATAAAACGGTTAAGTGTTTAAATGCGACCTTTTCTTTGTCGTTCTTAAATGTATCAAAATATTCGGCATAATCGGATGATGTAAATAATTTAAAACGTAGATGTTAACCATTTTTAGGGTTCCGTATCCAAAGGGTAAAAACGGGACCCTATTACTAAACACCACTGTCCGTCTGTCTGTCACCAGGCTGTATAGCTAGACAGTTGAAATTTTCACAGATGATATTGTATTTCTGTTGCCGCTATACACGTAGCAATAAATACTAAAAACAGAATAAAGTAAATATCGTGATTTTTTTTGCCGTTTTGTACGAAACCCTTCGTGCGCGAGTCCGACTCGCTTTACGCACATGCGTAGATAAATACATGCTGCAAATGTATGTAAACAAAAATGTATGTGACGTTCTAAAATATGCACAGCATATTGTGCCGTATACATAACTATGAAAAATTTGCGTGTAAACTGTCTTAGCTGTACCTGGAAGTAGCTTAAATACATTACCAACAATACTAGGAATTCATAAACGCTGTACGGGTAAAATGTTAAATGGTGTACATACATATAGCTCATTGATAACTTGTTTAATGTTTCGCCGAAAGCCGCAAAGCCTATGAGTCAAAGTTCTGAAAAGTCTGGAACCTGTTTTGTTCAAAGTTTTAAAAGATTCACAGGAACTGAGTTGTTCCAAGTAAAAATGATAAAGCATAATGTGAGATTGCCCATTAGACGTGTGTAGTTCGCGAATGAATCGTTCAATTGCGTCCTGTCGTTCATTGATTAATTCAGTTTCGATACACACTTTAGTCATTCTCCATTGGACAGTACCCAGTGGACAAAGAACTACTGAACTAAAAGAGTAATATATTCAAATTCAAAAGTTTTGTTTCCATACTAGCTTTTAGCTAGCTTCGCTCACGTGGGAGAGTGTTCGTGGCAAAAAACTTCTATAGCAAATATCCCTGCAATATAGTAATAGCAGAGAGTAAGATATATATCCCCTAGATATTATAATCTCCTAGATTAGGATTAAAATTGTATCCGTCTAAGGGCTGATTTTTCAATCGTCAGTTAACTCTTATCTAAGGAATAAATAATATGACTTTGACAGATTATGTGTGAAATTGTAAGGGGTACAATCTCGGTAAGTCACAAATTCACAAAGAAACAAATTTTACCTCTTTATAATATTAGTATAGTTCAGATGTTAGCCGCGACTTCGCTAAAAAGAAATCTTGGGAGAACCGTAATTTTTCCTACAATAAAAAGCAGCCTATGTGTCCAATGTCCATCCAGATACTAAACCACATCAGATCAGATTTGATTAAAATCCGTTCAGCTATTATTACGTGAAAGAGTAACG
Source organism: Phengaris alcon alcon (assembly GCA_037179445.1). Lineage (NCBI taxonomy): Eukaryota > Metazoa > Arthropoda > Insecta > Lepidoptera > Lycaenidae > Phengaris > Phengaris alcon. The sequence continues at coordinate 1,077,361 of JAYRCH010000272.1, forward strand.
AACATCCATACATAAAACTTTCGTGTTTATAATAAGTAAGGATATGTTGGTCGTTGTGTTTTAATTATTTCGAAAATCTTTTGAATAGGAAAACGTTTTTATTAGGCGAATAGAGTTTGTTTTATCTACGTACATAAACGTGAGTATGTGTGCATGTGCACCATACAACGGCGCTGTTAAGCGATATTCATCTTATCCTGCCTGCCTGGTCGAGCGGCAACTTGTTCGATAGTGCATATCATATCTTTTTAGTTTTTAATGCTTTAATACTTGATAAATAAAAGAAACGTACGCATTAAAAATTCATGTTATTATTATAGCACGTTTAAAAATATCAGACATTACAATAATGGTAAAAATAAAACTGATGTCACCCAATCAAATTCAAAACGTCGATAAAATCGGAGACTGAAAAATAAAGTTAACTGGCTCCGAGGTACAATATGTTCCCCTATAACGAATAGGTTAGGACTTAGGCTGGGACTATGTGATCCGGAATCCCGCGGGCCTGGGAAAAATCGAACACCCTTTCGGCTACAGTTGATTTAATTACTCAAATTAAAACTAGTATTGATAAAAAAACTTCCCTTCTATTTGAAAAATTATAAAATGTCGGAATCACTGACAAAGCACTTAAAATTCTTAAATCTTTCCTCGAGAATAAGGTACCGAGTAGATAAGACTACTACCTTAGTATGTGTCGAAAGTAGTTACGTGTGTTACCTATTTATCCAAGATATGTAATTATTGTTTATATTTATTGTTTAACATTGTATATATAATATTTTTTAAATATTAATTAGTTCTTATAATATTATGTATGTATGTATTTTATTTTTATTTACGTATTTTATTTTAATGTATATTTATAATTTTTTAGATATACTTTTAGCACAGTACCCTTCTCCAGCAATTTAATCCTTTCTTTCAAAGGTTGTCTGGAAGAAATTGCTGTTTAGTAATAAGGCCGCCTTTGTGTACTTTCGTCTTATTCTGTGTATAGTTTATATTGTATGTGTGTGTGTAACTGTTGATTGTGCACAATAAAGTATATTTTCATATCATTTTCATTTCATTTTTCATAAGACTGATAAATATCACCGCCAATTAGGTCGTGATTGACGGTGATATTTGTCAATTTTAACTACTAGATGTATTAGATTAAGAAATTTAGTGTTTGTGTGCTTAATTTTGCTTACGATTTTGTAAATTTGGATGCAGGTACAGTTACAAACACTTTTTTTAATATTCATGAGACCAGTTCCTTTATATATTTTCTCTGTGGACGTTCAGTATGGATAGTGAAATAACATTTTGATTAGTTTGTTCTGTGTTATTTGTAATTGAGATAATTTAGACTATGCCACCCCATATTTCAATCAAATGAAGTAGATGAGATGTCGAGAGAATTGTAAATGGTTGAGCGAACTTGGCGCAGAAGACTTCGAACTACGCCTCTGAACCTACGCCCATCACAGAAGACAGTTTTTTTTTCTTTCTTTCGACAGACTTTCTTACGTGATCTATGTGCATGTTCCATGTAAAGTAGTAGTAAGGAAGTAGTAAGTAGTAAGTAGAAAGAAATGTGAGAAATATTTTGGCCTACATATTGAGGCCAAAATATTTCTCACATTTCTTCTCGATTAATGGTACATTATTAATTGATAAAGGTGTAAAATCCGGAGTAAATTTTGACTTCGATTCAAATATAAGATAGCTAGTTTTATATTGATATATTGATAGTTAAGAGGTTAAATTGGAACGTTTCAAATAGATTGTTTAAATCAGTTTGGCTTGTGTGATTAGAACTATTATACAAAAGCAAAAATAAAATAAGCATGTGACGTCAGTATAAAGTGTGGTCTCTCCGAGCAAATTTAATTTGTGTAGATTGTTAATTTAAATAAGAAACAACAAGGGCCCCTAGTATGGACCCTTGTTGTTTCTTATTTATCAGGGATGTGAATACATTGGGAGCGTTAATAAGAGGCTTCATAATCATGTATTATCTGACTACAGTCTATTAACGACCTAACGCACTCGGTGTACCGGTATACCAGATGACTGGAACGGATTAGTAGTGTTTAAGGATTTTCTCAAACGGCACCCTAGTGGTCTTAGTTACTGATCCCAAGCTTTCATATCGCAGGGCTAGGGTGCCAAATGTGAAATAAGGTAAACGTGTATCATTAACTGTAATTATTCATAAATGGAACAAATTATACGGATTTTATTGCGCTTTTATTGTAGATTTTATCAGCTGTTCTATTTGTAAAAGGAGTAGTATAATTCACGTAAACATAAGGAATCAATATCACCATGATTTATTGAACTTAGTGCCTATTTTTCCTCCCTTTCATAATATTAATATTACCTTTAAGAATAACCAACTGAGATACTTGTACCAATCGTGTTCCAAATAACCATGTTCCTTTTTTTTTTTTTTTTCTTTTATTTCATACAAGTTATTGTATTCTAGGCATAAATAAGCACCATTTATGTTGTAATTTTGTGTATGTAAGTTTTGGTCTTTTTGAGAAGTAAAGTACTTTAAACCTAAAATTCAGAGCACTGAAAAAAGAGAACTGCGATATCACAATAAAGTTAAAAATCGAAGTATCTAGTGTCGAGCTGTCATATTGACATTTGACTCGACACTTGTGTGTTCGATTTTCAGCTCTATTATATTAGAGTTCTATATCAATGTTCTGAATTTTCCCGGGGCCTCCGAATTACGGACCATAAGGTCCCAGCCTTAGGAGCAAGCAGGCTGTTTTCTACTTTTATTATAACTATAACACAAACTAACCTACTTATTGCATCTTTTAAATAAAACCTGAACTTCTTTACTATTTATGCTCCTATACGTGCTGAAAGTCTAGATATCTAGTATTTATAAGCCTGGCCCACATAATGTGACCTTTAGTATCGATTTCTAATTAAAGCCTAGGTTTAACTTTTTATGTTTAAAGCTGGACTTTCAAGAATTAAACTAAAAATAGCTCTGTTAGCGCCGAGGAGGGGTTTGTTTTTGGCTTGTTAGGTACACGCTTGAAAGCTTTAAAAATAACTTTTATAAATCGTTAGTATTATGGTAAATTTACACCGGAACGAAACGAAATTTATTAATTACAAAAGAAGATACCCGTTTCATTGTAAGAGTTCGAATGTAAAGTGGCAGCTCGCTGCAGAGCGCATGTGCATTGTGCAGTGTATGACTGATGTCAAATGAAAAGTGCATCTTTTTGTGTAGTGAATAAAGTTCAATTTTGAATAGCTATCTTAAGAGTGCAGCGCTGCATAGCGTCGCGTATCATCGCAATGTGAACTGACCATTAATTGAAAATGGAAATAGTGGAATAGTTTTTGAAGAGAAAGAAGTGACTTTTTATTAAGTTGACATTCTTTACGATCGTTATTTACATTAAAAAAAATCAATTAATGTTTGTTTACATAAATTGCATACAATTAGGAAATAAAAGATAATAATTAAATATAGCGAACTTCTATAAACATTAGCTATTTATAAATGTTTAAATAAAGTTACGAGTGATGATTGGAAACTTGAAACTTGGCTTCAAAAAATTTTATTAGCTTTCTTAATGGATCATATTTCAAAAGGTAAAAGGCCGGCTTTTAATTTTGATTAGAGCTAAAGACATTACGTAGTATTATCCATAACAGCTCAATTATTAGTTTAAGAATTTTTTAAACAGCTATTACATTGGTGTCAGACTCAAAATACTAGGTTAAAAAGTCCATTCCCAATTCCGTTTGGGCGCTGAATATACTTTAACTAGCTTTTGCCCGCGGGTTCTGCCCGCGTAAATACAGTATCTCACGGCAACACTGTACTTTTCCGGGATAAAAAGTTGCCTCATTAATAAGTATTAACATTTATTATGTTAATCCAGAGTTCAAACTACTACTATACCAAATTTCATAAAAATTCGTTCAGTAGTTTTTGCGTAAAAGAGTAACAAACATCCGTCCATCCATCCATCCATTTATTCTCACAAACTTTCACATTTATAATAGTAGTGTGATATCTGGGTGTTAAAAGTCTTGGCTTCCTTTAATAGAGCTCTGTGGTCGGAATTAGCCCATTATTAATGTAATTTTTAAGTTTGAACTTTATTAGTTTCTTTTGTGTAAGGCTAAATTTAGCCTCTTAGTTACACATTAAAACTGTAAAAGTTGTCTATGACATGTAGAAGAACAAATGTGTGACAAAGTAGTCTCATCCAATACCTACGTACTGTTATTATACTAATGCATGTTAGTGTGAGTTATTTATCTGAGGTAGTGTGTGTAGCGTTATTTTTATTAATTATAATATTTGTTAAGCTATATTACAGAAAAATAAGAGTGCAGTTCACTCCTCCATAATATAAACTTTAACTGTGCCAAATTTCATAGTCATTCGTTTACAAAATTTTCGAAAAACGGAGTACAAAGTTTGTGCTTCTATTAAAAATTTCTTAGTTATTCCGTAAAAAATCTTTTTTGACATCAAAAGTAATTGATTTTCCCTCGGTCCATATTGTCCAGCTAGTAACAGGTAAACATGACAACTGGGACATGAGTGACAGACGGGACTGTGACCTAAATGAGGGGCGCAGAACCATTTATAGCTTTTTACCGGGCTCGCAGACATTAATCTCGCTGTACGAGTATGCGTAGCCGACTCAATTATACTTTCCTGAATCGCAGAATTATAACAGAATTTACATTTGTTTACCATATTATGAATAGAGTTTGTCTTTGTATTGTTATTATTTGTGTATAACCATAGAAGTAATTAACACAGTTCGGCCAATCGATGTAATTAACTTGCAGTCAGTGACAATTGGTTTTGTCCAGTGGTGCAGCTGTTGGTTAAATTCTATGCCTTAGTGTGTGAGGGACGACAATCTGCATATAATATTAAATATGTGCTAGCAGGATATCCCAACCTTTTTTCACGGAACACCCTTCGGATTTAGAAATAAGACTTTCATGCCCTAGTGTGACATTTCAATTCCAAAAAAAAAAACGCTGCGATATTTATTTACTTGGAAATAAATCAATACTGTGACTTGTCGAAACTTGTCTAATAATGACTGACGAGGCGTCGATTAATATTTGTGGTTAAAAAAAGACTTTTTTTTTAATTTGTGTTTTGCCCCCCTCGTCATCTCTCTACGCCCCGCTAGGGAGGCGCGCCCCACTGGTTGGAAACTCCTGTGCTGGACAAATTAAATAAGTACTGCGATTAAATAGGGTTAAGCAGAAACTTAGAGGTAGTATTTACGTTAGATCTATTATAAAAATGTAAAGATTCTACAACATAATTAAGTCGTATTCGTAAGTTTGTTTTGGCTTTAAAATTACTTATTTTACTAATAAGCAAAATTACAATTTTCAAGTACCTAACCCCCGAAATATAAAGCGGTGAGCGAGCTGGTGATGGTGAATTATAGCTAAGAATCTCGATCGTGTCAGCTTTCAAACAAAAGGAACTAGAACAAAATCAGTTCATCCGTTTGGGAGCTACGATGCTACGGACACACTTATAACACAACTTATAAAACAGAGGGGCTGTTTTCGTTGCGGGTTAAAAATTATAGTAATGTTTTATTTAGATCTATGTGCACTTTATCTTTTAGCATAAAGAAGCATAAAGTGTTAATATTATTTAGGTAATAAATAATAAGTCTGGCATTTACAATAATTTATTATAATAAGTGTAATAAATCGAGTGAAAGGAAATACTAACGTGGAATGTCGTGGCTTACCTTAACATACATACACTTGAGAAAAAGTACTATTGTACCTACACTTAAAAAAGTGTACACTTTAAACTATTCTTACATTTTATATTTATTCTCTTGACAACTCGTAAGGCCATAGCAAATTCACACCAACTAATTTTACAATTCGCATTTGTCAGATTTCCTTTACAAATCATATTTGAATATTATAAAACTTGACAAATCATTTTCTTGTCGTTAGTCATTATTATTTGAATCTTATTAAAGTCTTATTAGAAGAATTATTAGTCCTTTACAAAACGTGCGTAAAAGTTTTTGTTTAATGAAATTAAGTGGTCTTCTTGTACAATTTTACTTTTTCTCAAAATGTGAATACAAATTGTAAATATTAATAAAAATTTGAAGTAAAGTTATGTAACAAGGGTCTCGGAAAATCGTTAAATAATCAAAATGAGTACAGTATTACAAAAGAACTTTTAAACAATGTATCAAATGTGACACTGAATAACTTTGGGTTCCTATACATATACACGGAACGACGTAGCGACGAGCGATCGTGGAGCGACCTGAAGAATTACCACACGACGTCAACGTAACACAACAAACGCGCAACGCGACACAGTTTTCATTATAATATAAGTTCTGAGAGATACTGCGATTATATTAAAAACAATAGATGTACTAGTTAATTTCGCATATCAGACGTCTATACCCAGAGGGGAAAAAAAGTTAAAAAAAATACCTTCATTTTAGTGACAGAGAATCGGAATGAATTACTTATGAACATTTTAGGCGATTTATATTATCAAGGACGATATATTGGCGTGCATCGTGCCACGTTGCAGTGTCGTCTCGTATTTATAAGTTTCTCGTCGTGCTACGAAGCGGTATCGTTTCAATAATACGTCGTAGCACGACGCGACGTCGAATCGTGCTTATGTAATGAGCCCTTTACAACCATAACAATATTACAAATTGGAAATACACGGGTGTATATTAAATTACATTCATACAAACAAAGCTTACTTTATATAACTTAGTAAACAATATATTAACAATAGATTTCATGTTTAATATAATTATTTATGATAAAATTAAGTTAGTAATACAATAATATTTCTTTATAAATAAAAATTTATATACTACATTCATCTTTATTATTTGAAATATCTAATAGGTATTTATTTTGGTAATAGTTTTTATAGTGTCGTAAAAGATGTAATATTATAGACGTGGCCCGCACAAGCAGGACTGCGATTGCATTTGTATCTTTAGATTATCTTTTTACTGTTACACCCAAGTAGGTAATGGGTACATTTTACAAGGATTTAAAGATTCGAGTTCCAATTAATTATTTGTTATAGGCCCAACATCACAGATTAAAGAAAGGGGAACAGCTACATAGCTATCGATTTGATTGCACTATACAAGCATTCGGTGTCCACGATTGTGTGGAAAAATTGTGGACCGTTGATGGGGACGTCAAAATTTTCAAACTGGGATCGATCTATGAAAGCTGTTTCTCTGTACGTATATATATATATATATATATATATATATATATATATATATATATATATATATATAAGAAAAAGCCTTAAGCCTTCCTTTTTAAATCTTCTACCAACTGAATTAAAAGCAAATTCTACAGTTGAAGATTTAAAAAGGCTCAGAAAATTGGCATTTGAAAATTCTATGAAGTCACATTTATACAATAAGCAAAAATTTGATAGAAAGAGGAGAGATCTAGATTTGAAAGTTAGTGATTTTGTATATATTGAAAATGGAAATAAACTTAATAGAAGAAAGTTAGATGAATTAAAGATTGGGCCTTTTGAGGTTTTGGAAAAGATATCTGACTCTATATACAGAGTAGACACTGGTCACAAGAAGTATGAATCAAATTTCTAGCACATTACGAAGATGGTTCCAGCTCCTACAGCTGTAGCGGTCGGACTCTGATCTGGAGGGGGAGATGTAACCTCATTGCTACTCTTTGATATACTTTTTAGACTTGACAATGAATGTCAACTGTTAAATGAATGAGACTTATATTTAATTTCATATTTCATATAAATGTTTGAAAATATAATTTAATTTGTGAAATATTAACATTAAAATACGTTGTTTCTTTAGTTGTGAAGCAACACATTATCTTTAATTTCCATATTGTTAAACAATCTTATGATATATATTCTATTCTCTGGCAACATGCCCGGCAAGCTTTACATAGTTAATATTTCTCTATAGACATCTTTTGTGTGTATTGTAATATATTTAGTGTAATATTTTTGCACTAAGGGTTCACACCGAGACGAAACGAAACGATGCGCTACACTTTTATGATAGCTATTCAAAATTGAACTTTATTCATTACACAAGAAGATACACATTTTATTGTAAGAGTTCGAATCAGGTTACACCGCGCTGCACAGCGCATGTGCAGTGTACGACTGATGTCATATGAAACGTGTATCTTTTTGTGTAGTGAATAAAGTTCAATTTTGAATAGCTATATTAAAAATGCAGCGCGGCGTCGTGAACTGACCCTTTTGTCCTAGTGGTGACACAAGTCCAGTGTTAAGCGAAAACTATACAAGACCATTTTTTTATAACTTTCAAAATAATATTTATATATTTCAAAATAATAAAGACGAATAAATATATAATTTAGAATGTATATGACTTAATATGTATAGTAGTGATGCGCACTCGCATAGTTAAAAAGGCGCAAAAGCGTTCATAAAAATGTCCACAACACCGAAATTGCGTAAAAAATCACAACAAACACGTTTGAGCGATGACGACATCAAAACTGTAACCAACAACAACAAAATCCACGATGGCGGACGACGGGGTTGCAGCGTTATGGTGTAAATACCTACCCCTATGAAACTTGGACCAGAAGCACAGATTAAAGAAAGAGGATCAGAATCAGATAAACAACTACATAGTCAGCTTTCGATTTGATTGCACTACTACAAGCATACGGTGTGTCCACGATTGTGTGGAAAAATTGTGGGCCTTTAAAGGGGACGTCAAAATTTTAATTGTTTTGAGTCGTCGTCGTTCTATGAAGGATGTTTCTCTGTACGTAAGTATATATATTTCCTACTCTTTGCCCGAAGGTCGATTTTGCTTTTACAATAATGGACTGAGATCCCAAGCCCGTCTCACTACCCTTATAATCTTACTGATAAAATGTATTTCGTATTGTAGTATTGGCGTGTACAATGAAAGTATCCCGCTAGTTTGTGCGGTGGGAGAATTCGTAGCTACAGGCCGCCAAAGGTACGAAAAAATTGAACATATTTTGTAGGGAATATTATAATTACATATTGTAAATTACTACTCCCTTTCTCGTTTTGTGGGCCGTTTTTTCGCCTTTGAACATGGAAAATTTAGAGCACAACTTCTCTTTCAACCTTGCACTTGATTTGTGGTCTATGGTATTGGATATTATTATATCAATATTTTTTGTAAGCTCCCTTCCAAGTCCTAGGGGCCAACAGTGCTCTTGGCGTATTTAGTTTCGCTCTCAGTAAGATCGCGAGCATGAGAATCAAGAGACTGATTTTTTAAAAATCTGTGTATGTAGTACAAAGTTGGCAAAGGTCTCGAACGGTTTTCTGGTAATTGCAAAGCTGTAGATACCCGCCCTTATATTCCCATCAGAAATCTACTTTGATTAAATTTTTGACCACATTGGTAATTATTACCAATTAGTTTTTTTTATCTCTAAAAACGGTTTCTATTCGGCACAAAAGCCACCATGTTGAAAATTAAGCCGTCAGATTTAAACTAGGAAATGTCTTTGTTGAAATTCTGTGATTATTTCCATTGTGCGAGAGATTTTAAGCCACAGTTTGTCAGTCCGTAATTAAAAATTAAAAAGGATGTTATAATATTCTAGTTGTGCACGTCTGTGAATTACTTTTTCAGAGATTTCTACTTATTTTTTAGGCTTCTGTTCCCAAGGCACAAAAAATGGCTGTTACTAAGACTCGACTGTCCGTCTGTCTGTATGTCTGTCACCAGGTAGTCTCATGAACCCTGATAGCTAGACAGTTGAAATTCATAGATGATGTATTTCTGTTGCCGCTATAACGAGAAATTAAATAAATATTTAAGTGGGGCTGCCACACAAGAGACGTGATTTTTGCCGTTTGGTACGGAACCGTCCGTGCGCGAGGCCGACTCGCACTTGGCCGGGTTATACATGAATATTTACTTGAAATTTTCTAATGTTGAATATATAATAACTAAAAAATGTAAATTAATATTGTGTATCCACCATAACTCTGCAGGTCCGTAGTTCGCACAGCACTAACATAAAAGTCAAACGTGCACGAAGTCTACAACGTCTATAGTGTGAAGCTTCGTGTGCTATCGACAGTACATAGCGCAGTCGGGGAAATTATTTCGCAGTTCGATAGTTCTCGTTATTTGTTCGTGTTATAACGGAGCGTCGCTAGTCGTTTACCTTTGGATAATACTCGCGCCAGCAGACTGAATTTCAAAAGTATATCAAACAGCTTAAAATTTAATTTCGTCAATTATACATTAGGTATAATGAAGTTGTACGTTACGTAAACTCGCTGTACGTTATTTGTTTGCCGAAACATGGATTGAATTGTTGCGACTTATTCAATCCATGTTTTGTCTTGCATCCACCCAAATATTTGTTTAAGCACTTTTAAACAAATTCAATTCAAAATGATCAATAACATACGTACAACTGACTACATACTGTCGACAAAACGGCGGAATGTATACAAATGCCTAACTAAGTGAGAAAATGATACGTGAAGACAACACAATGGAATATCTTAATATACCCTAGTAGTACCCTATCAAAATACTTAAGTATAAAAGTATAGGCACAAGAATTTAATATTTAATGTGCATAGCTACTCTCCACGTAGTGCTGATAATATATCTACTATAAAAATCGAGATCATGCGAAGAATATGTAAAAACACTGCGGTATGGCACATCATTTAGGGTCAGTACACACCGAGACGCGACGTGGTGCGCACTTTTCAGACAACGATTCGAATTTGAACTTTATCCACCACAGAAAAAGATACACGTTTTATTGAAAAAGCGCGGCTACGCAGCTCGATGCTCGCAATTCGAACCGTTGCAATGAAACATGTAGCTTATATGTTATGTAAATAAAGTTCAATTTTGAAGCGCTGTCTTAACAAGTGCTCGCCGCGTCGCGTCTTTGTGTGAACTGACGCTTACACTAATATAAGTTTAGGAAGGCGAAGGACTAGAATGTAGAAAATCATTCATTTTAATACGAAAATAAAAAAAAGAAGCGAAACTTCAGTCATAGAAATCCAAAATCGTTACGCTCGTGTCGTCACACGACCTTGAAATACTTTCAACTGGCCACAAAAAGTTTCACTTCAAAAACTATTTATTACGAGAAGCTACAAAAATGTCAACATTTTAATGTTTATGCGCTCTGCTATATGTAGTGTAAGCTTCGAAAACAGTTACATTTCCAACAGGCAGGCAGAAGTTAAAGCAAAACATTTGTTGGTGCCAAATGTGCCTCACTGTTATCGAAATTATACTCTGTTCAGATTTAATTAAATCTTTTTGTAAACAATAATCATAAGTTAAAAAGACCCGACTACGCAAATAACACCTATGGCCTATGTTGCCCCGGCCATTGTAACGAATATATTGACACCTCATTCATTAAAGTCGGATCAGTATCTAGTTTAAGCGCTACGATGGAACGAACATACATACTTACATATATAAGGCTTAAATCAATTTCGCATATTTTGGGCACATGATCTACTGCTTATGTTAGGACATTTAGGCAGAAAAATAATTTAAATATTACGAATAAAAGAAATTATATTAAATAATATTTCATTTAGCTCTCTAAGGCGCTGAGGGCATTAACCTCACAGAAACAGCTGACTTTAAAGCGAAAGCAGTCTTTGCCTAAAAAATATCAATTCAATCAGCTGTGTGCGGTCAATAACCTCCGTAGGGCCGTAAAGAACGTAATGTAATTTGATTTAGTTCTTTTTTAAAATTTTAAATTATAATTCTGCCTAAACCTCTTAACATTAGCAGTAGATCATATGCCCAAATTATCTATACATACATACATATACTATACATACATACATAGACTGCCAAAATCATTAACCCTTGGTAGTTGGTAATGACTTTGCCGTAATCGGGTAAAAAGACCGTAGTACACTTTAATGGTACTAATCAAAATGTTACTTTTTACTGTGAAATAAATGAATGCAGTGATACATATTTTTTTCGAATTTAATGTTTGTGTTTACATAAAGATTAAATTATATATGAACAGAGTTTAACTGGTTTTTTTTACAATAAATTGTGTTCGAACATCTTACATACGGTATAAGAATCATTTAGTAAACTATTTTGTCTTTCAATAACAAATTGTTGAGTGCATACTACAATATGGTTGTATATTTATTTAAGGGTGGTATTAAACTTATCAAAGATCTTGGTTCAATCTTGCTTTCGATCTTTGCGACCGCGACGCGAGACCGCGACGCACGACCAGCAAACCAGCGATTCAGGCTCTCTGGCCACGCTTACCGATCGCGCGTCGCGGGGATTGTTTAGTGCTCCATATAAATTCATACAAGGCAGTGGCTCCGCGACCCTATTTCGGTCTCGTGTCGCTCGTCTCGCGTCGCGCGTCGCGTTTATTAGAAAGCTACCATAAGGCATATTCTTTAGTTTTGAATCTATAGGTAATCTTCTAAGACTAGCGTTGACTAGTATAGTATTTTGCGTGAAATAGTTTTTTTTGGTTCACTGTCAAAATTATATTGAAAGGTAGTCGTGAAATCCCTTAAATGACATTTTAGAGATTTCCAATACTAAGTGGGCATCCATAAATTACGTGAGGTATTGTCCAGCCGAATCTTAACAAATCTCACTTGTGGGAGAGGGGTGGTCTCGAGAAAATGCGAGAAAGTTACGTTAAATTACTAAGTTTGGAAAATCCAAGACTGCACGTCTCACACGCTTGTTAGTATAATCTAAAATACCAGTATTTACTAGTCTTAATAGAAGTAATAAAACAGATTCTGTTTTTTTTTTAATTAACGCATACACATTATTAAACAATGTACAATTTTTGAAAAATCTCACGATATCTCACCAAGGAGGGAGGAGGCTGCAAAATTTTTCAATACCGTCTCACGCAATTTATGGACGCCCTATTACACTCTAACAATTGATTTAGGCCCACTTACACAAATCTGGGCTTAAAATATCATGCTTTCTCTCTCATTAATACGCAAAACTATAGAGATAACACGATATTTAACCCAGAAGTGGGTCTTTAGTTTTTAGCATTGAGTTTATCAAATATTAATCTGTAGGTATTTTAAATCTTAGAGTGGTAATAAAATTTAGACATTTTTGATTTTATAATTAGTTAAAGGATAATTAGAATTATACTTTGTTAATTAGGTAATTAATCTTAATAGATACACAAACCTTTTTAAAGATTTGATAAATCACTATTAGTTTTAAATTAGAAATTTTACATAACACTACTGAGTACCGGTTGGAGGAAAATTGTTTAGAAAATTGTAATTTTTAATTTGTAATTTTAGTAGAGTATTAAATTATTGTAAACTCAAGTGTTACGTGCACTAATTTATATAAGTTTAAGATATGACTGGAGACATATTCAGTTTTGTTTAAACTTATTATTACACATCAGTGACAGTTCACAAACTTACCTTAAAGTTAACTTTTGGAATGACTTAACAGATATTTGTAAATCCGAATTCACAGCCGTTTGTAAACAAATATAAGTATGTAGTGAGATTCACAGCGATTAGCGAACTATAGAGCAAAATATAAGTCGATAGTTGCGACCAATATGTACAAATGTATGATACAATATCGTAAATGATAGGATATCTCGCAGCTAAGCTAAGTAGCAATAGTAAACTGTAAAATTCTGCGATTCACAGTTAGGTAAATGTAGCACTTTTTGATTCTATTTATAATGATCAAATATTTTATTTATTTAATATTGAAAAAGGAAAACTAAGCGAGGTTAAATAAGTCTTGAACATTGTTCGAATCGATGTCAGTACACAATACTAGCGGCGCTCTACGATATGACTTACCACTAAATTCTTTTCATTGGTCCATCTGTATAACGTGAGTTCGAAGCGTCCAACGGAACCAATCTAGCATCCAAATCATTTCAAGCACTACGTTCCACCGAGAGCAGAAGAATGGCTAGAGGTATAAAAGCAGAAGGCGGGAGAATATTAGAGTCTTTAGATTGTATACGCGCGGGACAGTCTCCCAGATACGCCTCGCGATGCCGTATATCCCGCCCTTCGGAGAGATAGAAAACTTCACGTAGGGGAATACTTCGCAGATAGTTGAGAGGGGCTCATTGGACCTCGAGACGGCTGAGAAAGTCGACGAGCAGGCCGGAGAGCGGCAGGAGATAGGGGACCAGTGCGGCGTGGAGCTGCGGCGCTCACATGCGCGACATGACGAGGTAGCGGCCGTCCAGCAGCTCGCGCGTGTCCGAGCCCGGGCTGAGGCTGAGCGCGGACGGTGTGGAGTACGTGTCCCTGTTGAAGCGGCGTCGCTCCGGGTCCGACGCCGCCGACACCTCCTCCTCCGCGATCTGCTCCAGCGGCAGCGGTGCGTCACCGTTCGCCAGCGCGTTCACGAACCCGTGCGCGCGCTCTGGCGCCGGCGAGAACGTCTCCGGCTCGGGGAGTACCTCGGTTGCGCGTGCCCGCCGCGCGTTCTTCGTGCGCATGCCGCCCGTCTCCGCGTCGCGTTCCAGCCGGTGGCCCGACCGCGAGCGCGTCAGCTGCCGCTGCACGTAGTCCTCCAGGGCGTCCTCCTCGCTCTTCGTCAGGTACTTGTGCAGCGCGATCAGGAAGATGCCGATGCCGAGCGCGAACAGGCCCGAGCACACGAGCTCGTTGAACCAGCTGACCGAGCCGATGCTGCTCCAGCTAGTGACGTCGTCGGGCAGCCAGCCGGACGCGACCAGGAACACGCCCAGCACGAGGAAGACCACGCCCAGGTGGAGCATGCCCACGGACGAGACGACCTCATTGTCGGCGGTGCCGGACTTGCGGAAGCGGCGGCGCTCGAGGGAGCCGGTGGAGCAGTGCGGGGAGGTGACGCCGGACTCGCTGGACTGCAGCGAGTAGCGGCGCTCGCGGGCGCGCTGCTGCTCGGCGCGGCGCTTGCGCTCGCGGCGGATGGCCAGCGCCGAGTGCAGGCCGACGGCGTGCATCCTGCAACACGGGCACGGGTGAGCGGGGTGCGGGGGCCCGGGCCGGCCCGCGGCGCCCGCGCTGCCGACCCGCGCCCGTGCCGCGCACGCGCATAACAACAGTCAGGTGAGGTGAGACGCGCGCTCGCGGATACTTTACTATGCGTGCAAGGCACGCATAGTAAAGTATCTACGATCAAACTAAACAATTGATCCGATGTTAAGCTGCAAATTAACAATTTTAATTTCATAGGGCCACCTTGTGGTATGTTCCTTGCAAGCCAAGGTTATTCTTACCCCACCTGACTATTATGATAAAATTTTCACTTTAGATTATGTTATTCATGATTATGGCCCCACAGTAACGCTGTGATACACGGAAATGTGCGCGCCTCCACAAATTCAACGCGTGAAAACATCGTGAAAACCTCGTGAGCCCAATTCTCTTAACTATTTTCGATATAATCTCGGTTAGGTCAACGCGCTGACGCATTCGCATACGCGTCAAACCGTGCGTTCGCGCGCGGGACAGCCTGAAAATCCAAACGAGATTTAACGGCAATAATTACGAGAATTGCCCCCTTTTCGTGGAACTTCACAGCGATATTGTAGTAGCAGAAAAATATATCGTTTATATACATTTTAGTTATAAAAATAATATGCGTTGAGAATACGTATATGAATAAATAAATACATAATTATAATAGAATATTATAATAGAGAAAAGAGCTCCGTGGCCTAGTGGGTAGACCGTTTGATTCGCAGTCGAGAGAGTGCAGATTCGATTCCCAGGTTGTGGCGTGTACCAATGAGACTTTTTCAGATCTCAAGTATACGGACGCTCTAACCGGCCCGAAACTCGCACGTGGTTGACCCCAGACGTATTGACCAGTCATTCCTCTGGACTAGGCTGACTGTGTTGTGAGAATGCCGTATGTGATTGGGCAACCATGCGACATTTAAAAACTGACTGTCCCAGGCACTACAGTATTTCAAGAGTGGTTACTTCGCTCCGAGAATACTGTATAAATCATCCAATAACGGATGGAAAGGCTTAAATAAATTTTAATAAATAATCGCAACGACAATTTTTTGCTATGAAAGGCGTAAGAATTAGGTACGTGTTAAATAAAATAAGACGTTGTGGAGCAGAAACAATATTTTAGTTCACAACGAGATCAATATTGCAGAATTCGTTTAAAAGATGAATAGTAGCGACTTGGCATGATTTTCTTAGTTTAAAATCTTATGTCACTTCGCACACTTCAGACATTTTCAAAGTTCTAACCTTTAAAAATAACTTTTTTCAGTTCATTTTATTCATTTCTAAAAGGCAGAGTTTTTGCAAGGTATAGGTTTTATATGAACACAATTTTGAAAGACATGTGCTTGGCGCTTAATAATTTGCCAATTAAAGTAACCTATTTTTAAATTGGCGCTGATGGCTCACCGCGAACTTAACGCGAATAGGTAAAGATCTTATTGTAAGCCACGTAAAGATTCTTTCACTCAATTATTAATTAAAATTGACCACCTAGCGCCCACCTGTTTAAACATACGGTAGAATGTCAGCCAAGATCGTTAAAAATAAACAAACTTGACGGACATAATAAATAACTATCTATTACCCGCAGATCCGCCCGCGTAAATACAGTATCTCGCGGGAACACTACTTTATCGGGATTAAAAGTAGATAGATAGATAGATAGATAGATAAACACTTTATTGCTCACATTATAAAGTACGTACAATCAAATTACTAAAATTAGTTAAAATTATAACCTAAATGTGGGCAAGGGCGGCCTTATCGCTATAAGCGATCTCTTCCAGGCAACCCTGCAGGACAGGAGAGGTAAATCGAATAGATAAATAGCGGGGTAATAAAAAGTTAATAATAAAATAATAAAAATAAATAATCTCTAATTGGTTTGAAAAATAAAATAATAATAATAATATAATAAAAAATAAGTAATACAACAAAATAATGATACAAAGTTGCATGCATAGTTATATTTAATTAAGAAGAGGCTCTCATGCATAAATAAAGTAAAATTAAGTCAAACTAGGCGAGCCACTCTATTTCGAAGATGGCTATGGAGCTTGGATTTGAAAATGGCAAGTGACTTCGACTCTCGGATGAAACGTGGAAGATCATTCCACAAGTGCGTAGCCTTCACAGCAAAAGAATTTGCAAAGTAACCGGACCTGGCAATTGGCACAAGAAGTTTATTGCTGTACTCAGAGCGTAACGCACGGCTTTGGTCAGCACTTCGAAATTGAAAACAATTCTTTAGATATGGGGGAGAACGAGGGTCAAATAAGATATTGTATAGGAAGGCTATTACATGCTCTTCCCGACGAAGCCTGATGGGCAGCCAACCAAGTCGCTGTCGATGCTCAGAGACGTGGTCAAACTTGCGCAGCCCATACACGAACCTGATGCAGATGTTTTGTAATCTTTCTAATTTGTTAAGGTATTCCTCATTGAGATCTATCAAACAAACATCTGCATAGTCCAAGATAGGAAGAAGTAAAGATTGCGCAAGCTCGACTTTTGTCTTAATGGGAAGTAGGTTTTTCCAACGGTTAATGACCCCACCGCAGCAAAGAGCTTACGACTTACCTCTGAAATGTGGTGAGACCACCTAAGGGTTGAGTCGAAGTAAATACCCAAGTTCTTAACTACCCCACTACGAGGTAAAGCTACTTTGTCAAAAGTTATACTAGGCAGGGAGTCATAGTTAGGCCGATTTATTTGCTTCGATCCGCCGATGATTATAATTTGCGACTTGTTGGGGTTGACCCTTAAGCCATGGCACTGGCTCCAATGGAGTATTGTCGCAAGATCCTTATTAATTGCCGCGAAAGCCGAACTAAGGTCATTAGCAGGAGCGTGGGTGTCAATTTGAAGATCATCTGCATAAAGGTGGAAGAAGCAGGAAAGGAGGGGAGTGAGGAAATTGATAAAGATGGAAAAAAGGAGAGGGGATAAAACACCACCCTGAGGCACACCGGTAGATATATCACAGAAACTAGATACCCGATCATTGGCCCGAATACATTGCTGCCTCCCAAAAAGATAACTGCGAAACCACCCCAGCACATCATCAGAGAAATGAAGTGCGCCTAACATTGCAATAAGGATGTCATGGTCTACAGTATTGAAGGCATTACTGAAATCGAGTAAAGCTAAAACAGTAAGTTGCTGATTAGACATGGCCAGGCGCACATCGTCAGAAACCTTGGTTAGAGCTGTAACCGTACTATGCCCGGGACGAAAGCCAGATTGGAGAGGACTGAGCAAAGCATTGTAATCAATGAATGTACTTAATTCTTGATAGACAAGGCGCTCAAGGACTTTTGATACGAATGGGAGTATGGATATAGGTCGGAAATGAGAGGGTAACGTAGGACATTTCACTTTGGGTATAGGGATTACTGCAGCTTTTCGCCAACAACTAGGGAATGTACTGGAGCTAAGCGAGTAATTGAAAATGTAGAAGAGGACAGGGAGTACAACAGGAAGGCTAAGAGTAATCATTCTCCTACTAATACCATCAACACCCTCAGTGTTTGACTTAATAGCTAAAATAGTTTTCTCAACCTCTGGCATAGAGATGGCTTTAAAAACGAAAGGAGAAAACGGAGGATCAGATGGCGGAGAAGGTAAAAGGGCAATTATGGACTGTTGTTTAACGGAGGCCGGGATGGGACTGGTAGTGATGAGGTTAAGATTGAGGACATCAAGGTCAAGGTTGGGAGAAAGGGAGGACTTTGATATGCCTATTGGCAAATCAAACTAGGTATTACCTAAGGAGTTAAGGAACGACCACACCTTAGCAGGATCACCATTACTAACTGAAGAATGAATGTGGCGACGCTGTGCATCTCTGCATAGTCTGTTGCACCTGTTTCTGAGCTCTTTATATTTTTCATGGTTCAGATCGGTGGGGTTCTTTCTAAATTTAACTGCTAAATTTCTTTTGGCCATAATATTTTAATCTCGTCAGTGAGCCACGGCGCCGGTAGGTGTTTTAACCTAGTAGGTCGCAGAGGAGCGTGTGAATCAAAAATTTGCATTATAAGTGTGTTAAAAACTTCCATCTTCTCGTCTACAGTGGGAGCACTATAAACCGTATCCCAGTTAATAGCACATAGATCGGCCTTAAGCTTATCGGTGTCAATTGCGTTGAAGTTACGCTGCAGAACAATACGGGGTTTGGGCTTAGGAGAACGAATTCTGTAGGATAGGAAGATTAGGTCATGGTAGGAGAAGGCTTCGGCATTAAATTGCCCATGTGCGCTTACGTGATCAGACGAGGAAACTATTATCAGATCAAGTAAAGACGGTGTGCAGTTAGGAAAGAAATGTGTTGGATTAAGGGGAAGGATATTAAGATTAACGGAGTTTATTAAGGAACGGAGTTTGGAGGCACGGGTCATGTGTAAATTGTCTTTGTTCACTAGACAGGTGTTAAAGTCACCCATGATTATTGTGTGGTCTACAGTAGTGACATTTGAGGGAGATTTATCCAGGATATTGTAGGAAAAGTGATTTCTAAGATAAATAGCCACACCGCCACCACCTTTGCCCGTTCTATCATTACGGATAAGGACAAAATCAGGTAAGGAGTAAGAAGTAGAAGGGAGATAGGGCTTTAGGAAAGATTCGGAGACGAGTATTGCATGGACATTACGGTTGTTCGAAAAAGTGGCAAGGAGGTCAGGATAGTGTGCAGGGATGCTTTGGGCATTGATGTGCACTGCATTGAAGTTTCGAGGAAACGATACGAATGCTGTCTCCACAGAAACATCAAGAGGCACAGAAACACTGTGAAAGCTATCACTAGAGGAATGTGAAGAGGAAGTCACCGAGAGAAAGTCAGCACCATCATCGGCCAAATCATCATCGCTAGTATTATGTTGCATTACTACTATAATATACTAATAAATATATTAGTTATGATTGTATACTTATGTACCACTAATAATATATAGATAAATAAACTTAAATGTAACTACTAAATCTACTAATATTTTTACTCTGCCTGCCTACAGTGCTTATATTGTGCATTATAACGGTAGCAGATACAAACAAACTATATTTCATCACAACTAAAAGCACGAAATGAATACATACGTTATGCCCGCTCCAGGGTAATAAAAAGAAATACAACAAAAAAAAACTTAAATAAAAAAGCTTACAGACTATAAAATAAAATAAAATAAAAATAAAAGAAAAAAAACAATCAAATTTCCTCAATTTCTAAACGCATACATACGTCAAGTGTCAAATGACAGTGACCTCTGTCAAGTGTCAATGGCAGTGACATGTTGATTTTTATGTTTTTGTTGGAGGTAAACATATTATTGTGTAACAAATGATTGAAAATAGCCTAGACCCACACAAGATAAAGTGTAAATACAAGAGTAAATTTGTATGCGGGTACTAGTTAATGACTACATATAAAATAACGAATGATACAACTACGATCTGGTATGCATTGTCTGTAAGTTATGAAGCTCGGCCAATGTCTCAATCTTATGCCTAGCGCCATCAGGACTTTTTACATAGATACAGCCGTCTCGGGTCCAGCATGATAAAACACCAAAATGCTCTCTAGCCGCCATGAAGATGTTGTGTCGCGGTTTTGTGAGAAACTCTGAGAGTGTGATTTTTGTTCCTTTAAGTGTCTTCTTGGAGTTCCATACCCGGTCACCCGGAGTGATAAGTCGGTAAACTTTATAAGGATAGGCCTCGGTTTATGATTAACCTTATCATTTTTAGGCTTCCCCATACGATGACAAGTACGGATTCTATCGGGTGTTATATCTGGAAGATTGCACTTGGTTGACAGTGATGCCACAACAACACCAGCGGTATTCTCGTCCTTCGACTCACGGATACCGTGTACTAATAACATTTTGCGACGAGAGCGTGTTTCCACACGGTCAAGGCCTCTTGCCAGTGCGTCCACCTCAGCTCGTAGGATGTTAAGTGCACCACAAACAAAATATTTAAAGGATTGGAATTCAGTGTTTAGTGCTGCTATAGTGTTTGGTGGCTTACGTGAGGAGGCCTGTTGGAGATCAGCTTGAAACTCAGCCATCTTAGAGTGAAACATCTTTATCATATCCTCCATGTTAGATTGCACTTGTGTGAAATCCATGACAAGAGTTGTTTTCAATAAGTATGTATTTGTGACACAATTAAGCACTGCAGGCAAGTAGCACTATTTAACTTCAGGCAAGTAGCACTATAGCATATAAAAATAACATATAAATTGAATTAAAGTAAGCGCTGTAGATATTTTTAATTTTAATAAATACGAGAGCTAGTTAAAGTGATAGTTAACTTTGTAACTACCCTCAATATAGATTGAGGGTACTTACTACCCAAATTACTAATTACCCAAATTACTAACATATCAAATTTCATCAAAGTCCATTCAGTAGCTTTTACGTGAGTCATAAACATCCGTTCATCCAGTATCCTCACAAACTTTCACATCAAAAATAGTAGTAGGATAAGTATTTGGACGATTGTTTCCAATTTAATATAGGTACCTACTGTGAAAACAATTATCATTAAATTAATGCAAAGTAACGCGCGAAATCTAGTATGGTATCACAAAGGCAGATAATTGTGGGGCCTTTGTACTGAAGTGTGTGATGGTCCTTGGCTCGACGGCCCTCGACGTCGCCACATTACTTGAACCCGCCATATTAGCCCTTCACATCATTTTATTAAAAGATTTTTTTAATAACTTAGATTTTTTAAGTTATTCGTCTTTTGCCGGGTTAGGAAAAACAATTAAAGTAATTTTTTTAAGGTACGCGCACACGCCGACAGCAATCAAGCGACATGATGAAGTTACGTTAGCCATTAACTGTTTGTCTCGTTAAAACTCGTAACTAATTTCTAAGTAGTAAAGGGGTTTTCATTAAGAGCGGCTCAAACTTTGAAATAAAATAAAACAATCTGTTCAAGTGATATAACTTTTTTTGTATCGTAAGAGTATATACGATGAAAATATGCACGGAAAATAATGTTAACCAAATAGAAGCCGCGACTCCGCTGTAAACTAACTTTTTACAGCATCTTCGCATAAATGAGGTTCAAATTCACGAAGAATTCGAGTTATTTTGGCTTTTAGGGAAGATTAATTAACTTTGGTTTGTTTGCACTCTGCGCAAATTAGAGGCCTCGCCCCTTCAGAAAGTAACCGAGCCGTGTTAAATCACTTGATTTTGGTGGCCAGTTCATATCGCCACCACGCGAGATGAAACCTATTCTCGTTTAGTAAATTAAATTTTTCGCATGCTGTAAGGCAAGTAACGCCGTCCTGTTGGAACCATATATTTGTGATATAAATTAGCATTTATCTATTATATTATTATATATAATAATATAATATTATATACTATATATCTATTATATACTATATATCATACTAATTAGCATCTATTCACAATTTCTTTGCTAAAAATGCCATAAATTGGACGCAACGCTCTGAACGTTAGGCAAATAGAGCAACGATTTTGATAACAAATTTTAACCATTTCTATGCATCGTTGAAGCATACATCTTTCCGTGGTAAATTGTCATGACTAAATATGTATTCATGTCAACCTTTACAGCCGCAGCTCCACCAAGATAGCCGCTATACGCTGGTAAATTTTGAGGAATGTTACACGAGTCCTACTCTACACCAGTAACACTATAGGCAGTAAACACTAACCAGTATCTAAAGGACACGCGCTACGGAAAAGTCTAGCGACGTAACTTGTATCGACGTTTCCACATAGCCGCGGTTAGCGGTAGGATCTATTACACAATAAATAAGGTCTAGAAAAATCAATTACGGATATTTCCGGCACATTATATAATGTTTCATTGTGATGTGTGTTCGAAACTAATTACGATTAAACCAGTTAAGACGTTTAGGAAGATTTTTTTTTAAATATTTCTAAAAAAATTTCACTAACTAAAATTACATTGCACTTTCTAAGACACGGTTTAGATTGTAGCCTAACTCTCGTAACTATTTGTAATCATAAACCTGTTTCGGTCCGCGCGCTGTCTCGCTCACGCGAGATAGACCCGCGTGTGAATGCGACAGCCGACAGCGCGAGGACCGCGCTTCGGGATTAACACATTTTTTTTTCTTTTCATCGCAGCAAAATGTACGTTATTATATTCCTGCCATAAGCCCACTTTATTAAAATTCGTTACAGAGCATAAGCTGTGAAGCGCGAATTATATATCACGTAAAACAGAAAATATTTCACGCCAGTTTTCAGTTTTTATTTTTGCTTAGATTTTGGATACGAGTTATCACTGCGTGATTTTCGGTCTGTTTATATAAAATTAAATGCCTAAGTTATATTTTTTAATAAACCTAGCATATATAGTAAGTTGAACTTGTTTTAAAATTTTGCGGCAAAAGCTTTTGTGACGTAAAAACAATAACAGACTAATTTTATAAAAACGGTTGGCGTAGCTTTGATAGCGCCTTAACATACCTTAAGTAATATTTCATTTTTAAGTAATGAATACTTATTTCTTTGGGTTCCGTGCCCGAAGGGTAAAAACCGGACCCTATTACTGAGACGTCGCTGTGTGTCTGTCCGTCTGTCCGGCCGTCCATCCGTCTGCCACCAGGCTGTATCTCCTTGACCGTGATAGCTGCATAGCAGCTGATAGCATGTGTATAGCAGCTGATAGCTGTTGGAATTTTCACAGATGATGTATTTATGTAGCCGCTATAACAAAAAATACTTAAAACAAGAAAAATAAAAGAAAAAAATATTTTTTTTGCCGTTTTGTACGAATCCCTTCGTGCGCGAGTCCGACTCGCACTTGACTTGTTATTTTTTCATTATGATTCAAAATAACATTACTCTGCACGATATCAACATTTGTAAATCCAGTTGCATTTACCAGGGTACCATAACAAACCAGCTGTTAACCTGACAGGTGCAGTGAGGTACTATCAACAAGTTCTGGCAATCTACCAGATCTTGGGCATTTGGCAAAATGTTTGGCAAGTTACAGAATCTCCACAGGGGTATATACGGTTTCCTAAATTGTATTTATCGCTGCGACTGTATATTTGATAAATATATTAACACAGAATATGTGATATCATACTGGCTGATCTTGGCGCGTTACTATCGCAGAATCTTTACAATACATTACAATAACTTACAACACCAAATATAAAATGATCAAATTGAAATTAGTGAAACCGACCGTGAACCGACTATTAGTATGCAATTTAAGGTTTTTTTATTGTACATGTTATAACTTCAATAATATGTTTCCTTTGGTTTAATGTCAGAGGGGTAAGCGCGAACAATTGATACGTATGTATTCGTAACGTTATCGAATGGCAATTGTATAGGCGCTGTCATAATTTTCATTCGATAACGTTACAAATACGCAGCTGTCAATTCTTCGTGCTTACCCCTTGTGTATACTATATTCCCGTGCAGGTTGAAGTTAGTCCGTTCCATGCAAATTTACATATTTAAATTATATTGAATGCCCGTTACACGCGAAACGAAACTGCACAGTTTGGTTGCAACAGTAGGGTTAGCTGAAAAACAGCAACACGTATTCGTAACGTTATCGAAACGAGAATTGTATGAAAATTATGACAGCGCCCATACAATTGACATTCGATAACGTTGCGAATACGTAGTTGTCAATTGTTCCTGCTCGGGCTGTGGACGGCGACACGCGGCCCGCGGGCCAATGTCATTCTATTTCTTTATAAATTAACCCAACTTCTTAATACAAAAGCTTTTAAGTACTTTCAAAGTACTTTGATAAAACAAAGACTTCAAAGTACTCCTTGATATTACAGTTTTCCCCTCATTTTGTCTTCATTGCTCATTTGTCATCTGTAATATTTTCATAAATAGTTTTGCATTTTAATATCACTTGTAGTACCTATCTATTGTAGATATATAACTAGAAAGATATCAATAAGATACAAAATTATCTTACAAGTGCGGGCTGTTTTTATCTATGTTTTCACTATGTGGCCCATGTCTGGCAAAAGGTTGCAGCGCCCTGGGTCGCCCACACCATTCAATTTACCCGGACTGTGCAGTTTTATCGTTACGTGTGCAGCGAAACTTACTAAAATTTGGGACAGTGAACACGGCTTAAGCATCGGTGGTAATTTTTGACGTTACGCTGATTACTCACTGCAATCTTAACGCGAGTATAGTTGAATACTGTTTATTTCAAAATATATTTAGCTACTAGATGTTGCCCGCGACTCCGCCCGCGGAAATATTCCGGGATAAAACGTAGCCTATGTCCATTCTAGAGGTCTACTGTATATCTATGCCAAATTTAATTGAAATCGGCCCAGTAGTTTCGGAGCCTATTCAATGCAAACAAACAAAGAAACAAACAAATCTTTCCTCTTTATAACATTAGTAAGCATTTGTATTTGACTAGTCGTTGAGTATCATAGTTTTAATGGTCATCGTTATTATGAAGATTGCGATGTTTGTAGGCAGTTTGTTGTTTTATGGCGTTTAGACTGGACTAGAATGTAACTGGAATGACATAAATATTTTACGATTAATTCATTTACGAGAGAATCGCACGCAAAATATTTTATCAGCTATTTCATGCTAAGCTTTTTATATCAGTATACTCATATGAATATACTTTTAGGGTCAGCTCACACCGAAACGAGACGCGACGCGATGCGGAGCTGCAATTTTAAGATAGCTATTCAAAATTTAACTTTATTCACTACACAAGAAGATACACATTTTAGTGCTAGAGTTGCAGTAAAGACGGTGAAGTTCGAAAACAAAATGTACGGGATTTGACATAAGGCATCGCAATCGACATGCCACTTAGCGATGACTTATGTCAAACCCCATACATTTTTAATTTCGAACTTCGTCGTCTAAATTATCGTATTCATCTTGACTAAAGGCCCAGCTCCACGTCGCAATGCGTCTCGTCTTGGTGTGAACTGACGCTTTTTATATATTGTACCTCATATCAATCTTTAAATAAATACGAAAAATATCGTCTTTACCGCGAACGACAATTATTCTAGTATCTACTTTATCAATAAATTTAACAAATTTTATCAACATAAATTAAATTATTCATCGTTGCGAATGCAGAACTATTCATTTCCAATCAATAAAACAAAAAACGAATTATTAAAAAAAAAAAAAACTATACCAAGTGTTGGCGGCGGACTGCTGTGGCATAATATTATACTGACCCGGTTAGCGTTTACTACCGGACGCATATCAACATCCTCACAAACAAACATCTTTATTTTATAACGTTATGATATTACGAGATCCCAGTTTATGTGTTTATATAAGGCGAGTGGAGTGAGTGACGTGTTCATCTTAGGGTGAGCTCACATCGATACGCGACGCGGCGCGTACTTTTTAGGTTTCCGTAATTTAAGAAAGCGTTTTGAAATTGATCTTAATTCATAACAAAAGGTACACTTTTCATTGTAAAATCGTCGTGCTTTGTAGACCGGTCTAGTTTGATATTCGAACTCTTGCAATTACACGTGTATCTTCTTGTAGTGAAAAAAGTTTAATTAGTGAAGTAAAGTTTAATCTTAAAAAGTTTGCATCGTGTCACGTCTCGATGTGAACTGACGCTTAGTGTTTAGAATGTGTTTCGTATGACGATATAAACATGTCCTCCGAATGTTATACAAGTTGTATGAAGATGGCCGCAAGGCACTGAAAAAGTTTGTAGCCTGGATTAACACATAGGCTACTCTTTATTTTGAAAAAAAAAATCGGTTGTCTGTAAAGTCGGTTTACTGACGATAGTTGAACGTGACAACGTCATGTTTATAGTGCGCGCGAAACTAATTAGCCGCGCCTTAGGTAGGCGTGTTGCCGCCGCGAAGTCCGGCGCCGAATTGAGTAATAACATCAAGCGCATAATAATAATAATAATAAGACGCGGCCAGCTGAGGTAACGGCTAATGCGTCATATTACGATGGTAACGGTATGAGTCATGGTTTTTCGTGCGTGCAGCCGGCTCCATCAAATTATAAGACGTTATCACGTCAAAATGTACGGTGCCCCGGGATAGGCAGATTTCCTGTTGATGAACGAAGTAGCTGGAAGCATCTAGCTTATATTTCGTCTGAACATTATATTTAAGAAAGATGCAATGAAATGCCTATGCCTTAGAAATAAATAATTATTATAATTTGCAGATAAAAGACGCGTTTACGAAAAGTTGCTTGACAGGTTCCCGAGTATGGAAACGTAATAAATCCAGACCGTGACCAAAAAATTAAATGAACCTTTTTGCCACGCATTGATTTTATATTTTACTAGGTGTTTCCCGCGGCTCCGCCCGCGTAAATATATTATCCAGTATCCCGCGGGAACACTGCACTTTTCCGGGATAAAAAGTAGCCCATGTTTTAATCCAGAGTCTAAACTACTACCATACCAAATTTCATCAAAATCCCTTCAGCAGTTTTCGCGTGAAAGCGTAACAAACAAACTTACATTCACATTTATAATATTAGTAGGGGTTTACGATTTAATATCATTCATAGTATTAAACACTTACAGATTGTGTCGCGGTGCAATTTTCTTTTTTTTATTAAGTTTTTAAAGATTAATACAAGAAGTTTAATACAACATATTGCCACGCATTAGGATTCATCCAAAACAAGTAAGATAACTTCGATGAGACTTTTTATGCTTTTTTCAAATATTTTTTTTTTATATTTACATCTCCGAAAATCAATTACGGATACCTCGGGCACATGATCCACCGCTTGTGTAAAGAGGTTTAGGCAAAAAAATATTTATCATACTCAAAGTAAAAATCATCTCATGTATGGCTGAATCTCCGCTAAACGCTAACTCGCTGATATTAATTAAATTAATATTTTTTCGAGTAGGACAATGATTTTTCTGCCTAAACGTCTTTACACAAGCAGCACAGTGAATCATGTGCCCGAAGTATCTGTAATTGATATTTCTAGACCTTATACATAGTTGGATTATTTTCTAACTAATTTAAGGTTATCCCCTATCATGGGGTATTTTTAAACAAACGAAATAAGCTATATAAGATCAGAAAAATTATACTAAACAGGACCTCTTTTTATTATTTTGGGAGAAGAGGTTCTGGAAAATTATTTTTAAATAAAATATAATAAATTTATTTACAGTATCAGATACCCATAGCAACAAAATATTACAAAATTGATTAAATTGTTTTTGCTATGCAAGAAAATGAAATCAATCATCAAAAAACGATGCAATCATGATTTAAAAAAATGTGTTTTAAACATTTTTGCAGATAAAGATTTCATTTGGTCGCAAAATCGACCGAAAAACAGACAATTTATATCAAAGTAAACGCGCCCTTAAGCAATTGTAAAAAACCTTTTTATCAGTTAAAATATGTAGCTATGTAGCCAAAAATGCCCTTTTCAACATAAATATAATCGTAGAATTTCTTTCTCAAAAGAAATTTCCATACGGCACATAAAAAAGACTATTACGTTTACGTAAGGCTATATCGGCTTGTCAATATCTTATCTCCTTATTTCGTCTGCGCGCCTGGTACCTTTTATCTCATCTCACAGGAATTCGCCGTGTTGAATTTAAACATTTATAGAGACGCTCCCAAAATAACATCAACTTTTCTCGACGTACACTCAGCGAAAATCAATATTTAGCTGTTTGATGGTCATCACAAATCGTTCGCATTATACCCAATGATAGTGGTGTCATCTGCTTTGCTTACCGCGAAATAGTACGTGCTAGAAGCATGGCAATCTGCTAAACATTCATTTTGCTCGACTGTACATAACTTTAATTATGGTAATAATGTACAAGCCTGTCGAAAGTTAAATATGATTATTGTTCGGAACAAAAGATTTGGAAGGACTCGTCTTTCCAAATCTTTTGTTTGTTGTGACAGAACGACATATTACGACACACGACTTTTCTCAAGTCGACAGCCGTCTTACAATAAGTACGGAGATTCGTTAAGTGCTTGATGTTTCCCGTTATTAAAAACATTTTATTTGCGCCTATTATACTGTATGCCTCCGATAAATATTGTATCCTGTACTTTTGTTTTGACTTTTCAAAATTATTTTCTAACCAACGTCGCTAATCGCTACTAAACGTATTTTTTTTAATTATCGGGATTGACCTCTAATTTTTGGCAGATTTTTTTTTTTTTGGATTGATAGATTTTTAAAATTCCTCGTTTTTAAGTGTTTTCACTTATCTACATGTCACAGGAGAAAGGAAAATTCTTTAAGTTACCCTTTACCGTTGGTTGTATGTCAAGTTATTTTTCCAACGCATAGGACAAAGACAGCAACATTGAATAGCTTATCCAATTATATTACTATTTATTGTGTAAATATTTTTATTAGTATATGGTTGTAATATAAAGGAACTTGAAATCCCTTAACCAATGAGGTTTATGCAAAATAATCTTAAACTATCTATCTATCTTGTAACTACATATATAAAAGGCAAAGCTGATTGACTGATATATCAACGCACAGGCCAAACCCTTAAGGCTAGAAATTGAATTTTTGCACACGTATTTCTCATATGACGAAGGCGAAATTCAAAAGAGTACTGAAAAATAATGAATCACGTATTTCAGCGTTGTCTAATATTCAACCTATAAGAGAGTAAAATAGGGGATGAAATTTTTAATTATTATAAAGATATCGTTTAAGCCCCAATTTCACGCGGGCGAAGCCGCAGGCAAATAATGCTATAAAAATATATATGTCCTTCTGTAATATGGATTGAACTAAGTCGGAGTAAGCCAGCTTTTGAAAGAACTAGGATGTATAGGTCTATCCCACTTTGCAGCATTATATTTGGTAGACATATCGTAGCTGATGAAACAAGTAAACTTTCATATTATAGCATAAAAAATATCGTAAAAAAAATTATTTTTTCAAATCGGTTCCGGCGTCTCCGTGTAATCTGGTAACGCATTTAATGTCCTAACGAATCGATAACACCCTCCTTTTGGAAGTCGGTTAATAAGGAATAAATATAGTACCATAAAATAGTATTCAAGTGAAATAAATAGATGGGTTAAAATTCAACAACACAACTCAAATGTTTTTCTTTGTTATATCTTACTAAAAAATGTGTTATGTCTACTTGAACGAGTCAGCAGTTAAAGTGAAATAAACACACAAAAAACAAAATACTATTCAGCTGAGTGGAGCTGTGCTTTAGTTTAACTTCTTGAAAGCTTTACGAAGTTATTACGGTAAACGATGAAATAATAATATAGTGCAAATTACTGAACGGGTTGCGATGAAATTTGCTATTAAAAGTCCTGGAATGATACCCATACACCAAACAGTCTATTGTCCAAACGACTTGTTCAGTTCGATTGGATCAGTTAAAACTGGATAGTCATCACGGTCGGATCGGCGGGCGGTATCTTCTTTGTGTAAAATCATGTTCCACAATAATACACAGAACCCCTTGGACTTTTTCCACTTTAGTATTTTAAATTAATTTTAATATATTACACAAACGGTTTCAACAAACCTGATGATGACTCTGTCGTGTAATATATTAAAATTAATGTAAAATACCTATTATAATAGAAACAGTGCAAGAAGATCTGTGTATTATTACTGTGAAATGGACGTCAAGTCGATGGACGATAGTCTGTATGGTGTATGGCTATCATAAGACACCG
Source organism: Phengaris alcon alcon (assembly GCA_037179445.1). Taxonomy (NCBI): domain Eukaryota; kingdom Metazoa; phylum Arthropoda; class Insecta; order Lepidoptera; family Lycaenidae; genus Phengaris; species Phengaris alcon. The sequence goes on from JAYRCH010000272.1 coordinate 1,108,152, forward strand.
CTAAAATCCTTAGGAAGGAATCAAAAATTGTTTAGATTTATAGTAAACAAATCTTCGTCAAAAAGTTTCTTTTTTTAATGAAATATAGGGGGTAAACGAGCAGACGGATTGCCTGATGCAAAGCGATTACTGTCGCCCATGAGAACCCACACTATTAGGAATGTAATTCAAAAGCATGTAGAGTGTTCTCATAATTTATTTATATTATAATGACGGTAGACAGTCGCAATATAGTTGTCAATGATATGTCAGTTTGATATCATATTAATAACATAATACAATATTCACACTGCTTATCAATTAGATTCCCTGATAGTGCACTTAATTTTATGTCTGTATTAATGACTGTAGGTACTTTTTTGACCCACCACAGTAATTACCTACAAATTACATTGTAATTTGTAACTATGTGTTACAATGTAAAATAGTTTTATTGTTTTGTTGCAGTAAAACTATTAAAATAGTAATAAAAATCGTAGTAGCAGATAAGCTTATATCTATGCAATTAAAACCTTAAAGCTAACCAAGAGCAAGTGTGAATAATATCTAAGGAGGGTTCCGTAGCTATCAACGCGTAATAGGTTCTTAATGTATGAACAAGTACTTAATGTATGAAAGCTCGTAATCTTATATATATATATAATCGTAATCTCGGCAACGGCTGCAAGTATTTACATGAAATTTAGTTTGCAGGGAGTTTTTGCGGAGAACAATCGGTTTGAATCTAGATAGGTTCATTCCTGGAAACAGCGCATTTTTAAGTTATATATATTATATATTTTTTCTTTCGTCGTACAACAATATATCATTAATTTCAACTCTATAATATCAGTCCGATTGGCAGTTAGGTTAATTTTAGCGTTATTTGGAAATTCTGAATGTGGTGGTGGGTTCGTACCCCGGTTTTGTAGTTGTATTTCTGTAGCTCCAGGTACTTTTATTTTAAATGACCTATTCGACAAAACCACCTGATGGGGTACAATGAAAAAAATTAATTCATCCCCACTTCACATGACGCATGGGGAACCGGTAACCACTACTAAAATATTAGATTATAATTGTTTTAAGATGCCAAAAATAAATCCTTTCCGCAATCTATTACTACAGATTAGTAAGCAAACAAAATTTCGTCAATTTTTATTCATAATTACGTAAGTTACCAACGGAGGACGACGGTCAGACGGACAGAGCGAAACTATAATATACTTAGTTACTACGGAACCCTAAAAAGCAAAAAAATAAACATATTATTATCAGTGATTAAGCGCGTTGGTGCTCAAGCCAGGGGTCGCGGGTTCGAATCCCGCCGAAGGAACAAAAAGGTTTTCTGTATTCCTAGGCCATGAATGCATATTAAATATGTGTATAATATAATAAAAATCTTTAATCCATGATAGTATAAAAGTATTTAAATATACTTCTCGACGTTGTCTGGTGACCGTAATACAAGTTCTTCGGTTAATTAGCACGGGGCCGGACTGGCGTGGTGTGAAGCGACCATGGGTAATATTATTTTATGTTATTGTTTAAAGCCACATATTATTATATCCTAAATCCATACTTTCAGTTGTTGAGGTAGACAGCTGTGAGTTCGCTTTATAGATAACAGCTAAAGCCTCGTCTAGAATGTCGGTAGACAAAGTTGTGCATATCGTCATGAAATACATCATGTTTTTCAACCCCGACGTAACAGAGGGGTGTTGTAAGCTTGACGTCTGTCTGTGTGTCTGTGGCGTCGTAGCAAACAAACGGATGAACCGATTTTGATCTAGTTTTTTTGTTTGAAAGCCGACATGATCGAGAGTGTTCACTGCTTGACAAGTCGGGGGCTACTTAATATGTTGAGTGTGTATGTACGGTCGCCTGAAGCCAGTGTACCGCTTGTCGACCTTATTGCTATAGCATTAAGGTTCAAAAGTGGTACACCAGCTTGTCGGCGACCGTACATGTTCATCTTTAATCTATAATAATGATTATCATCTTGCCCTACTATATTGTAATTTGCGGATTGAATTGTAAAAACAGACAAAAACGCATCTGTTTGAATAGCTGATGTTGCATCGTAAAACCTTCCCATATACGACAAAATATATTTTTAAATATTTTACCACTAAGCGTTTGCCCTATTCTGTGGGCTTCATAGATTCTATAACAGAAGCATTTGGATAATTATTTTAACGCGCAATTAAACTTAATTTGTTAGTTATTACAAGATTAAGTGCCAATTTCACCAAGGCCTGTTAAAGTTAATTGTTCATTAAATATCATGTTGTCTCTCTCGGTCTTCGTTTAAATTACAGAGAAAGCATTACATTTAGATATTAACACGTTGGTAAAATTGGGACTAAGGGGTGTAACTCGTAACTAAAAATGTTATTTTTAATTTGTAAAATATTACACCTATTGTTATACATATAAATAAATCAATCTTTATCCGGAACATTTTAGACATTATACACAGACAGTGGCACCACAGAACAAGAACAACAGGAAAAAAGAAAAACAAAAAAAAACTAAGAATACAAAAAAAAATTGGGCTGGTTAGCATGAGTGTAATGTCTAAAATCGAAATGGAGACCTCTCAGGTGTGTCGCTACGGCCGGCGGCGCGCTGCGGGACCTGAACCTCAACTCTCGTATTCAAAGTAGACTTTCATTTTACTTTGATTGTATTAAAAGTGAAGCGACATGTTGTCATAAACTGATTTTGTGACGTTTGGACCAATTAGAATCAGAGAATACCGGTTTGGCAGTTTTAGCGTGTCGGGACTTGATTGTAATTGTATTATTGCAGGTTTTATTTAGCAGAATTGACCCTCTGGTCTTCCGTGGCCCCAAGCCGTGTGACGTACGACAGACTACATAAAGTATATCTATCATAAAGCCGAACATTTCTGTAACTATCGCTGCATTTTTACCCGACTACGGCAAAGCCAAAAGGAAGAGTAATGATTTTGTCAGTTTTTTTTAAAGGTCAAATGGCCCACCACATATTCCCACCACTGTTACTCGTATGTAGCCAGCATCGGCAGCGGTAACCAGCCATAAAACCCTTTGATATGACCGCAGGGGTGCCCGAGGGACATGCTAAATCTATCTTGGGACGCAATTCTGGAACTCTTCCTACTCCTCCTACAAATGTAGGAGGAGTAGGAAGAGTTCCAGTTTCCCCAAGCAATGCGGGAGACAGACTACAGCCATATTGTAATGAACAAAAATTTCAGAACTAGAAGGGAAAAATTGTGGCAGTGTGTATGTTAGTTCCATTGTAGCGCCTAAACTACTGATCCGATTTTAATGACTGAGGTGGCAATAGATTCGTAATTATGGCTCATGTAGGATAGGCTATATATTTTGCTTAGTCGGGTTATAGTTTTTAACTTTTGAATATATTTATTTGATGAACACATTAAGTCTAGTCAACAAGTTCAAAAACATGTTAAATAGAAATAAATCTCCTAAAAATATGTGCGATAGCTCATTCGATTCGGAATGACGTCTAGAAAAATGTTTTTTAAGGGTATATTAGCACATAAAAAATTGCGATTGTTATTAACAAAATAAGATAAAAAAAAGGAATTTCGTTTTTCATTAATAACTTTTAAAATAATGATATTTAAGGAATTTTGAAAAAAGATCCTGAAAGAGGAGGAAATTTCCAATAAAAAAGTCCTATCTCCCGGAACTGTATCTATATTATTTATAATTTTTTTTTTAACGCTGGAAATAGGGCTCCGCGAGGGCGTTACGGCATAGGCGCGCCGTCTAAAAAGCCGGTATATCACCTAAAATATATTTTTTTAAATATTACAATAACAATTTAAAAATTTGAATAAATTATGGTGTAACCTAGACACTTGAACGAAAAAAACTTCGGTGAGAATTTTTTTTTTGTTGATTTTTCAAAAAGTTATACCATTGTTAATTAACTAATTTTTTTCCAATCTCTGTTTTTATAAATTACGGCATAAAAGTTTAAATAATTGGTCTATAAATTTTTCGCTTCGTGGAGCTCTTTTTATTTAGGTACTTAATAAAGTTATGCAAAAAAAAATTATTAAAGTTTATTATTTTGTTAATTATATATTTTTTTAAATTAACTAAAAATAAAATTTCTAAAAAATGTTATCAAAAACATTTTTTTTGCTAATATCTTATTATTGCTGTTTTCGCATCTAATATAGGTGTTAATTATCATTGGCAAAAAAAAATTACGTCATTTGTTAAATAATTGTTTATAAACAAATCGACTACACACACCGGCATATTTAGCGGAACATAAAATAAAGGTTTGATATCAGTATGATATAAGGTTGCTGGCTGGTTTATACGTCATTTAATTTAAAAAGAAATATTTTCAAATTAAGAAAACAACTGAACATCACATTTTATGCAATTGTTTTAATTTTATTCAAATACACCTGACCTGGAGCGAACTTCGAGTATTTCTTCCTTCTGAGTTTGATTTTAAATTTCATTGAAATACTGTTTTTTGTTAGTTTGTTAGTTTTTAATCGCGTATCTTTTTGGAGTTGAGGACTGAATTATGCCTGACTTAGCCCCAACGGAGATTGCCAGGGCACTCGAAATGCGAAGAAATGGTCAAACCTACAGAGTGATATCCAGAGATCTTCGTCGACCAGTTTCAACGATCCATCGCAGTATCCAACGGTTCAGGGAGACCGGTACTTATGTGAGAAGAGCAGGACAAGGCAGAAAAATACTCACTTCGAGTAGGGATGATCGTTTCATTCGGCTTCGTGTACGTAGGAACCCCCGTTTGACGGCCTTCCAAGCCCGACATGAGTTAGAAGCAGTGCGGGGTGTAACCGTAAGTGAGCGTACGGTACGAAGAAGGTTCGAAGAAGCTGGTTTGGGTTCATTTGTGCCCGCCAAGGCTCCAGGGCTCGAGGTAAATCATCGTAGAAACAGGTTAACTTTTGCTCACGAACATCGACTTTGGAACGCGGACCAATGGAGGAAAGGTATTGTTTAGTGATGAGTGCAGAATTCTCTTAAATCAAATTGACGGCAGGCAAAGAATATACAGACGCAAAGGAGAACGATACATTCAGACAAATTTTGAAACTACAGTTGCATACGGTGGTGGATCAATAATGGTTTGGGCGGGCATTTGTTTGGGAGCTCGCACAGACTTGGTAGTGATTGACAGAGGGAGTCTGACTGCAGACCGCTATATCAGAGAAGTTTTAGAAGAAAATGTCGTACCGTTTGCCCCATATATCGGTGACGATTTTGTTTTTATGCAGGATAATGCTCGGCCGCATACCGCTCGGGTAACTCAAGCTTATCTTAATGATATGAATATCACTATTATGGAGTGGCTGGCGAGATCACCGGATATGAACCCAATAGAGCACGTTTGGGACTTGCTGAAAAGAAAAGTTAAGTCCAGAATTCCAGCTCCTGCCAACACGGGTGAACTGCGAATCGCCGTAGTTGAGGAATGGCGGAGACTGTCCCAGGAGACCATCGATAACATCATTCTCAGTATGCCTAGACGGGTATAAACTTTAATAAGAGCACGTGGAGGAAATACGCGATATTAATCACCATTTTTCTAATTTAATTAATTGTAGTATTTTATTGTAATATTTTAATATTAATTTTCACTTTTCCCGGTTACATGAAAAGTTCAAAAATGTACAATTTTTTCACAAATAGCCTTTACTCGCAAAATCTGTTCATAATGTGATCTCATTTAAAGTAAAACAAATGAAACTTTAAATAACAAAAGAAGTGTAGTAAGTAGATTTTAAAATAAAATCATATTTTTTTAATTATGGTACTTTTTTTTGTGTTCCGCTAAATATGCCGGGTGTGTTTATTTTGGGATTAAAAAATTTTTTTTTTTACTTTCTTATTGCATAGGTGAAATGATGATTTTATTATTTATATTATTTTTTTAATACAAAAATTTTTTTTTTTAAACTGTTATATATGGTTGTTTTTGAAATTTTTTGAAGTTTTCGAAAAAAAATATAACGGTTAATATTATTCGTTTATAACAAATTGTTAAGTTAATAAACAATTAAATTATTTACAAAAAAAAAATATTTCTCTGTTATTCCATTGAAAAGGGTCAATGATGATTTTTAAGAATAAAATGATTTCTTGACTAATTATTTAAACAATTGAAATATTAAAAAAAACGATTATAAACAATAAAAAAAATTATTTAAGAAAATTAAAAAAAAAATCATTTCACCTATGCAATAAGATAGTAAAAAAAATTTTTTTTAATCCCAAAATAGTCGATTTGTTTATAAACAATATCTTAACAAATGACGTAATTTTTTTTCCAATGTTAATACCTATATTAGATACGATTACAGCAATAATAAGATATTACCAAAAAAAATGTTTTTGATAACATTTTTTAGAAATTTCATTTTTAGTTAATTTAAAAAATATATAATTAACAAAATAATAAACTTTAATAATATTTTTTTTTGCATAACTTTATTAAGTACCTAAATAAAAAGAGCTCCACGAAGCGAAAAATTTATAGACCAATTATTTAAACTTTTATGCCGTAATTTATAAAAACAGAGATTGGAAAAAAATTAGTTAATTAACAATGGTGTAGCTTTTTGAAAGATCAACAAAAAATTTTTTTTCACCGAGGTTTTTTTCATTCAAGTATCTAGATTACACCATAATTTATTCAAATTTTTAAATTGTTATTTAATATTAAAAAATATATTTTAGGTGATATACCGGCGTTTTAGACGGCGCGCCTATGCCGTAACGCCCTCGCGGAGCCCTATTTCCAGCGTTAAAATTTTTTATAAATAATATAGATAGAGTTCCGGGAGTTAGGACTTTTTTATTGGAAATATCATTATTTTAAAAGTTATTAACGAAAAACTACATACCTTTTTTTTAATCTTATTTTGTTAATAACAATCGCAATTTTTTATGTGATACCCTTAAAAACATTTTTCTAGACGTCATTCCAAATTGAATGAGCTATCGCACATATTTTTAGGAGCTTTATTTCTATTTAACACGTTTTTGAACTTGTTGACTAGACTAATTTGCGGGCAGGTTTTTATTATAAAAAAAGTGCGAGTCAGACTCGTGCACGAAGGGTTCCGTACAAAACGGAAAGAAAAAACACGATTGTTGTATGGGATGAAATATTTATTTTGTTCTATTTTTAGTATTTGTTGATAGCGGCAACAGAAATACATCATCTGTAAAATTTTCAACTGTCTAGCTATCATGAGTGGTGACAGACGGACAGACGGACGGTCGGACGGACAGAGTGACAGACTGACAGACAGCGAAGTCTTAGTAATAGGGTCCCGTTTTTACCCTTTGGAGGTTTTTAGGGTCCTGTAAGCCCTAAAAACCTAATATCTACAATAAAACACAAAGATAAGATCTTCAATAATAGTGTCCAGTCTAGTTAAACATTGTAAATTGTAACACATGAATGCGTATATGTATTAGTCAGCGTGTCCCGTATTTGGTACACGCGATTGCACGGGCACCGGGCCGTGAAGATACCCGCAATACCTGGGCCAGGTGGACCCTTTGTTGCGGGGATCTTCGAGAAATCCCGCAGCGACACAGAAAAATCATCAAAAATGCGTACGAATTTGAATACATAGTGCGAAATAACGAAACATAGAATATATCTAGTAATCCAAGCACGAAAAATTACAAAAAAAATCGTATTGTTATCGAATGAAAATCATATGACAGGACCTATACAAAATGAGCAAATTTTTCGTGCTAGGGCTAAATAGATTACTCATTGATATGACTGGTTTTATTCCTAGACTAGTACGTAGCATGTATTAATACGTCCTTATACAGGAAAATACCATTTAACGTTGGATAATCTTTACATGGTGTTTAAATATTGTTAGAAATATGTATACCTAATCTTGCCATAAATACTGAAACAAAAAAAAATCTATTGCAAAAAACATTATTTTACAGTGTGTTAGTTTAATACATAAATATAAAACAATTTAAAATATAAAAAGCTTTTCGAAGTGGTCTCCATTGCAATACAGTCCTTTAAACGTTGAGGCCAGTTATTAATAGAAGCACGCACTCTTTCCATGGAAAGTTCTTCACTGCCAATCGTACGGATTGTTTTAGGGACTCCAAATTATCGTGGCGTTGGACTATAAATCATAATCCAGCGGATTAAGATCGGGACTAGACGACGGCCAGTCTTCAGCTCTGATGAAGGCCGAAACGATCGTTTCCAACCGAGCTTTATGACCCGGAGCCGAGTCTTGCTGGAAGGACCATTCTTGGTTATTGAACATGGTGTTGTTAAGGGGCTTCACTACCTTCTCAAGAATGGTATCTTGATACACATGTGGCGATGTTTTGATACCATTTCACAAAAGTATGGCTCAGTCACTCCTTCATAGCTAATACCCCACCAAACCATCACTGAAGTCGGATAGTGCCCACGTTGCACTCTGTTGACTAATTGGGAAGCTTCCTTAGAGCTTTGAGCATAAATACGGTTATTTTGTTTGTTAAAATGTTGGTCAATTGTAAAAAAATTCTCATCCGTAAACAAAATTTTTCTGTGAATTTTTCCGCTTCAGTAGTTTTTTCGATTTTACCACCCTATTCTTTTTTAAATTATCAGTTAACAAATGACCAGTACGTCTCTTAAAGGCTGCAAGTCCTAATTCATGTTTAAAATACGCGACATGGTTCTAGGTGCTATCTTCATCTCCCGAGATAAAATCTTTTGCTTTCGGACAGGGTTTCTTCGAATTCTTTCCTTTACTGCTTTGACCACCTTTTTCGTACGAATACTACGTGGACGGCCAGATCTTTTTCTGTCACAAACAGGAGGTCTCATTGTACCTATTAATAGCCCGGTACACAAACATTTTACTACGTATTTTACCAAGAGTATGGAGAGTTTTAAAAATTGCATTTGGCTCTATGGAGCTAGTTTGTGTAATCAGACCGATTTGGTTCTCTTTAGTGCCACTCCATTTTGATATCGCAAAATATTGTACAATGAATTGGCGCCAAAAATGAGAAAACACAATGAACAATCATTTATAAATGAAAGATTCCAAATTCAAATGTAATATTTTGTTTATTTTTAATTGTAACAGTATTTAAAGTATGTAGTTGGTAAACAGCGTTATTTTAACTCCGATAGTACGCGGATAACATAACAGGGTAGCACATAAACACATCAATATGAGTGATCGGACCCCACGCTTATTATGATTGACAAGTGATATGTACCCCATGACCCCCCAACAGTTGGTTATAAATAACTTGAATAACAATGGCTAACCCGAGTTCAGACAATTGATAATTAAATAAAATGCAACGCTGAGCAGTACTATCGAACAAACCCCTTGGCCACGCTGGTTGGGCAATTTTGATTAATTACGGGTATAAAAAAACAACCTATTCTCATACCTACCGAATACACCTGCAAAATTTAATAAAAATCGGTCCAGAGTTATCTGACAAACACTGTGACATGAGAATTTTCTTTCTCGCAAAAAATAAAGCGGACCATACTTCAGCTAACAAAAGTGTAATTAATGAGCTAATATCTACCCCTCAAGCCTCGACACCTTTCAAGTGACTGTCAACAGACTGTCAAGTACTGAAGTGACAGTCTACAGTCGCGGGCAAGTGGCAAGTGATATGATATCACAACAATCATTTAACAGCTTATGTAGAGGTATTGAATATTGATTATCCACCTTTATTATTTACGTTACTTTTTACCGTCATCATCATCATTGACATATGACGAACGATTTTGGGACTTTTATTTAATGAAATGGGCCAGGAACCCAGCAGACGGATCGCCAGTAGCCCAAGCAGGAACAATTGACAACCAACAACAACAACAACAACAATTAATTAAATTAAAAAAATGGTGATTAATATCGCGAATTTCCTCCACGTGCTCTTATTAAGTTTTTACCCGTCTAGGCATACTGAGAATGATGTTATCGATGGTCTCCTGGGATAGTCTCCGCCATTCCTCAACTACGGCGATTCGCAGTTCACCCACGTTGGCAGGAGCTGAAATTCTGGACTTAACTTTCTTTTCAGCAAGTCCCAAACGTGCTCTATTGGGTTTATATCAGGTGATCTCGCAGGCCACTCCATAACAGTGATATTCATATCATTAAGATAAGGTTGAGTTACCCGAGCGGTATGCGGCCGAGCATACCGCTCGCATATCCTGCATAGAAACAAAATCGTCACCGATATATGGGGCAAACGGTACGACATTTTCTTCTAAAACTTCTCTGATGTAGCGGTCTGCAGTCAGACTCCCTCTGTCAATCACTACCAAGTCTGTGCGAGCTCCCAAACAAATGCCCGCCCAAACCATTATTGATCCACCACCGTATGCAACTGTAGTTTTAAAATTTGTCTGAATGTATCGTTCTCCTTTGCATCTGTATATTCTTTGCCTGCCGTCAATTTGATTTAAGAGAATTCTGCACTCATCACTAAACGATACCTTACTCCATTGGTCCGCGTTCCAAAGTCGATGTTCCTGAGCAAAAGTTAACCTGTTTCTACAATGATTTACCTCGAGCCTTGTATCCTTGGCGGGCACAAATGAACCCAAACCAGCTTCTTCGAACCTTCTTCGTACTGTACGCTCACTTACGGTTACACCCCGCACTGCTTCTAACTCATGTCGGGCTTGGACGGCCGTCAAACGGGGGTTCCTACGTACACGAAGCCGAATGAAACGATCATCCCTACTCGAAGTGCGTCTTTTTCTGCCTTGTCAGGCTCTTCTCACATAAGTACCGGTCTCCCTGAACTGTTGGATACTGCGATGGATCGTTGAAACTGGTCGACGAAGATCTCTGGATATCACTCTGTAGGTTTGGCCATTTCTTCCCATTTCGAGTGCCCTGACAATCTCCGTTGGGGCTAAGTCAGGCATAATTCAGTCCTCAACTCCAAAAAGATACGCGATTAAAAAAAAACTAACAAAAAACAGTATTTCAATAAAATTTTAAATCAAACTCAGAAGGAAGAATTACTCGAAGTTCGCTCCAGATAAGGTGTATTTGAATAAAATTAAAACAATTGCATAAAATGTGATGTTCAGTTGTTTTCTAATTTGAAAATATTTCTTTTTAAATTAAATGACGTATAAACCAGCCAGCAACCTTATATGATACTGATATCAAACCTTTATTTTATGTTCCGCTAAATATGCCGGTGTGTGTATTAAGTCAATACACACAAATTATAATATGACATAATATGATTTTAAAATAAAATCATATTATGTCGCCATATTACTGCCCTATTGTGAATTGTGAAAGTGTTACTAGTAAAAATAAATTTATTTCAAAATTTTCATGGCTAACTAACAGTTTAAAGTATTGCCAGTATATATATAAGATAATCCTTAATATATTCCTTAATATAAGTTTAATATGAATAAAGTTCACAAGTTGTGTTTAGATTTACATCTCACGATATTAAGAAAAACAAATACAATAATTCCAATTTTAAGAGTAGACACTGTTTTGTTTGTGTGCGTGTCGGTATGTAATGCTTACGCCTACATCTATCTGTTGCTTGCTTCACTTTGTACGTTGCGTTTGTTTGAAGACTATCTAGGCGTTATTAATCTAAGGGCCGAACTGACGTCAGTTCGGTCGGATGCGATTTTCTCCGTGTATGTGCTCGAATCCGTTCAGGCCGAACTAACGTCAGTTCTAACTGAAACGATCGGCCTCTTGTCTGTGGAGGCCTTAAATGTTGCCCGCGACTTCGTGCGCGCTAAAGGAAATCTCACAGGAACCGTAAATTTGTCAGCAATAAAAAGTAGCCTATGTCCTTTCCCGTGGTCTACTCTGTATCCGTGCCAAAGTTCATCAAAATCGGTCAGTAGTTTCGGAGCCTATTCGATGCAAACAAACATACAAACCTTTCCTCTTTATTATAATATATTAGTATAGAAAACGTTACACTTACTCACAAAAGTGACAACGCACAAATTAAGTTATATCGCAATAACATTCCCGCGTTTCACCAAACGATATAAAACACGTCACATATATTATCATCTTGCGTTTAATCATCAACATCATCATCAGCCTCAGCGCTGCAGTTAATGTTGCTGATTTATTACTGTTACACAAATACCGTACCGTAAAGTACCGTCAGCAATGTTTATTTACACTAAAAATGTGATAATATTAATAATTTATTTAGGTTTTAACCTTAATTAAAATAAGTTGTACTTTTCATTGGAAAGAAATTAGTAAATCACGATTTAATGATAATATCTTATTACTGTAAATTTAAATTTCATTAGAGGTGTGGTAATAAATCCAAATTCAATTATGTCTGTCTGCCTGTTACACTATCACGCCTAAACCATAAAAATTTATGAGGTACAGAGATGAAACTTGTTACAGAGTTCGATTAGACCTTGGGGAATGACATAGGCTACTTTTTATCGAGGTAAAATGTAAGGTTGTGTCATGTGTGACAACACAAATTCAATTTCTGTGAGAAAAAAGTTGGGGCAACATTTAATACATATCTGGTGTCTAAAATACATCTATAATTTATATATAAAAGGAGATGGCCACACTGACTCACTGACATATAGTGAAATTTGGACGCACACTAAGGGATATTGAAAAATTCTATCCTTAATGAGGGTTGAGTGTTTGTATGAAAAACATTTAAAATCTGTACTGATTTGTATAAAACTTAATATCCGAGGTAATAAATATAAATTAATGAGAAAGTATTTTATCGTTTTTGCCACGCCGATAGTTATTATGACGTAGAAATTATTTAAAAAAGGATTTTTCGAAATACATACCCCACGGGGATGCACTGGGAATCCGCGTGGACGAAGTTGCACGCAAAAGCTAGTTTTTTTTTAAATATTCGTTAAGTACTTTTGTTGCGGACCGTACTCGGTATATTGGTGTCATACTCGGCTCGCTCGTTATTTATTCGCCAATAATTTGTTTATACTGCTGCTGCCGCCTTCGTTTATATAAATATAGCCTAAGTATTTGAAAATATGGAGTTTTGCTGTAAACTGCATATTTTCAAATACTTAGGCTTTAAGCAGAGGCGTTTTGGCAATGTTTTCGGTTCTGCAACGTTCTATTGAAGAACTTGGGCAACTTACTATAAGTTTAACAGATTGTCTATTTACAACAGAAACAATAATTATGTTAAATACTTGGAAGACTGTTAAAATATATGACCTTCAAAGCCGGCGCGTTCTACGGCAGTGTGAGGGTGTCCATGCGTAGTGTGAGTTGTGAAAAATGTTAATCGTGTTATTTTTCTGTTAATTATGCAAAGTGTCATTACTTATGTAAGATTGTAGCTTAATGTTGGGTTAAATCTTTCATTCGGATAAAAATAGCCTATATTTCTATGCAGAGCACGCTATTAGTGTAATGAGCAACGACAGACTCACGTAGATACTATATACACGCCTGACAGACCCACTCAGGGCACTCAGCTAGATCAAATGACTGAGAAAAGAGGAATAATGTCGCATGTTAGTTATCTCTTTTTACAAAATTGCCTTGTTACGGCGCAGTCATGCAGAGCAACTTCCAGATCCTCTTTCAAAGCGAATGAAATTCATGTGAACAAATGTCACGATAGTTATATATATGCAAAGGTTTTTTGTCGGTTCGTTCGTTCGTGACATAGAAGTGCGAGCGAAATGACTCGTATGTTATGACAGGAGTAGATTAAAATATAGCATTATTTTAACATTACGTGAAGCAAAAAAGTTGTACTCTTTTTTACGAAAATTATGCAAACGGAGGAGCATAAAATTTGGCACAGGTACAGAAAGCTAATATTTTTTAATAACGCTTAGAAACACATAAAAATAATAAAAATAAAGTTACACACACTACCTCACACTACCATTCGTTTGTATATAATTAACAGTAGGTGTTGGTTTGACAAAATTGTCAATCTATCTTTCACATTCTATGGGGTTGTTTGTGGCAATTTAGGTTTGACATTTGTCATATTAACATTTTGACATTTGTATTCCGCAGTATATTCAGTCTTCTGAAATCAAGATGGCGTAACTTTTTCTTGTATTAAGATTTTTTCTGTCAAATGTACATCATAGCCCATCCTAGCAAATCAACCCCTATAGAGTTTAAACGTAAATTTATGGTTGAATTTAGACCATTAGGCGACTTTCAATTTCATAATAACGTGTTTATCTTAAAAACAACTAAACCTAGTTTACGTTCAAATAAATTGAACGTTTTATAGGTTCTCCTAAGCGTAAGTAATGTAAGTAAATGCTGTTGTACTGCGGATTTACGAGGCAGTAAACTGTCGGAAAAACGCACTTGCTAGCGTATTATACTGCTTCTTATCTTATACTTTAAAAGAGACAATCTTGTATATACAGAGTGTCCGGTAATTAAAGGATAACCCTGAAATGTCTTATAAGTTATAGCAGAACTTATGGCCGTTAAAAAAAAAATCCATCATAACTTATTACTTAGGTACTCCTAAGATAAGTTTTATTTAGAGAAAAGTTTATTTTAGTTTTTTTAAACACTATGACCAGAAATGAATGAATTCCATCGGTTTTTTATTGTTTTGATATACATTATACACTAACTATGCTGATAAAGAGACAGTAAATAGTATGACTAGCTCAAATAAATGAACTTACATATTTTGAGTCAAAATGTGCAATACTATTTACTTTAATATCTATTATATATATAATAGATATCGATATAGCTCATTGCTATCTGGCGAAACACGACTGACGTTTTTACGGCCGCGGCTATTTATTCCTAGTTGTTGTACGTTTAGAATGTTAACGTATACGACTAAGTATTTTTTTATCGTTTTCAGGCAGAGCATGAACAATCTGCTATACCACTTTGTTGCAGAACCATAAGGGTAATTTAATAGCTTTGTTCGTATGTCATCTAGTGATTTCGAATATATTTTGCAAAAAATATCTCCAATTATTATAAATCAATAAACTTAAAAGTCGCTTCGTTACCGTTCCGCAGATCTTATGGCCCCAGTACACAATGGCGCATGGCTCATTGCTGTCTGGCGAAACACTCACGACGGACGTAGAAGTAGTTACGGCCCGCGGCTATTTATCTATATATTATACTTCTTACAGATACATCTTACAGATTACAGAGGCCCGATTCTCGTATTTAACTTAGACTTTCTACTTAATATCATTTCATTGTAAATGAATCACCTGTTATCATAAATTGACCGAAAGTCGGTATACATTATTTTAGTACATTTTAAATCCTTTGAATATAAAAGTCATTTTAAAAATACATTGAAATACAAAAATACAAAATACAAATATTCATAATAACACCGAGTACAAATACAGCTGTTAGTTCACGTTTGTACGATCCAGTGTTGCCAAGTATTGTCTGTTAAGGCGCGTCTCCTGCTCGTGTTTTTTTGAAATATTACACAAAATCATCGAAATTGGGGCGTGGCTATGCACATTTGTGTACGCATACACAATGTTTTTGTCTTTCGAGACGGGCGGAAAACATTCCCCGCGCGGGTAGAGAGGGGAAGGCAAAAAAGCGATTTGTGCGCAAAATAAATATTTTTATGTTATGACATTCCCACATATCAAAGAGAAAAAAATCCGACTGACCGTTCGGTTCGAGTCAAATTGTAGTCAAGTTTATAAATATAAGAGAATACAGTTTTCTATGGATAAGTGGTTCGCTCAATCTACAATCAAGCTTCGATACAATAATAATTGCATCGACGTTTGTTTGAAGTTAAGTAGAATACGATTTTGCTGTTTGATAGGATCCGGACTGTATCGAACAAGTATCGAAGC
Organism: Phengaris alcon alcon; assembly: GCA_037179445.1. Classification (NCBI taxonomy): domain Eukaryota; kingdom Metazoa; phylum Arthropoda; class Insecta; order Lepidoptera; family Lycaenidae; genus Phengaris; species Phengaris alcon. The sequence continues at coordinate 1,124,037 of JAYRCH010000272.1, forward strand.
TGCATTATTGAATATATTGTATTAAAATAGCATAATCGACATTCTGAAGTGTGTACTGCCACAAAGTTATAACTGGCTGTTATTGTGATTCTTGATTGCGCGGTAAATAAGTGAAATTTAAATCGGCGGCATTATAATGTACTGTAGTCTTTTCGTTTACAATTAGATTAAATCGGATGTGAACAGCGTATAATCATATAACAACGGAGCTGACTCAGCAGTCGCTATAAATACCGCTGACGTACACACTATTGTTTAATTTTTGTCTGTTTGTTGTTTTATAGATAGTCAAACAGTTGGCTTCGATCGGGAATCGTAATGCTGTTTGAGTCAACAAACTAAATAGTTAGATCAGGTAAATGTCATAAAATCGGTAGCACGAACAATTGACAACAACGTATTCGTAACCTTATCGAATGTCAATTGTATGGGCGCTGTCATAATTTTCTTACAATGGGGAACATGCGTAGTTTATTTATTGGCTTTGCGAAAAGCACATAATAAGCCAGGAGATATTGTTTTTGCTTGTTTTTGCAATGGCATATCTTCGATCAACCGTTGACGAAATACAGTCATCACAAAATATGTGAGATCGTTGGAGAGCATTAAAAACACTCTATACAAAAAATTATGCACTAGTGACGACACAGCAGTTGAAAATGAATAAAGATAAATACAAAACTGATTTTATTCACTTACAGTACTGCGTTTAAATGTGTATTATAGTAATAATAAAAAATGTCACGAATACGGATCTGAGCAGTAACTTTCGTTTATCAATCGCAGCAAAAAAAGTTAGTTCTTTTTAGTCCTGATTCCTGTAACTTTTTAATTTAGCAACTGATTACTGTACTTTTTCCATTTTTCGGTCTATATTTGTGTTGCCTTTCGGAAAATATAAGAATTTTGCTGATTTAAAACAAATGCATGTTCCCTATTCTCCAATTCATTTTCGATAACGTTACGAATACACACTAGTCAATTGTTCCTGCTAGCCCCACTGTTTGATACAAGTATCTAAAGCGTTTTGAAAATAAAATCCTTATCTATATATACTGGTGATATTTTATTCCGTTTCGAGAGAAACAGGGCATGTTTTGTATGAAAAATAGAATATAATAAAATTTGTCATATGTATGTCAAAAAAAAAGTATGTCAAAAGACAAAAAGTCTGGAAATAAATTAAAATTTCCGCCTTTGAGCACAGTTTAAAAAGTAGTTATCAAAAAAAAAATAAGTTAAAAAAAACGGGTTATACCGACTACGGAATAAAAAAGGGGTCTAAAAAGGCCGAAACAAGAAAACGATGAATGATTCAGATAGAAATCCAGAAATGCATAGGTACAAAACTGGGGAAGGTAGAGCCGCGGTCGCACTCACTAATGGCATCTAAGCATCAGTTTAAGGCCTAGGCCTTAGGAGGAGTTTCTAGAATTATGCCCCAAGACGTGTCTAACGTCGGCTGCGATTTGACTTATTATATTTGACCTTATGAAGTTGGCGCGACCACGGCTCTACCTTCCCCATTTTTGTACCAATGCATTTCTGGATTTCTATCTGAATTATTTTCTTGTTTCAGCCTTTTTAGACCCCTTCTTTATTCCGTAGTCGAGTTATTGTTTTTTTTTATTATTTTTTTCATTTTGTATTTTTCCGTTTCCCAATCAAATATGTTTTTTGAATAATATTAATAAGTACCTAATCAAAACGCATGAAATTAAAAATAATATCTTCTTCAGTCGAACGCGGAGCGAGCCAATTTTTTTTCTAGATATTAAAAACGATAATAATAAAATTATTGTTATATTTATAAAATAAAATAAAGTTTATTTATGAAGGTAAAATAATATGTATAATATAAAAAAAATATATATTTATAGACTTATATTGCGTAATGTTCGAGAATTGGACAACTGGGTTTGTACGACGGCATTTTAAACGTGTATTTTGATATATTTGTGCAAGTACGCCACAAATGTGTATAATATTATATATACATATTTGTGGTATACTTGCAAAGACCTTTCTTTTGGTACCAAACACGTGATGATTTTCTCGGTAAAATTTTTTTAGATGCTAGAATTTGAGGTTCATGTTTCGAAATACTACATTTTGAAAAAAATATATAGTCTACGTTACCCGCGGCATCATTACGAATCTATTGATACCTCATTTATTAAAATCGGACCAGTAGTTTACACGCTACGAGGGAACAAGCATACATACATACATACATACATAGACTGTCAAAATACCCTTCGTTTTGGGTTCGCTGTAGTCGGGTAAAAATTAATCTGCGGATAGTGTGTTACATTGTAATTATAATATGTAATGTTTTGTGGTAGACTCTATTTCTGTTAGTGTAAATTTCTGATTTATAAAGAGCAAAAATGATTTGTTTTATTCTATCTACGAGTATGTATAGTATGTATAGTATAGATAAAGCCGTAATATAGTTATATCTCTAGGAATATAATTATATACCGTAACATAGTTATACGAAAGCAATTAGTTATTATCTTACTAGGAATATAATTATAATACGGTCCAAGTTTAGCGATATAATTATATTCCTTGGATAAGTTTAGTGAAACAATCGCAGGAGTGTAGTGCCAAGGTTATTTAAAAAGTTCCTGTAAAAAATCGAATACACAGTGTTCTACATGTAATTCTAGATGTCATGATTCCGCGTCTTGTCAGAACAAAAATTAAAATATACTGAGAAATATGGGATTAAAGAAGATTGTCTCAAAAGTTGATTAGTTTTAAGTATTTTACAAGTACCAAGTTTTTTCATAATTAATAACTTTTCGCAATTGTATTGTTAAAGCTTAAATATAATATACGATCATTATAATCAATAATTAATTTACTTAAATACATATTATTGCTAAAAAGTATTGTAACTAATTGCAGGTTACAAACAGATGTTTTTGTAATAAAAATATAAATACCAATATTTTATTCTATGGTAGATTTATAACTATTTAACCAGATTAGTTTAGTCAGATAAACATATTACTAGAGTGCGACCGTAAGATAGTAATGAATCGCTTTCGTATCACTATGTAACGGTATATAATTATATTCCTAGGGATTTATCTATATTACGGCTTTATCTATCGTACTGCAACACATATATATAAAAGAAAGTCGTGTTAGTTACACTATTTATAACTCAAGAACGGCTGAATCGGTTTGGCTGAAAATTGGTGGGGAGGTAGCTTAGAACCAGGAGACGGACATAGGATACTTAAGTTCCCCGCCGAGTCTGTCTGTCTGTATGTTCACGATAATCTCAAAAACGACTGAAAGTATTTTCATGCCGTTTACATTTACCGATAGTGTGGTTCCTTAGGATGGTTTAGGTCGATAATAGTTTATTAAGGTTTTGTGGCAATAGTTTGATTTATGACGATAATTGTTGAAGATGACGGAAAAAATCAAGCCGTCTGGGAACTTTTATCGAAAACACTGCCTAACCTAACCCGTTGGAGATAAATAACAAAACAATGTATGGTGGGATTGTTTCTCTTTTTTATTGGTGTACAAAAAAGTCCGCGATGGCATAGATATGTCTATCTTTTAAGGATAGACTACTATACCCATTCTAAGTTTTAAAAAATGATCAGAAATAATGTGGTACTTTCAGATACACGTACGTATTTAGAAGTACGTGTGAAGATTTATTATAAAGTACATATTTTTACTCTGTGCTATTACTATATTGCAGGTATATTTGCTAAAGCAGGTTTTTGCCGCGATATATTTTCTATTCTGTGCTAATATCTCATCCCCCTTACTGATAAAAATATTGACACAACGGATAACTTACACAACGTTGCTGTCTTTGTCTGATACGTTGGAAAAGTCACTTGACAAACAAAGACAGCAACTTTTTCAGTTACCCGTTTTGTAAATGTTTTTATTAGCAAATGGGGTTAATGTACATCATAAGAACATATGTTTTTTGTTAAAGAAAACGTTAAGCTTTTAAATAAGAATATTTATTCTTATTACCTCTTACCGTCTGCTACAAACTGCTTGTCGGTCGAACTCGCATAGAATTTATATATTCATAGACGTATATATTATAGACGAGGCACGTCGAGGAAAAAACTGTCCACACTTAAAAGGCCCCACTTTTAGGGTTGTTTGGGGCCATTTTGACACTTGAGGTCAAGATGGCCATGGCGTAACTTTTTCGTGTATGATGATTTTTTTCTATCAAATCCACGCCACGCGTATACACTACGCCTATCCTTAGTTTTGAAATCTTTGGTTTAATTTAAAGGAGCTTGGCTAAAAGTGCCGGGGAACGCCGAACGACTTTAACATCGAAATCGTAATTATCCCTTGTCCATACCAATAGGTTAACAGTGGAAGTGCGTTACTTCGCCACGTCACTACACATCAGACAGTGTATCCGGCCATATTAATCACATCAATATAGTCGATTTTTAGCCATCGATTACCTATATCCATAATATTTACTATGAACACCGCATGAGGTGTGGGCAGCGCTCGTTATAAATAGCCGGGGGCAGGCGCGGGGGGCAGTGACGGCTGATCAGGGGATGACGTGCTCGTTGAGTGATAGAAGACGATAATGATTATCATCTTTCTGCAAATTATTTTGAGGGAAGGTGTTGCCTGCGACGTTACGTTGGTGCAAAAACAAATCTCGCGGGAATCGTACATTTTAGTGCTATAAAAGTAGCCTATGTCCTTCCCCGTGGTCTACACTACATTCATGTCTTTCAAGAAAATCCTATCAATCATACAAAACAATCAAATCTTTCCTTCCTTTTTATAATATTCGTACAAAAATCTAAAATTCACCTGATTAAACTGCGTTAAATCGTAAAATTTGTTTTATTTTCAATATTAGTACTAAATAATAATATTATCCGCATATTTAAAAAAACTTTTTTAATGTCAAGCATATCACCACGCTTAGCATGATCACCATAGAACTGACTACTGACTACTGACTACTGACAGACAATGTGGACAAAATGACAACTTTCGTTTGCCAATCTGCCATTTTGTCTATTCTGAATAAGGCAACAGAAATACACATTCTGTGAAAATTTCAACTCTCTACCTATCACGGTTTACAGACACGGAGATACAGCCTGGTGACAGCCATACAGGCAGATAAAAGGTCGGACAGCGGAGTCTCAGCAATAGGGTCCCGTTTTACCCTTTGGGTACGGAACACTAAAAAGGCGTGTTACGCCTAACAGTAGGCTAGCGTTATAGGCTATAGCACTATAACTCACTAGTGGTTGCTAGTGGTAGATGCTGCTGATGATGATGATACCCATTTCGCAACGCCCGGCCGCAGCTATGTCATTGTTTACCGCGCGTTCGACAGAACAATAAATAGTTCACGATTACTGTTTCCGAGCGAGTGATCTACAAAGCGGCTCTGTTCTCCTGGTACCTCGTGGATAATTTACTTCAGCCATTTTTATTGCCATAAAATATATAAAAATATATAAGCAGGCCATCGATAACCAAACTTTGTCTTATGGATATAATGGTCTGCGTATATATTTTTGTAAATGAACAAACACTTTTAAACAGGGAAAGAAAAGTCGAGAGACGAAAACGTAACCCCTTACGCTATTCCACACCGACCACGACCCCATCTTGTTAGTTGTTACTATTGCCCCATAACTTCAAAATATTTCAAAAGACGATTTGCCGATTCTGCTAATTAAATCCTGCAATAATATAGTTAACATCCAGCCCACTGCCTAGGTATGTTAAAACGCCAAACCCGTTTTGATTAGTCCAAACTCCAAAAATCAGTTTATGATATCAAGATGGTTCATTTATAATTCAGTAAAAGTGAAATGAATGTGTAAGCTAATTAATAATTGGGTTTCTGTTAAACCTACGTTGTTACAACTTACAAACGACCCCAGGTTCATACATTACTATTGTCCCCATAACTCCCCCGCTATTTGAGGAATGTCTGACGTTTTTACCCTGCTAACGCGGCGGCACGCGATAGGTGACTTTAGACCTCTGGGGACATCTCGCAGTTCTAATGTTTTTTTTTATCTAATATTTAATAAGGGTTTTTGTCTATAAGACATGACGACCCCATCGTATACACCGTAAAGAAATTCACTCATAAACTTCAATCGCCAATTTATGCACAGCCAAAGCTGCACTTGATGTAGGTTTGCACAAACAGCAGTTCTAATGTTGTAGCGACTGTGATATTATTCGATAATATAAATTAGTTTTTAATATTATAATAATAAGTGTCTACCTCTGATAGTGTTCGTAGGGTTTTGGAAGAAGGAAGTGTATCAGAATGTAGTCTCCTGTCTACCCCCCAGGAAAACCACCACCATGCATTCTTGTCGCCAAAACTCCTAAAAATAAAATATGCAGAACACCGATAGGTTCTGTATTATTACGTAGTATGTACTTATATCAACGACACGCACGGTTTTCATGGCAAAGTTAGATTCTAGATACGTGTATAAACTACGAAGTATGAACTATTAATCTGGATTCAGGCGGAAGCACGCAGTATCCATGAGTATTAATAACTAATGCGATTAGGAGAGGAGTTGGCAGCCGATGTGGGCATGTACAAGTAGACCTAACTGCATATATTATGCATGTATTGGCCGCGTATCCGATACACCGAGCACAAGCAAATGCACCGAGTTCGATGACAGTTCAGTATAGACATAAAAAATCTTACTTTCCTGTTAAAACCTACAGAAAAAATCATTCAGTCGTTAAAATAGCTATACCAGTTTTAAGATAGCTATTCAAAATTGAACTTTATTCATTACACAAGTAGATACACGTTATATTGTACAAGTTCGAATGTCAAGTTGCCCCGCGCTGCACAGCGCGTGTGCATTGTATGACTGATATCATATGAAACGTGTATCTTTTGTGTAATTAATAAATTTCAATTTTAAATAGCTATCTTATAAATGCAGCGCCGCGTCGTGTATCGTCCTATTTCGGTGTGAACTGACCCAATGCCATAAGCCTAAGAACTGCAGGCGGACGTAAGAGAAAAACGATAATATAACAATTTATTGCAAAAAATCTTTCCCGCGTGTTTTGTTTATAAACATTCATTTTCCATCAATCCGTAACAGATTACACCCACATACAATCCCATACAAACATTTATAATGGCTTCAATTTAGATCACGATGGACAGGTCTATTAGAACTGTTCGTTCTTACTTTGTATCTTAAATATTCATGATCATTACCGAATTCGAGCATCCCCTTACTGTAGGCAATATACATTTTAAGAATATAACAACCCTTCCAAATGTTTTTAATACACGTCAAACGTAAAACATTTTAATAGCCGTATCGCTTCGTCATAAACGTCTACAGTAGGTATACTTGTATAGTCAGCTTATACCAGCTCGGCGCTTCACGCTCGATAAACAGCCTACTTACAACAGCCTACTGAATATAACCTACATTTTATTAGCGATCATATTTAGTTATGCAAAATCAATTACGGATATTTTGGGCTTATGATTCACTGCTTACGTAAAGACGTTTAGGCAGAAAATTAATTATATAAATTACGAAAATAAAACGAATTAAAATTACATTGCGCTCTTAACAGCGCTATGAAAGTCATTGACCTCACACAGCTGATTTTGTTGATATTATTTAAGCAAAGCTTTGCTTTTAAATCAGCTGTTTCTGTGAGGTTAATGACCCCAGCGTCTAAGAGAGCGCAATGTTATTTTATTTTGTATTTTTTTTTCCAGACTAAATGTCTTTACATAATCAGTAGATCATAATATGCTCAAAATATCCGTAATTGATTTTACATAATGCTATATTTGACTCAAAATTATGTATGTATTTTGATTTTATCCTTTCTACAACCTTCCTTCCACCAACCAATCCAGACAACCAATCCTTTTTACAAGACAAAGTTAGAAATATAAAATTAATCATTGTTTCCTTCTACCTTCTAGCGTAGCTTAAAATATTTAGCTTGCCAGTTACCACACTTACTTAAATATTCTGATATATATTGACTCAATGTAAAAAAAAACTTATTATTACTACATTGTCAAATTAAATTTTAAACCCTAAACATTCATCAACTCTGTATAAACACTCGACTAACTAAGGATTAAAACATTCTGTCAACAGTATCAGAGCTATGAGTTCAGAGTGAACTGTGAACTGAATGTTTGTTCAATCCGAATCATTTAGTAAAAATCCCACCGAATTTTCAGTGGGGCGACCATATCACATGCTTTGCCGGACTACAGATTAGGAATTGAAATGTACCCGTAAGGTTTTATATCTATCCGATCCGAAACAACATTGCTAATATTTACGAAACTTGTACGTTTAAGTTCATACTTACTATTATGAATGTGTTTGTATTTGGTGTTATAATGATGTAAAAAAAATCATACACTTTCTTGTTATTTTGAAATGCACCTTGTTACATAACTACACAAAAAAATTCGTATTTTTTTTACATGTATCAATTAATAATACCTCAATGTTTCTTAATTTACAAATATAAAAAAAAAACTAAATATTAATTACAGTAAAACCAATCTGCTAATGTTATTGACAATCTACGTTTTTCTATAGAAATTGACAGATGATTTATGAAAAATGACAACCGTCGAGAAACCATTACAAACATGATCGCACTGTAAATATTTTACATGTACATTGTACTTAGTCAACTATCCTATTGTGATTAGGCTGATGCACCAGTAAATTAAAGGATTGTTTTCCTACAAAAGAAATAAGGGCAAAGGAAACGAAGTAGATCTTATTTACACCGGATAAGGTCAGCTCATCTGCATATTGCGTCTGCACTGTCATTTGTATGTTAATGGCCGTCCTTCTGCAATTTAATGACTCCGACTCAGTCTACTGCTTTAATTTGGCGCCATCGTAGGACGCCATATTAGATACGCCGCGAGCCGTGACTGAGCGGCTGAGGTTAGGTCACGGGTTACGAATAAAATGTATATTTTTTAACATTTCTAAATGAATATGGTTGCTATTTTTAGATTTAATTAACCATTTAGACGCATAAGATCGTTAATATCTTGGAAATTGCTTCATGAAGACAAAAACAAAACAATAGTAAATTAAACAACAACAATAAAAAAGTTTTAATGTTTCTATTTGATGATAGGGTTTTTATGCCGGCGATATTGTTATATTCACATTTATTATGTTGCTCGTTATATAAATACAATTTTTCAAATGTTTTATTTTTACCTGGCTCCAAAAATTTCAGAAGGAAGAGGTTATCAAATATACTGAATGTTTATCATAATTTCTTTATTTAATTACAAACGGCTTATAATGTCATGTGTTTGCCATTTTTAAAGAAAAGTTTAAACCGGAACTTATCCGCGATACACAAGCTCCATGGTATCTCTAGCTGTATGTATATTGTACAGACAAACAGACACGAGTATGGGGCATGTAATTACTCTCCACTTGACGCCGTTACTGCTACGTGCTGCAGAACATTCAGTGATTAGTGAGTCATGTAGATTTTATATCAGAATATGCATTATAAGAGGCATAATATAAATAAATAAATTAAATATATATACTTAATAATATAAAGAGGAAGTATTTGTTTGTTTGTTTGCATTGAATAGGCTCCATAGGAAGGACATAAGCAACTTTTTATCGCGACAATATGACGGTTTCCGCGAGATTTCTTTTTGCGCGTACGAAGTTACGGCCAACGTCTATTTACATAGAAGTACAAAACATCAATTTAGTTATGTTGGCCTAATAATTTATATTATTCCCGTGGTGCTTCCCATTCCAGTTTTGACATTTTTGTTCCTTTAATTTGGCTGTCTCTCACTTTGCTTGGGGAAACTGGAACACCTCATACTCCTCCTACATTCTTCTGATAAATTTCGTAGCGGGTCCCGTGACAAATTAAGCATGTCCCTCGGGCACCCCTGAGAGTTTTTGTGATTGGTTACCGCTGTCGACCACAGGAGTTGCAGCTGGGAATGTGTGGTGACTGGTTAAAAAATTGTCATTAAAGAAGATATTTCTTATATTAGAACGTTAGATTACAACGTAACAAAAACACGTCGCTTATAAAAAAAGAGCCATACAGTATTCGTATATAAACATTTTGCATCTAACCTTGGTAATAAAATATAATTATTAAAAATTCCTGACTTCCTGTTACGCAATCCCCATTTAACAAGATCACTTCACACACAGATTTCAGAGAGCGGGTTGTGTTACATCCCCCTTTCTTATTCATCATCAATAATTTTGTTTTTTATTTGGACACCAGACTTTTTGTTATACAAACCCCCATTTAACAAAATCTTCTTCTATTTCAAACACAGATTCAAGAATGTCGGGTGTTACACATTAATAATTTTGTTTTTTAACCCCCGACGCAAAAAGAGGGGTTTATAAGTTTGACATTACTGTCTGTCTGTGTCTGACGTGATCGAGAGTGTTCTTAGCTATAACTCATCATCATCAGCTTGCTCATTGCTTGATATTTCAGACTTATTGATATTTTCAACCGACTTCCGTAAAGAAGAAAGTTCTCAATTCGACTGTATGTTGTTTTTTTGGTCCATTCATATTCGTTATCCCGGCGTGGGCCAAAGCGGAAAAAGTCAATCGAGTGGAGTTGATGACGTCATACAGGGGCCACACTAACCCATTAATGTAATGTGGACGTTGAATATTTTCACAGGTACACGACATTATCCCTCTTACTAATAAAAATATAAATTACACAGTGGATACAAAACATTGTATAGCATACAATACAATGCAGTACATAGCATACAATGTTTTGTCCTTTTCTTATACGTTGGAAAAGTCGCTTGACCGACAAGGACAAAACATTGTACAGCTTATCCATTGTGTAAATATTTTTAAAAGTAAGGGGGTATGTATGAAATATTGCCTTTATTTAAGAAGACGTTTTCGTCGATAGGGTAGAATGAAAAAAATATTTTTTATTCCCACTTCGCGTGTATGAAGAGCTTATAACCTAAAATATATAATTATTATTATTTTATGATGCCGAAATCGAGATCTGTACACAATCTGTAACTGTACCAAATTTTATCCATTTATATTTATTATTACACAAGTTAGAAGAGCGGACAGTATCCGTCTGTCCAATAGACAGACCGACGGACGGACAGAGCGAAACTATAAGGATTATATAACCCTATAAATTCCAGAAAGAACAGAATAGAGACATACAAACGAGACTAGGCACACTGAAAATATTAATATGTCCGGAATCTGCAATTATGGGCTCTCATTTATTTTATACAGCGGGCAAAACTGTTATTGTCTGTACTAGGCATGCATAACTAACATAGAGACCTCGATCTTCAACAGTAGGAGCGTTGACAGTCACGTTATTACCAAATGATGCAAACCAAAAATTTCACGATTATATCTATACAAAATCAATCGGCTTTTTTAAAATTAAATGCAATCTCACTACAATACGAGTATTATATCCCCCTTATTCATAAAAATATTGATTTACTAATCAGTCAGTTACATATTTATAAATATTTAACTGACTAACGTTACCATTCGTATAAATACGTAACGTTTCGTTCTGATTGTTATGGTACGTGTAAATGTTCTTAAGTGGTAAATTCTAGGTGAACAAATAATGTTTTATGTTGAATTAATATTAAAACACCTTTCCGACATTTACGTAACACGAAGTATTCAATATGGGCTTAACATGTGGAAGTTTTAAACGAGCTTGGATATTTCCGATCACACACGGTATTGAGGGCGGCACTCGCGACCTTTGACCTTTGTAAGCCCCGCCCACTAGAACGAACTACAGCCCATTCGCCTTAAGAAGGCACTTAATCAAGTGTACATATGTCAAAAATCAAATTGGCACACTTTAATTGCTTAACGTGAACACGGATTATGCGTCATTGGTAAATTTTGATATTTGTACGCAAAAATCACTGACTTCTTAACGCGAATATACTATAGACCAATAATTTTAAAACTAAGGATGGGCTATGACGTTTACTTGACAGAACAAATCTTCATACAAGAAAATGTCACGCCATCTTGATTACCATACCTCAAATGTCAAAATGGCCCCAAGCAACCCCCAAAAGTGAGGCCATTTAGGTGGGGACAGATTTTGTCTCGACATGCCTCGCCTATAATATTATATACGTCTATGCTATAGGAGAATAAAATATTATATTATAATAATATAAATTGTTAAATAGTTGGGAGATATAAGTTATCATTACGATTTACGACTATGATTGATTGTAAAGTTGCAAGCTTTTAAATAGATATGGGCCGAATCCTAATCCTACTACTATAATAAATGTAGATGGATGGATGAATGTATGTTTATGACTTTTTCATGCAAAAACTACTGAACGATTTTTGATGAAATTTGGTATGGTAGTAGTTTTGACTAACAAGGGCTACATTTGATTCCAAAAATAAAACAGGTTTCCCGTGGAATACTAGTAGAATAAAATATGTGAAAGTAAGTAACCTACACAATCGCGCCAAAACCGTGCAGGGGCAATACAGGTGTAGATTATACCTTGGGGAAGGATATAAGCTACTTTTTTACGCGGCAAGATTTCTCGCGTGTAAAAAATTTTCATGCGAGATAAAGTTACGCCATCTTGATTTCAGTGGACTGAACATACTGAGGAAAACCCGCAACACAAGTTCTTCGAGAACTAGAAGATATTATCATAAATGACCATGCAAAAAATCGTCCCCACCCATCAAACCTATCTCAGTTAATAGCTCTTGCCACGCTGATTATTATTTAGTATGGCGATATCCACCTCCCCAAAACCCCACTCCTGAGAGTGGGTTTTTGACAGAAATTGGAATTAATTTTTTTTATTGTTTTATATTAGCGACCCACTCCAGTTTCGCACGGGTGCGATGTATTTTATATAGCTTCCTCTTTAATCACTCTATCCATTGCTGAAATTGCATTAAAATCCGTTGCTTAGTTTAAAAGATGTAATCGAACAGGGAACTGAGCGACTTCATCTTATACTGTGTAAAGATTTTCGGTGATATTCTGTTAAAGTCAGTTTACAATTAGTAAAAATATGCTAAAAAATATGAAAAAAATGAAGCTGCTGCGAATTTGGAGTGGGTCGCTAATATAAAACAACAAAAAATAAATTCCAATTGGACATCCAAGGAATAAAAAGTTTTATACAAACTTTTATCCTCTATTTTACCCCTTTGGGGTTGAATTTAAAAATAATCGTTCCTCAGTGGATGCCTACGTCATATGAGAAATACGTGTGCAAAATTTCAAATAATTTCAATATATATATATATAGATTAAAAAGAGGAAAGATTTGACCACGGGGGAAGGACACAGGCTACTTTTTACCGGTCTGGGTTATGTTTTTGGCGCGTATATTGTATGTATGCATGTTTGTTTGTAAATTCTTGTTGTTTGTAATTTCTTTATTCCCACTTATCTTCCAAACGGCTGGATGGATTTCGAGAATTAAGATATCGTTAGATTTGTCACAAAAACCCAAGTGTCCTTACATAGCTAATTTAAAAAAAATACAAAATGGCGGATTTTGGCGCCAAATTGTAAGTAGTTTAATTTTTTTTAACCAAACCTATCGAGTAGGGTATCAAAATAAAGGAACTTAGGAAGGTTTCGAAAATAAACATATTCCATGTATTTAAATTCAATTAGGAATAATAACTACCATTTTAATTAAATAATTCGAATAAATTTGTAATCAATGCATTCATGTAGTCGTATTTTTGCTTTAAATCGACCAAGTGTGTGTTGGATAAAGTAAAAAATCTAAAATAAAATAAGTAATATCAAAAATAAAAAACCTGACTGTAAAAAACCCATACCTTAGCAACGGACTAAAAAAGACCGAAATAATACTGAGGCTTTCAGCCTGAGTGAAATAATTGACATTATGTTCGGTAGCAGGCGGGACCCATTTACTTTTGTACGATTTATGATTTGCAATTTGTTTTTTTTTTAATTATTTATTTTTTATCGCGTTAAATTGTACAGTTTCCGCAATATTTATGTTTGCGCGTACGAAGTCGCTGAAAACCTCACACTATAACGATTGTGTATTACAAAATAATTAAAGTAAATATAAAGGAGTGGTTCTAACGTGCTTCTCAACTTTACGACGTTTATACTTTTACACCAGCTGCTCGCATTATACTTCGAAATATTACTCTTTTTTGGTAGTCTACTTACTTCATATACATGATAATAAATTCATAGCAATCATATTTTGTTTTAAGTTTGTAGTTGGATATAATATCTACACTAGTCACTAATGCTTCTAATAAAAATGTGTGTTGGTTTTCATTGAAGAGGCTCGGAAACTACTGGACAGATTTCGATGAAATTTAGCACAGATAAAGAGTAGATCACGGGGAAGGTCATATGTCACTTTTTATGGCGGAAAAAGGCTCGGATCCTGTGGGATTATCTTTTTGCGCACGAAGACGCTGGTAACATCTATACCGGTTTAACATAATGTACTTTAAAATTAGTTTTTGTTGCAACATAAAATTTGCAAGTATAATAGCTACATGCCATATTTTAACGATATATTAAACAACTACGGTTTTAACTTTTAAGTGACTATCGTTTTACCCAAAAGTCATTGCGACATCAAAAGAAATACGCAATTAAAGAAAATAATAAAATTTTCGTAGCTTCACTTTGAGCTACGACGTAGATGGTCTACGCGGGGTCTACAACCGCTACGAGACCTCCGCGCTTATATAAATAACGAGAAATGATCGCTAGTGCTGTACCGTGAAGTTGCAATTTTTTCGATAAAAATAATGTCGATACTTTGAATATTTTTTTTGTTATCAAGTTAGTAACCTATAATCTTCTTACATAATATTATATTTATCAATTAACCTATCAAGAAAATGTTAAGTCATGTATAAAGAGGGTTCCGTAATTATCTATATACGCTCAATAAGTTTTTGTCAAATTACTTCAAAGTAATTGTTCGATTTCGGACATAATCAATTTCCTAAAAACGACCTATTAGCCTGGAAAGAAATTTAGAAATTTAGAAATTCCAGATACCACCTTATAAACTACTTTTGAAATGATACGACACGATGGGCTAGAGCGAAAACAGTTATTATTATTTCATGATGCCAAAAAACCTCTATACAAAATTTATAATTATACCAAACTTATTCATTTTATAAGCATAATTACAGAAATTACAGGGGCATACAGACAGACGGACGGACGGGCAGAGCAAAACTATAGGGGTTCTTTGTAGTACTTGAGATCCCTAAAAATGGATCTGAGAACGGACCCTGCTGAAAGTTCCAGATAAAAAACGATGATTGATGGGAATTGATGGGAAGTTATTGTAAACTACTGTGTGTTTGAAACAGGGATTCCAAATACTTTATAGAAATTATGACAATTTTTATCTGGTTTTATCTGGGCATTTTTCGATCCAGATAGTTCTATCAGGATCCCTAATGGAACTTAACATTTTATATCGGAGTTTTTCCACAGGGGATGGACCGATTTGGCTAATTTTAATCTTGAAATTCTCAATCGACGATAAAATTCTAACTGTATCTACCCGTCAAACATTTGATATTCGTTTTCGTCACGTCGGTAGCGTAGATTCGGGTCTCTATTCGGGATTCATAGGAGCGTTCAGTTTAACTGTTTGGTTGAACTGCAAAACAGTTCTATTTCAGAAAAATCGGCTGTCCCCAGTAGGTTGTAGGTGTATGTAGCAAGTATAGATTTTAGTGTTGAAATTGTAGGTGTATGTGAGTTGGCAGGCAGGATGCTAGTGGGTACAGCGTAGTCGTAGATGGAGATATTTATTTATTCCAGTTCATAGTTAATACATAAAAACGCGTGTCAGGTCAGTTAGTTTTAAACATTTATTAATTTAACGACAGTGGTTAGTATCGAAAATTATTACAATAATCTCTTCACGTAATGTAAGAAAAATATTTGGCTTATTTTAAGTACAATCCGCATACTAATTTCCAAACAATAAAGAGATCTGTTGCTTCTCGCAGGTGGGTCGGTAAACAAAGCGCTAAGTGGATTTCACGCCCACGAGTTGACCTCCTGGCATTTATGGTTCTCTGTCATTCATAATTTACGAAAAATATTATTTGTATTGAAAAAGTTAAGTTTAAAGGAGTAGCATACCAAATTTCATCAAAATCCGTTCAGTAGTTTTTGCGTGAAACAGTAACAAACATCCATCCATACATCCATCCATCCTCACAAACTTTCACATTTATAATGGTAGTGGAATTGTAGGTCTAGAACTTGTTTAAATAGTTTATAAAAATTTAAATCTAATATATTTTAAACTGCTGGATTGCATTGTGAATCCTTAAGTGAAATTGATAAATCTTTCAGTTATTCAAAGTCTAACACGCAAGGAAAATACAAAAATCACCATTTGGGCGCGTTTACAAAATGTTTCGTTTGACAGGGGCCTAGTACGGACTGACATTTCCTTAGAAATGTTTTGTGCAACAAATCTAGACACTCAACAAATAAAATAAGGCTTATTGCCACGCATTAAGATTTATGTATAATAGCATATGATGACACTTTTAATGCTTTTTAAAAATTAATTTTCAGTATTGTTGGAGTGCTTTTAATAAAATTTAAAGGTTATATAATAATAATTAATATCTGTTACCTTTGGGTGTTTTTAAACAAACAAAGGAAGCTTTGTTTCAGTGATTAGCCGGAACAAACAGATAGACAGACGGACAGACAAAAATGTTAAAAAATGATTTTTTATTGTAAGTCCCGTATATACTTTCACATGCGTTTAGTGAAAAGCTATTAATTTCAAATTAGAAACAGACACTTCAATTTTATTTATTTGTATAGATGTATAGATATTTGTATAGATTTGTAGACGCGCGGTGCCAACAAGTGCGTTTTATATTACACCAACTCTACGGCAGTACTCAAAGTTCGACTCATATTGCATGTTGGTATAAAAGCTTTTATTCGTAAAGCTTGAAAGCTCTCGATATCATGTTACCGAGTGGTGTCGAGCTGCTGATGATACTTGAGCTTTCATTACGGTAAAAGCACATAAAAATGTTCAATTATCCTGGAGTGATAAGCGTATTTAACGTAATTGGTGTATTTAACGTTCATATCTTGGCTTTTAAAAGTCATCATATTTGTTAAATGAATACTAGTTTTAAATAATAAAGTAAATAAAAAATTTCAGTAACCCCCGAATCGGCAAGCAATGGGCGAGCTGATGATCATGATTTATATCTAAGAACACTCTCCATCATGACAGCTTTCAAACAAAAAAAAACTAGATCGAAATCGATTCATCCGTTTGGGAGCTACGATGCCACGGACAGACACACAGACACGTTAAACTTATAACGACTTTCTGTTTTCGTCGAGGGTTAAAAACACTTGAATGTCATGGAATTTTTTGAAAAAGTTTTAATGATTTTTTGTTTTTATTTTTATAAATATATGTATAAGGTTTACAAAAAATCAATTACGGAGACTTCGGGCACATGATTTACTGCTTGTGTGAAGACGTTTAGGCAGTAACATAATTGTCCTAGTCGCAAAAAAAACATTATTTCTTTATATGGGCGAGTTTGCGTTCAGCGGAGGGTCACCCATACACGAGATGATTTTTTACTTTGAGTACGACGATTATGTTTTTACCTAAACATCTTTACAGAAGCAGTGAATCATGTGCCCGAAGTATCCGTTATTGATTTTCGAGACATTATAAAATAGACGAGAATGAGATTACTAGCGTGGTGACGCGCAACTTCGCCGACAGACGATTTGACCTATCTGATCAAATGTTTGACATCACAAAGACTGAAGTATACCCCACTTAGCTATGTAAATATAAACAGCAGTAATTGAAACACACTAAAAACGTCCATTTGTTATTAATTCGTGTGTAAATGGGTCAATCGGTCCATCAGATGTATCGAACACGGATGTTTTGATGTATATCTACATGTTCTCGAGTGTTTCCTATTATATGTATTGATTTATTAATCAAATATATTATTAAAACGAATTTTTTGTTGCATCGTGATTTAAAGATGGATAAATAAAAATCGGCCAACACTACGTGCGCGAGTCCATTATACCAATAGTATACGCGTTTCATCTTCCTAGCACTAGCCGTATGGAGGGTAAGCCAAAGACGGACGGACGGACGGACGGACATGACGAAACCATAAGAGTTCCGAGACGTAAGCTACGGAACCATAAAAAGCGACAGTAAGAAGATGCACACGTCTGAATAAATATAACGCGCGAGAGAACGAGATAAAAGGCATATTTTAAAGGTTTATTACTGTTGCATATTGACAAAAGTAAGTGTCAATGTCATTTTTGACATTGACAGATGTCATGAAGTAAAGCCTATTTAGTTTATTTCAGTTGGCCAAAAGGCTATAAATAGTGTAGACGTAGGTATATTGTTATGTTAGGCATATACCTCATATTAAATGTAATACGTAAT
This sequence comes from Phengaris alcon alcon, assembly GCA_037179445.1. Lineage (NCBI taxonomy): Eukaryota > Metazoa > Arthropoda > Insecta > Lepidoptera > Lycaenidae > Phengaris > Phengaris alcon. The sequence goes on from JAYRCH010000272.1 coordinate 1,142,638, forward strand.
CAGTGTTAAGCACCAATAAAGGAGAATATAATAATTGTTGCTGTATTATTATCATCACCACTCAGACACACATCAGGACTTACAATCAAGAGGTCGAAGCCCGCTACAATTACAATGTGTTGTATGTTTGTAAATTAAGTTTTTACTTTATAATGTTTTTATTTCTTAGTTTTTTTCTGCAACACTAAAGCAAAAGAGAAATTATAATATGTGAATTGTAATTATATGATTTCAAATATATGAATTATTTAATTTATTTTATTATCTAATTTAATGTGAGAATTCTCAAGATTGTTAAAACGTGAGAAAATATGACCTAGCTATAGCTAAGTAAATTCATAAAACTGTTTATCAAAAATAAATATAGAAATACAGCTTAAAATATTTATTTTATCTATTTATTTATTTAAAAAACTTTAGGCAACAATTGTACAAAGGCGGGCTTCATGCCTTGTGGCATTCTCTAGCTATTTATTCGTTATCATGGCAACACTATGCTCAAGTAACGACGTAATCGACTTGCTTATCGCTTTAACTATTCCTAAGAGGTAAGGAAATATTCTATCAGTATTAAATACGAATGTTTTTGAGGATGTTTGTTAGTTGTTATGTCCTTAGATTGAATTCGAATAATCGCAAACACATAATTTGAATCCTGAATTAACACATATGGTACTGCTAATTCTAATAGAATATGTACTGTTAAGATGTTTGAAATAGACTAACCCTTTCACTGATAAAAATATTTACACAAATGATTAGCTATTCAATATAGCTATCTTTGTCTGATACGTTGGAAAAGCCACTTGACAGAGAAAGTCAGCAACATTGAACACCTTATCCGTTGTGTATATATTTGGGGGTGAGTATTTATCCATTCCACATTATGTTTACCTAGTTCTATATTTAAACAACAGATGCTGATCACTAAAACATAATTTCGAGTGTTTGTACATCAATCTATTACTTGAGAGTGGCTGTAACCTACTTTGGAAGCATTAACTAAGAATTTCTTACTGACTTCCGCTCGCGATTTTGCGTAGAAAAATTTATTTGCCCACTTGATTTGTATATTTTTCCAGTAAAATATGTCATATACTTAAGGTAATTGAAACTGTAAAGTAAATATATGTATAATGTAATAAATATCTTAAAAAGTATAAAAGTATTAAATATACTTCCCGTTGTCTGGTCCACGTAACACAAGTTATTCGGGTACTTAGCACGGGGCCAGATTGACGTGGTGTGAAGCGTCCATATATATTTTATTTTAATATTATATGTGTGATACATTCCACTAAAATCTGAATCCCAATCTCGAATTTAACTAAGACTTTCAATTAAATATAAATGAATCGTCTTGATATGATTTTTATAAACTGTTTTTTTTTTAGTTTCGACCAATCAAAACGCGTTAAACGTTGGTTTGACGTTTATGAGAATACCCTTTTGCTGTTTTAAACTGTATTATTGTATGATTTAACTAGCTTTTGCCCGCGGCTCCGCCCGCGTGAATACATACGTATCCCACGGGAACACTGTATTCTTTCGGGATAAAAAATAGCCTATGTTATAATCCAGAGCTTAAACTACTACCATATCAAGTTTCAGCGAAATCCGGTCAGTAGTTTTTGAGTGAAAGAGTAACAAACATCCATCCATCCATACATCCATCCTCACAAACTTTCACATTTATAATAGTAGTAGGATTAGCAGAATCCACCAACTGTTTACAGCTTTTTGCGTAAAAGTACAAGTGATATAATATCTATCGTTACTAACTTTCGCATTTAATAGATAAATGCCGACTGTAACGCGATTGTAACCCACTTGGAAAGTTCACTAAGTACTTCCTATGTTTATGGAACAACAAATGGGTTACCGGATCAAACGATACTGACTACTATGCCGTACGTGACCTTTATTCGGGCAGAGAGATTTACTATAAAAAAAGCATTGAAGTAATAACGATTTGAAGCTTGTTTCTAGAAAACATTGAGTATAACAAAACAAGAAATATCGATATTTAGAATCGTATTTAACAAACAAGAATATCGATAACTAATATGCACAACACTATTCGTATTCGAAAGGACATTCACAAAACTGCAAATAAAATAGTGAAATGGCGTATTTCCTTTGTTCGAGCTAGATCAATTATTTCGCTAAAATATTTACGTATTGGGTATTTTTTAATGTTTTGACTTTTGATGACTGTTATTTGTTTAATTAAATACTCATAAATGGCATATATCAAGTCTGTAGGTATTAGGATATAAGATTATTAAATAGTTTCTTCTTAAAAACATGGCAATACGACTAACATTTTCGCAAATTATATTACGCACTTCATCAATAACACTGCAATTGAATCCTAAAATTATGGTGTAATATTAATTATTGCGCTGTTACTTTGAACGCCAAATGTAAAATTTCAATAAACCCCAGTTTAAGGGAATTGCCGAAAACAAGATATTTGGTTTGTGTACTGCGTGGGTACAGACAAACGCGAAACGCATTTCCTTGTCATTTTTATACACCACAAACGGTATGCGCTCCTGTATTACTAATTGAAAACCATTAGCATCTTTTAATCAATTTGCAAAAAAACTCTATAATACTAATATTCACCTGATAGTGTGTGTTCAGTGCGGCCAGCGTGATGGCTGCATGTCGCGACAGTACTGGCACTACACTGGCACACAGGACGCTTGTCTGCTAGCGCGGCCGGGACTGGACTGGCACGGGCGAGGCCCCGGTCGATACGCCGCTCCCGCAGGTGAGTGCGTGCGCCGCGCCGCCGCCGCGCCGGCCGCCTGCAATTCCACAGCTAAACGATACTATTGCTAGGACTTCAGAGCTGTTAATTACTGAAAGTTGATTAAACTAACATTGAAAAAAACTTTTTTTTTTGTCGAAAATACAAAAAAAATAGTAGTCGAATGACAAATAATTTTTTTTAAGATTTAAAAACCGGTGAAATTTATCCGGCGCGGCGTGTGTACGGGCGGCCGTATTCACTTCAAATCAGGCGATCCGTTTTCCGATTTGCATTAGCTAGACACCCGGCAGTAATTCCAAAAGTGGTCCAGGTGGACCCCCAGGGGTCCACGGTAGACTCGACGGTGGTCTACGTTGGACGTGACAAAAAATGGGGGTCTACAATCGTAAGCAGGGGTGCATGAAAATTAATTTGGTTTCGATAGTGAAGAACTAAAATGTTGGCTTGTTATTTTAAATAAAATGATACCTAAATTAAACAACTAAATATGACAATTTACAAATAAATTTAGAAAAACATGGATAGTTCCGAACTGGGAGTCGAACCCAGACCATGTCGGTATCGCGCCGTGTGCTCTACCAGTTGAGCTATCCGGCCCTATGCTACTTTCCTTTTTCAATTTCATTTATAACTTATTGCGCCACACCGTCCATCATACGGTAATACAACAACACAAACAATATGATACCTAAATTAAACCTTCTCAATAAGACAATTATCTCCTATCAATATTGGCAGATAATATTTTAAGAAGCTCAGCGACTGTTACTTGTAAAAACTTGCATATTCCATATTCAGTACAACGCGTCGAGACTTGTTGCCGCGCCGGCCACCGCCATCCCGTCCGCAATGGGTGTTCAAACGTGCAAATTAATACGACTTGTGGTGTATGTACTTGTAATCTTGTATGAACATGTTTAATTCTTCACCAATATAAATACGAATGTCAAGGATAAACGTTATTCATTTGTTTCCGAAATTTCACAAAGAAAAGTGAATCGATATTAGTGATTACCAGTGTCGGAAAAGTAAGTACCTACCTGCCTATTTGTATACCTACCTACCTGCCTATATAATATAATATCGCGTGCCTAATGCTAAAAAGGCGCATTTTTCAACATTTTGTATTAAAACTTGAATTTTTTTGTTTATTATTTGCCGGTAGGTAATTGATACGAAATATTACCGAATCTAAGAAGAAGTGTCGTCAGTACAGTGTTGAATATTTAAAATTTGGTTTTCTTCCATTACAGGCAGATAAACGATTGCCCACATGCCTTTTATGCGACAAAGTTTTGAGCAATGACTCTATGAAACCATCAAAGCTGGAAGACCACCTAAGAAGGTTCCATCCTGATAAAATAGGTAAAGATTTAAAATACTTTCAAACATTAAAGGAAAAATATAAAAAGGACCCACCGTGTACAGTATGTTCGCTTCAACGTCTGAAAGCAACGATGATGGCTTGCGGGCATCTTACAATATCTCCTTACTTATAGCAAAATCTGGAAAACCGCACACCATTGGAGAACAGTTAATTTTACCTGCTGTTGAAGAGGTCTTAAAAACTGTTCTGCACAAATCTCCATTTGACATACTCAAAAGAATTCCTTTGAGTAACAACACTATACAAAGACGTATTGATGAAATGAGCTCTGATGTTGAAAGTTTCTTGTGTGATTGTCTGCAAACAACTCATTTTTCTATTCAACTGGACGAGTCAACTTTACCTGGCAATAAAGCATTATTATTGGCATATGTTCGATTTGTTATGGCCGAATAAATTCATGAAGAGCTACTATTCGCGAAAACTTTGAAGACGGACAATAAAGGTGAATCAATATTTAATGTCCTGAGTGATTTTTTTAAAGAAAAATCGATTCCATTTACAAACGTTATTTCGGTGGCAACAGATGGAGCTCCTGCCATGGTCGGGCGATATCGTGGGTTTATAGGCCATCTTAAAAGAATTATACCAGAGGTAACTGTAATTGACTATGTTATCCTCCGACAACATCTAGTACCGAAAAATTTGAGTGATAGATTGGATCAATCGCTTCAATTTGTGATTAATGCAGTTAACAAAATTAGAAGCAAAGCATTGAATACACACTTATTTGCACAATTGTGCGATGAAAATGATGAAAACTTCCAACGATTGCTGTTACATACCGAAGTACGCTGGTTGTCGAAAGGTGCATGTTTATCAAGATTTTATTCACTTTTTGACTCAGTGTTACAATTTATGGAAAGTAAAGATGCTGATAAAAAAAAAAACGAATCAATTTTAAAGCAGACATCGCGTATTTGACAGATTTGTTCAAAAAATTTAATGACCTCAACATACAATTACAAGGGGACAGCCTTAATTTAATAAAAACAAAGAGTTACAATTTCAGCTTATAGGTAAACTGAAATTTATGAAGCAAAATGTTGGTCGGCGCGAATTTTCACAGTTTTTAAGCTTAACGCAGGTAGAATGCCTTGATGAAGATATTCAGACATACGTAGATTTTGAAGATATTCAACATTTGATTGCCCTGCATGATGATTTTAAAATCAGATTTGAAGACATTCTGTCGATGGAAATACCACCATGGATCATAAATCCATTTGATAAAACGGAAGTGGAGAATGTAATATTACAAGAGGAGCTACTCGAGCTTAGCACTAATGAGGAGCTGAAAGTGACATTTAAAAGAGGGTATCAAAAATTTTGGCTGCAGGCAGAAATACCTGAAAAATATCCTGGATTGTGGGGAATTGCGCAAAAGCTTCTAATAGCGTTTCCCTCGTCATATCTCGTCGAAAAAAGTTTTAGTGCCGTTACAAACTTATTAACAAAAAAAAGGAACATTGAATATCACAGAACGGGGAGATTTGCGGTTATTCAAAACTCAAGCCAAATATTGATAATTTACTGTCAATCCATCAAGTACATCCATCTCATTAAAATTACATTTTTTTTTGTAATCACCATTGTAGAAGTTACATTACGTTATAAATAAGTGTTTTATTTTGATTATATTACGACTATTAAAACAATAATAATTATTAGTGTAATAATTTATATATTAGATTTCGTTTTACCACTCCGAATGGGACGTTTTCTAAATAAAATTTGTGAGCATTGATTAGTCCTTCTGCTGATTCACTGTAGGTTTCAAAAAAGTAAAGTTGGATGGAGTCACTTTTTCGATTGGCCAACTTTGCTTTTTTGACATCCACTCACAACACATAAAATTAAAATTTAATTGAAAATTTGTTTAGTCTAGCTACTTTATTATCAAATAATTAACCCTATCAAGCAATCAATTCTAACCTTTTTTTTCGAAAACTGTTAATTCGTCGTTGAAACTCAGCCACAACGCCAGTTTCTATATATAGATAGATCTAATCTTCACTTTTTTTTCGAGATTTAGAAATTGGTAGTAATGTAGATGCAGGGGTCCACCGTATCCAGCAAAATTTTGAAAGTAGTCTATGAAACAAAAGAGTCTGGGAACCACTGTTGTAAATAGACAATCTGTTAAAATTATAGTAAGTAGCCCAAGTTCTTCAATAGAACGTTGCAGAACCGAAAACATTGCCAAAATCGCCTCGCCATCGTCTCTGCTTAAAGCCTAAGTATTTGAAAATATGCAGTTTACAGCAAAATTTAGGCTATATTTATTAGCCTAAATTAGGCTAATATTTATATAAACAAAGGCGGCAGAAGCAGTATAAATAAATTATTGGCGAATAAATAACGAGCGAGCCGTGCCGACTCTCAAGACAGCAAAATTTTGAAAGTGGTGTTTGAAACAAAAGAGTCTGGGAACCACTGGTTTACCGGGTTCTGATAAAAGCTTTAAATTATGCAAAATTGCAATGATGCCTTATAATATTTCTAGTCCGCGGTTTCATAATAAATAGATTTTGTAAACCAGTATCTAAACACTCATAGCTGGAGATAGCTGAGGTAACATATTGCACCACTTAAAAGTTTTTTGGCAGTTTTCAGCCTATCAGGGTTGCCAGTAATACAATAGCCCAGTATAAAAAAAGTGTTATAAAAAAAACGGCTAGAAACAAAGGTGTAAACCAAAATAATGCAAATTCTAATACTAAGGTGTAAACTATAATCGTGTAATCTTTAATATTTAAGCCTCCAAATACTGTTTTTAGATTTACACATCTTCAACCCTTTTTCACCCTTAAAATTGTCCTTAAATTGTCCTTGTAGCTGTCAATCCGGACAATCGGCGAATAAAATTCACACAACGGCCTCAGTAACGTTTGCATAGAATCGGGAAGTAATGCGGCAATACCGGAACAATCTTAACGATGTAAACAGACTGAGTGATGACAACTTTTGTATACTTTGTTCTATGATCAAAAAACAACTATATTACCCGACTACGTAAATTATTATGGCCTATGTTTATAACGAATTTATTGACACCTCATTCATTAAAATCGGATCAGTACCTTATGCGTTACGGTGGAACAAATATACATACATTCATACTTACATACATATATTCTTACATACACTACCAAAATCGTTACCCTTCCTTTTCGCCGTAGTCGGGTAAACAGATAAAATATTAGGTCTTTACCTATCAAATTTCCGTTTTGTATGAAAAAATTTGAAGGATTTTTTTTCATGTATTTTTTATTTCTAATAATCGAAGTAATAAACCATGCAATCAATGCATCTTTGCCAACGCAGTGGCAGTTTATTGATATTCTTTTTTTTTTCTTTTGATTCTTAAAGAAATCAGCTGGACGGGAGGCAACAAATTCTTCAAAGGCATTTTGTACTGCCTCTCGGGTATTGAATTTTTTTCCCGCCAAGAAGTTATCCAATATCTGGAAAAAGAAAAGGAAAAAGTAGTCTGTAGGCGCAAGGTCTGGTGAGTAGGGCGGATGACGGAGAGCTTCCAACCCCAGTTGTTGCAACTTGGAGACCGTCTGCTATGCAGTATGAGGTCGCGCGTTGTCGTACAGGAGCAGCGGAGACGAGCGATTGACCAATGCTGGTTGGAGATGTGCCAGCTTCTCCATCATTGTGATCAGTTCTTCACAGTACACATCTGCAGTAATGCTCACCACGTTTGGTAAGAAGCTGTGATGAATCAGTCAATCAATCAAACAGTGACCATCACTTTTCTAGTGGTAAGTTTTCGTTTAGGGCCTGTTTTCGTTTCGTTTAGGTGCTGAACCCTGGTTCAGCACCTAAACAATGCCTGATCCTGCGGATCCTGATCCAACCAACTTGCTGAGCGCTTGCGGTTATCAAACAGAATTCATTTTTTATCGCAAGTAACAATGCGATTCAAAATTCCTTCATTTGTGTCTGTTGAGCAGTGCAAGACACGTCTCGACGCGTACTTCACGCTGGCGATCATTGAGTTCGTGGGGCACCCATTTGTCAAGCTTTTTTACCTTGCCAATTTGACGCAAATGGACCAATGTTGTTTTGACGCTAACGTCGAAAGCTGCTGCTAATTCAGCCGTAGACTGTGTATCATCAGCTTCCACAATCGCCTTTAATTCGTCATTGTTGACCAAAGTCTTCGGACGACCGCGAGGTTCATTTTTCAGGTCGAAAATTCCAGAACGGAAGCGAGTAAACCAATAACCGGTGGTGCGTTGGTTTGTAGTGTTAGCTCCGTAAACGTCGTTGATGTTGCGTGCCGCTTGTGCCGCGTTGCTGCCACGACGGTACTCATATTCCATAATTACTCGAATTTTTAACGTATCCATGATGACGAAAAAGATTGAAATGCGATGAAAATGTGACAGTAATCAATAAACAAATGACTACTTTTGGAAAAAGAATTCCATGTTTTTAAAATAAAATTAATTTGAAATTAGAATTCTTAGCCAAACAAAAATTATTTTGATTTGAAATGGCCAGTACTGCAGAATGGCAATTTCATAGGTAAAGACCTATTATAAGAATAAAAATATTGTCTTTTTCCTACTGCCCTGTGCTGTGATGACAGTACCGCCATCGATTCCTTGTTGTACAAAAAAATCAATAAGTTATGAAAAAATATATCGTTTGATATACAAAAAAAGGAAAACATTTTTCTCACCTAACAAAACCTTAAGCATTATTTGTATAGTGTGAACATCTAGATGTTCACACTATACAAATAATGATATCAATCAATAGCTAGGCTATTTCTGGTAAAATTATACTACGGTATACATCTATTAAAATTAAGCTTCATTTCAAAGCGAAAATTTTCCATCCATATTATTTACATTTAATTAATCAATAAAAGTATAATTGCATCGCAATTAAGTCAAAGTATTATAAAACCGACTTCCACAGTAAAAATGCACAAAAAAGTATGAAATAAAACTTTTTTCCGAAATAATTCTATAAGAACTCGGGAGTTCTGTTCAGTACTTTTGGATCCAGGGTATACCATGGTGCAAAATCTTACTTTTTGGTATCATAAGCTTGGACTTCTTCAGAAAAAGTTGAAATCATCATATGTGTACATATAATCGTCTCCTTTCTTTGGAAGTCGGTTATAGACTCGATGTTTTGAAATGACAACAATCAATTTTAATTGTTTATTATCACGCGATTTTATCAATACGTACTATTGTGCACAGCACTATAGTATCTATATAATTTTATCGATATTCGATAGTTGCTACGCACAACCCTAGTCCCTAGTGTCGGCAGTAAACATTCTTGTGGTGATTTGTGTCTGAAGAATATTTGTTTAATGCTATTCTCCGTTTCCGGAAACTAATGACATTGTTTTTATGCCATAAAATAATTGGTCACCTTGTTCGAACATTGGTCCGTGGTGGCGTTTCGTACACCTTGGTTTTTGCCATATTCGCCTGTATAAAATGGTAACGTTGGAGGCGTTTTTTCTACAAATTCAGAGTCTTCCATGTTCGTATCACTATGAGATACAGACGCCTCGCTGATGTGATCAGAATGGTCGTCGCTGTCGTAGGGATAGTTTTCTTCGTCTTCTGATACATTTTCTTCAAATAAAGCCGCCACAATATCATCATCCTATTTGCATGCCATGCCATGTTAATTAAACTATATCTGTAACAGAAAATAAGCTACATAAATATAATCAAAACTAGATTGAAAATAACAAAAAAACATAAGAAGGCATACATACCTTTTCAGCACCGTCCCATACAACGTGGGGTTAGAAACACCCGGAACCCGGGGCCCGCTATACGCACGTGCACACACGAGCGTATGTGCGAGGGCCCGCGCAGCACTGATCCAAGGTCACGAGTCGACGCTGCAACGTTTAACGCTCAGCTACTGGGAATTTCAATGTTATTGCTCGATTATTACTCGTAAATCGACGTATTTTTCTCGAGCTGGGGTTAAAAATACCCCATGTTGTATGCCGGAGGTTAATTTTAAAATTAAGGTATATACAGGGTTATAGGTTAAACCGAAAAATTCAATAAAAAACTGTTAAAAGTTAAATCAATAAAAATTGTGAATTAAAAAAAAACTTAAAAGTCCAAAATCTCGTAAAATACTAATTTTGAAAAATTGGTTTCATTGAACAAAATTTTGGAAATGATGGAATGGGGACTAACAACCCCTAAAGGATCAACATCGACTTAACCTATAACCCTGTATTATTTTGCAGTGGAAATCTGTCACACTTCCGTTAGTACTGGAGGCTTCACTCAAATCCGTGTCATTTCAGAGGGAATTAGCACAAAAATGTGGGACGGCGGCGCATCTTATACTTTAAACGAGCAATTCTTGTATATTTATATGTTTCTGTGATCTCGGAAACGGCTCTAACGATTGCGCTGAAATTTGGTAAATGGGGGTTTTCGGGGGTAAACAATCGATCTAGATTAGTCTTATGTTTGGGAAAACGCGTGTTTTCGAGTTTTCATGCGTTTTTCTGTCCACGTAGAATATGTTCGCTAATTTCGTCTTGCCGGCCAATGTCCGTCTGGTCCAGCGGGTTAAGACGCGGACGGCAAGAAGCGAGTATTCCGGTTTCTAATCTGGGTGACTTACTTTTGTTTTTTTTTATATGTTCACGTTTATATATTTTTTTTAATTTTTATTGTTTTTAGACAAGTTTAAAAAATGTAGTTAATGTTTGAGGTAACAATATATATTTCTCATAAATATGTCTAATATTTACCTATACTGATTACATGAATAAGATTTATGCTTTCGAGTTTCACCATATTACAATAAATAGTAATAACTGAGCAAAGCTCGGTCACCCAGGTACTTAAATATAATATATAGTGATGATTATGATCACGAATATAATTTTGCCATTAGCAAAATTTCAAAGACATTGATATCGGTGCACAAAACTCTGTTGAATAGTGAGAACATTTGACATCCTAATAATATGTTGGTATTTCATGTGATGATGGAGGTGATGATGATGATGATGATGATTACTGTAATTGATATAGTGGCATATATGCTTAAGTTCTTTTTTCACAAAGACGAAATTTTCAAAACAGCTAATAGATTGCTGTAGTATAGGGGTCAGGAGTTCTGTTCAGTACTTTTGGATCCAGGGTATACTTCGGTGAAAAATCTTACTTTTTGGTAGTATATGCTTGGACTACATCCTATATAAATTTCGAGGAGTTCCCTCGATTCCTCATGTCTCCCATCATCAGGTCACCACTTTGATTTGGGATTGTATCCAAAAAAGAATTTTGAAAATCGGTCCACAGACGGCGGAGTAATCGTTGAACACACAATAAATAAAATATATATACCGAATGTATAACCGCCACCTTTTTTAGAAGTCGGTTAAAACCAGACTGTAGGTCTGAGAATCGTTCGTAAACTATCTTTTATATATGGCAAAACAACGTTTGCCGGGTGAGCTGGTAGAAGATTATAAAATTAATAGATTAACATAAGTATCCTCGATATAACACCTGTGAACAAACAAATTACAAAATTTCTCCAAGCGTATCGAATTTTGAATAATTGTCGCCGTAGCGCATAAGTATACAGTACCTGAGAGACGAGATTTAGTAAACGATAAAATAATAAAAAATAAAAGAAAAAAAATTATGAGAATCACAAAAAAATATTTATCTTACCGGGATTCGAATCCACCACATTCCAAATTTCCAAACAACGCAAGAATTATATATATATAGGTTCGCACACCAAGCTGCCAATCACACATGCACGTAAGGAAGTCAGGAAGGAAGCAATTATTTATATATTGTTGCACGACATACATATATTGCTTAAAAATGCGCAGTTTCTAGGGATAAGACCTAGCTAGATCGATTTTTCTCCCCCAAAACTCACTGCGTACTAAACTTCTTGTAAATACTTGTAGCCGTTATCGAGATTCTGATTAAAGTATAATTAATTAACATACAAGATAGTCTTGTTTAAAGTATAAGATTTTTTTTTTTTTCAAAAAGGGCCATACCCTTTACCCGATCGTATATTTTTTTCCAAAAAGGTTAGGCTACAGGGCAAACCCTTTACCCGATCGTATTTGTTTTAGGTTAAAATTGTAGCTGACTAAACTGTCCAGATGAGTTTTTCTCAAATTTTTGATATCATTCTTCGTTTCCAAAATATCTTATCATATCTTCACAACTCTCCGAGATATGAGGGGGTCGCGCCTTTTCGTGAAATCGGCCCCTATACTGGAGCGAACGAAAAGACATTTCCAATGTTAAAACCCGACCGCGTCATTTTTAATGTGCCCAGTGTCACTCTCACGACGAAGACGAAACTAATGATACCTGTCAAGTGCGACAAGCCTCTCTAGGCTCAAGGCTCTAGAGCGTGCCAAAGAAAAACAAGCGCGCAGTCGGGTAAAAACGGTGCGCTTTAACTGTTAGGCCGTTTTCCCACCATATTGTACCTTATTTATGAAAATAAATGAATTCTATTTCTATTTACACCGTCACGCCACCGAGAACGAGATTATTTCAGGCCGAGATTAAGTTGACGTGACGGCGTTCGTTGGCCACCGCGACGATCTCGGTGGTTCAGTCAGTTTGTTCTTACTGTGTGTGTTACTTTCATATGTACAGTGCCCGGCACGTAAGTTGAACCCAAATTTTAGTTTTCCGCGCATGTTTTTTACAGAAAAACGTCATAGCACTAAAGAATTATTAACAATACAATATCAAATGAAACACAGCAACCGTTTTGTTAAAAAAACATTTAGTTTTGTGTCGTTTTTCTGTGAAAAAACATGCGCAGAAAACTAAATTTTGGGTTCAACTTACGTGCCGGGCACTGTACTAACTGATTACGTCTTTAATTTTCTGGTCCATCTCCTCAATGTTCGGCTCAAGAAAGACATTTATGTCATGCATTTCTTCGCAAAATTTTATCTTTGGACGCATCCTTAGTTTTATTCCACAAACATTATTAACTTTCGACAAGTTCTATTAATGAATAAATGGCGTATTTAAATTTCTTGGCCATGTTTATCTTGTTGTTATGTTCTCGGTGACGTCCCGGTGACGGTGGCGATGGGCACACGGCCTTAGGCGCCCCGTACACTGTCAATTAAAATCATTGATCGCGATCAAGATTGATAATATACGGATTGATATTTTGTGATCCCACGATCAACGATTTTGAGCGCGGATCGCGGTCCAGATTGACTGTGCACGGGGCACCTTAGGTACAGGGGTAATAAGTATAATGTGTTCGTTGTTTAATGAATTTTTATGGAAGGTATTCTATATTTAAGCCCGCTGCTTACGTAGTAACTATTTACTAATGAAATTTGTACGGACGCTGTCATGATTTGGACAGATTTTCATACAATTCTCATTCGATAACGTTACGTTTACGCCGCTTTCAAATGTTTCCGCTAGGCCTACTGTCTGTCTACTAGGCCGCTGTCCGCAGTGGGCTCTCGTAGTATGCACTCTAATTTATCCTTTTAAATTGAGTCATCGGGAGTTAAGTTCAAATAAAAATACTTACTTGTATTTAAAAATTGTATATTTGCACTTGGCTACTTACCAATAATTTTATACTTAAGATAAATTACATAAATTCCACTCATGTAGCTTGGATGCCTTATTACAAGATCTTTGAATAATACAACTTCTACTAAGTATTTATATGCTGACAACTAGATACATACTGTTATTATTTTTAACCCCAGACGCAAAAAGAGGGGTGTTCTAAGTTTAACGTATCTGTCTGTCTGTGTGTATGTAGCTGCCAAACGGATGAACCGATTTTGATCTGTTTTTGTTTTGTTGAAAGCTAACATGATCGAGAGTGTTCCTAGCTATGATTTAACATCATCAGCTCGCTCCCTGCTTGGCAATTCAGAACTTACTTAATTTTTAAAATTTTTATTTATATTATTGAATAGTAATAGGACTGACTATTAAGCATTTTAATATCACTATTTTGCCACATACTACACCAATTTATGCCCTTAAGTATCCTTTTTCCTTCGAAAAAGCGCAGTGAACTTCCCAGCTTCGTAAGTCGGCATGAAAGGTAAGTAAGATGTCCATTTCCACCTGGAATAATAGATTAAATAGATTAAAATTAAAATGTCACTTATTTACCGTTCAACGAAGAAATGCAATTTGACATTAACTTGGTTAATATTTTTGTTTACGTTAAGATTACATTGGATCTGAACAGAGCAGGCAACACTATAAAAAATATAAAACGTGTGCGTCTCGGAACGCCCGACAGAAGTGATCACATAAACTAATCTAAACAATAAGCTAGAAGACCGTCTTTAAAGTCCGTAGAAAATAAACATAATAGTGCGAAAAAAAAATAACAAATTATAAAAGAAAAATAATAAAAATATTTCGACTGACCGAGATTCGAACCCGACACCAATTGGTCAAAATCCAAGTGCCTACGTAACTACGCTACGCGTATTCATATACGCGTAGCGTATATGAATACGCGTATGGCATTAGTATTAAAATTAAATCATATCTTATTTGGCGCCGTAACGCGTTACGTAACGAAGTGGTTTACCATCCTATAAGAAGTTATCACTGAAAAATAAGCAAGCTTTTTGTAGCAATTTTTCAGTCGCACCGATATTGTAATTTGTGAGCAACATCACGCAGTTTTTTTATTTACGAGTCCCCAGGTCGCAGTACTGATAAGGAAATACGGCGTCGTAAACCTCCCGCCCCTCTCCGCTGTTGTCCTGGTAGATCACAGGAGTACTGAGGTAATATGAGCATTAACGGGATTGTGTTAAACTTGGTTTATTTGTATCGTTTATCAACCATTCTTATGTCGCGACCAACGAAAAAGCAAAAACGTTAACTAAAAAGCCTTGCGACCACGTCACTTTAAAATTATAAAAATATGTACCAAGCGCGCTATTTTTATTAGCTATATGTTATTCAATGGTTCGATGTCTTCGAGCCTTCAATGGTTCGAAAGATTTTTTCGACGGCCGATATAAAATATTCGTAGGAAAAACAAATATTTTCTATTTATTACCTATATGTAGTTTGTATTTATCATTTTTCCACAGACTGCGACCCGCTATAAAAACAAACTCGACCCCCAGGGGCCTTGACCCCCAGCTTGAGAAACGATGATTTATTATAAATATTTGGCGTTGCCAACCTTAAAATAAGTACGCCCTTTTGTTGTTTGCACTGGGATTAAACTATTAGGTAGGGATAAAAAAACTCCTAGCTACTTTCAGGCTAACTGTCTTTCAAAAGAATTCTAAAGATTGATTAATTCTCTCTTTCTTATGAGTTACGAGGCCTTACGACATAGTGGAAAGCTTTGCTTGTGCCAAGGACTGTTAAGTTCGTCACGTCAAAAACGAGAATTGGTTCTATTCGTATAAAAATACTTTTAGAATTCAGTGCCCAAAGGGTAAAAACGGGACCCTATTATTGACACTTAGCTGTGACTTCTGTCTGTCCGTCTGTCACCAGGCGGAATCTCCTAAACCGTGATAGATGGAAAGTTGAAATTTGCACAGATGATGTGTTTCTGTTGCCGCTATAAAATATATATACCAGAATAAAATACAATACATGATATTGTGCATTTTTTTACTAAAATCAGTCGGTTCGATTCTTAATTAGGGAATTTGATTTACCAAAAATCTAATGATGCAATTATAGGATTTGTAAAAATCTGGCTCGCAACTTCTTTTAGCGCTTTTCGCTATTCCCTATAGTTTCGGATTTCGTCTACCGAAAAAAAATCCTTGAAAAATTTAAAAATTTCTCACCACGTATAATTTGTATCATATCACAGATTATTTTTCCGCGCGATTTTCTTCCGCTAGTGAGGCTACTTCCATAACACTAAGGCTGGGACTATATGATCCGGAATCCGGCGGGCCCGGGAAAATTCTGAGCACCGAGAAAAGAAGTCTGCGCTTATGCAATAGAGTTGAAAATCGAAGCGTCGAATGTCGAGCTGTCATATATGACATTGACATTTGACTTGACACTAGTGTGTTCGATTTTCAGCTCTATTGTATTAGCGCAGAGTTCTATTTTCAGTTCCGGTTTCCAGATCGCAGCCTCGACGTGTTACAGATTTTCGAAATAAAAACAGTGAGATTAAAAACCGCTGTGCGGACAAATGCTAACGTACCTTCTTATAAGCGTCATTCCGACTGGAAAGTCATAAGTATCTCCCTCCTCGCTCGCTCCAGCCGCCTCTAGAGACATCTCCTTGGCCCACGCCGTCAGACCGCGCTCCTCGTCACTACCTGTAGAGTTATGGTCTCCTGGTTACAGAAGCTTTTTTGAATTAACCACTTTCCATAAATTTCTGGAGTGGTAATTTCTGCCGCATCTGGAATGCGTAATATTGAGTCTATATCCTTTTAAACGTGCAGAATTTTAAAAACATTAAGAACGTAGTTGTACTGATATTTACGAGCCAGAGGATTAGGTGCAAGACCCGCTCTTTATATCTCCTATTAAACCTATATATTATTTTGTAAGTTTTGCTATTAAAATAACAAGGGTTCGATGCGCTACTTAAGGGAACACGGCAGGCCGAAAACGTGCACAATTGTTCGGGTACGTTTTCGGCCTGAAAGCCAGTCAATACTTGCATCCATTACAAATAAAGTGGAGTCATTTTAATAGGTAACATTTGACAATTCATCAAAATTCAACAACGTAACCTTGTAACGGCGGGCATAAAATAATATATTTTTTCGTTTTTGCTTAACTTTTTTCATTTACGATTTCATATTTATTGTAATAATGACCGATACGAGTAATTTTACGATTTGCTTTCACTAATAAACCATTCTAAACATAATAAACAATTTCTGATCTAAAGAACTGAACGTCGTTACAATGTTGCGTCAGTTAACCCTTTTTCTTTTTAAATACTAGGGATATACTCTAAAAATCGAAAGCTGATAAGTAGAATCGAATGCAATGATTACTTGTGAAGAAATATTACCATAAATTAATCACCACGTTGTGATTATAATAAAACATAATTATATTTATTATTCTTTTAAGTAACTATAAAAATGCAAGACGAAAATAATTTTACATGATTTTCAACGAGATGTGAGAATAGACAATATTATTGAAAATGAATTAATAATATCTCTGAGTGCTGACAGCAGTGATGAAAATGACAATACTAATAACAGTTCTGATAGTTCAACTGAATAAATGATTTTTTTTTGTTAAATTATGTGCTTGTCTTATTTTGTTCCTTAAATTTACGAAAGAAAGAATAATAATGGGACAGGGATTCGCCTGATGATTTTTAAAATTCACATATGTTTCAAGTCCGTATCGATTCATTCACTTTAATCGATGTTTTTAAGCAGGTCACCTCACTATGAAGATAAAACTGACAGACGTCAAATGTTACCTATTACAATGACTCCACCGTAGTATTCACAATCACTTAACCT